>CM053762.1:62065294-62084512 GCA_028658305.1 Pachyuromys duprasi | reverse complement strand
GATGTTTTGTGCTTGGGATTTTTCCGATTTTCTATTTTCCTTGAGTGAGGAATCCATTTCAGCCAGCGTGTCCTCAGCTCCCGAGATTCTCTCTTCCATCTCTTGTATTCTATTGGTGATGCTTACCTTTGCGGTTCCTGATCTTTTCTCTAATTTCTCCAATTCCATGTTCTTCTCCCTTTGTGTCTTCTTTATAGATTCTAATTCCGTTTTCATGCTTTGTACCGTTTCCTTCAACTGATTGACTGTGTCTCCTATTTTGGTTGTTTCCTCTCTGTCTATCTTTGATTGTTCCTCTATGTGGGCAGTTAATTTCTTCTCCATTTCTTTGAGGGCCTTGTTCATTTCCTCTTTTTGTCTCTCCTCCTGTTCCTCCAATATCTGCATAATCAACGCTTTAAGATACTTTTCATGTGTCTCCACTGAATTAAAATTTCCACTGCTTTGGGGTGTTTCTGGTGGGGCCATGGTGTCCTGATTTTTGTTGGGTGAGTTCTTTCGCCGATTTCTGGGCATTTGTTTATATATAATCAAGGAGCTGTTTGTGCTTTAAGGCTGTACTTCTGTCTGAAACTGTCAATCTCTTGTGTCAGGAATATTCTTCAAGAAGATCAGGGATTTCTGGTGTTTTGTTATTGTTTGTTGTTGTCTCAGTTGAACTCTATTGTGGGCTCTGTGTGTCCTGCTTCATGCTTTGTGCTAGAAGCTGTGAGCCCTGCAGGCTGGTCACCCCTCTGGTCTGGAGGTCTAGCTACTCAGTCTTTTGAGATGTCAGCTGGGGACTTTGTGCTCAGCCCTTGGCATGTTGCTAAGGGCTCTTCCCTCGAATGGAGATTTGGCGCCCCCTTCTGGGCCAGGCGCTGTGCACATGGTCTGAGATGATATTTGGGGCACACACAATGGGTTTGGGTTGGTGTAGCTCAGCTGAATGCAGGCCTGTCTGAAATGGTGCCCCAGGCCTTCTCTGTCTGTCCTGTGGACACACACAGGGACTGAGGTTTTTGCTGGAGGATGCATGCAGTGTTCGCCCTCAGTGTGTGGTCTGGTCAAGATGGTCCCAGGACCTTCTCAGTCTTGGGTGGCTCCGGCGATGGGAGCAAGCCCGCAGCACACCCGTGGGTTGAAACAGAACTCAGGTCCCTCCCAGACTTGCCTGCGGACTCGCACACTGACTGAGGTTTTGCTGGCGGAAGCTTGTGTGCACCCACAGAGTGCAGATTTGTCAAAATGGTCCCCCCCGACCTTCTCAGACTGGGGTGGTTCCGGTGATCTGTGCGTGCCTGCTGCACACCCGTTGGTTGAAGCAGAACCCTGGTACAGTATGTGCTCACAGTGTGCGGGTCAGTGAAATCGGTACCCGGTTCCTCCTCAGACTGCCTGCGAGACTGTGTGATCCAGTCTATTATGGTAGACGCTGGCGCCCAGCGTGGCTGCTCGTTCAGATCAGAGCTGTGTGCTGCTGGTCACCCGGAGATTTTTTCCTGGGAATAACTGGGTGTCCCTAGGGTTTTCCCACTTGATTTTCTCACCGTGGGAGTTCTGCTCACCTGGCAATCACGAATGCTGGCGTTTTAGGTCCCAGAGTTCAGTCTCCTCGTTGCTGTGTTGTTTCTGCTGTCCTATTCCTCAGACACAGTGTCCTCTAGTGGCAGCCATCTTGGATCTCCTCAATATTCTCTAACCTCCAGGATCTTGTACTCTTCAGGAAATCTAAAAACATTTCAAAATAAAATATGCATCATGAATATGCTACAGAATACTCTTTTGCTACTTTTTCTCACATGTGCAATGGAATAAATCCCATTCTTTTATATTAACCATCAGAGTATAAGTCTCATTTTTATTGAATAAAACATTATTTGATGTAAGAAAAAGACATGGACCTTCAAAGTGGCCTTAAGTCTTGCTGGTATGGCGGTCCTCACATTGACATCATCTCTTTTTTTTCCATTTTTATTTTATATTAATCACAGGTTATGTACTTTGTATTCCAGCCGTAGCCCCCTTCAACATTCCCTCCCTATCCCCCCATTCCCTCCCTCATCTCCTCCCTGCACCTTTCTAAGTCCACTGATAGGGGAAGACCTCCTCCCCTTCCACCTAACTCTGAATCCTCCCCTGTCTCCCAAGGAAGGAGCAGCCTTGCTAGGAAAGGACTTTGTAGCCATTCCCGAAGTCACCTCATCTCTTAAATTTATGTATTTCCAGTTGTTGCAGGAGAGTTGGCCAGTATCTATTTTACCAAAAGATACATTCATTGTCTTCAATTTCTAACTTGAAAATAAGAGTAATCAAGATGATACAAAGATGCAGAAAGTATGCTTCATATTAATAAGAGGAACAGATTAGCTGTCCCTTCTCAGCAAATGTGTAAAGACTAAAACATACGTCTATGTGTGTTCTGGAGGGGAAAGGGCATTTTTGTCAATAAACATAGTTTGAGTGTTCAGATACTTAATAAATTAACTCCTTTAGCATTGATTATTTATCTCACAATTTTCATTCTTCATTCTCTGACTGTGCCGTGATTCATATAAGTCCTTTTGTGGCTTAGAGTACATTAAATCAAATCCTGGTAGTCTTTTATACATTTCTTACCTACCTTTACAGATTTGCCAAAAATGTGCTTCCTTCTTCTCCATCTTTTCAGCATGTTTCTATCAAGATACAAACAACTATAAGTGCCCAGTTGAGGACTACGACATCTACTTCTAACTTGGATGACATTTTTTAAATGTAATTCAAATTCAAACTTTTGAACTTTTCAAACTTGTCTCTTCAAGTTTTACCTATTTCATAAAATTCAGTTTCTTACTTAAATACAGAACTTCAATTAATTATTAAAGTAGCCAGAAAATTATTCAATTGGTATGATTCAGGATTAAATTACAGGATTACTTTTTATAGTTATGACAGTAAAGATAGAAGATTGGGTTAGGAAGTGAAGACAATAGTCTTTCAAGTTTAAATCGAAAGGATTTCTGATTCAATTATTTGATTAAACTACTCTAAGAATCACATAAATTCATAACCTTTGACATGAAGGCAGAACTGCCTGGCAACTGTAGATGATCTCATCCTAAATGCTATTATCATGATTAGCATTTATAATGTTTGTCTCTGTCCCCAAGTAATTTAAAGATGAACAGCAGATGGTAATGCTGAAATGTGTGCAGCTTTGACTTAAAGGTGAAGAGAAGTACAACTCAGTAAAACAGCATCTTTCTAAAAAGGGTTCTGGTAGTTGCCAATGGAAACAGAAAAAGTTACTAGAGTGGTGAAACTGTACATTTTCCAAGAAGCAATATGGAATTAAATGTGTCTACTCCTTAAAGGTTCCCTGGACACTGGGCATGAGGTAGATGAATACAGCTTTCTCAGACAATATTATGTCCAAAGGATACCAGTAAGGGGTTTTAGTTTACAGAAACTTCTACATCTGAAAGCTTCCTCCAATCCCATCCTACTTTTCATACTTGATGACTTTTGCCCTTTCCAACTGCCAGTTCTTTGCATCTAGTTATGAAGCTTTTTCTCTACTCATTCTGCATGGCTTTGTCTTATTCTATTCCGCTATGAAGACATGAGTGCAGCCTCTTTTGTCTGTGTGGTAAGTCTCTCACTGGATCAAACCTCTAGCTGGTTAGCTTCAGATACTTCTGGCAGGGTTTTGCTGAGCTTTACTCTCTTGGGCCAGGACATTCCTTGCCCTGTTTTGCATACCCATCATCCTCCCAACTCTGCCAACAAAGGACAGAATGGGAGCTTGGCTCTGAAGGAACCTGCAGGGGCACCATAAAGGCCAGTACAGTCCCTACTCAGCATAGATATAGAGACAGTGCTGTTGCCAACTTTTCCCACTCTTCACTGTTGGATGCCAGACCTAGGTGGCACTGTGTGCATCCCTGCAGAGCAGTTGTGGGAAGAAAAAGTTCTAGACTTGATCTTCATTTGAGCAGGAAGGGCCATTGGGAGACTTTTTAGTTAAATTTTTTATATTAATTACAGACTATTCACTTTGTATCCCAGCTGCAACCCTTTCCCTCATTCCCTCCCAATCCCACCATCCCTCCCTCATTTCCTCCAATTCCCTGCTCCAAGTCCAATGATAGGGGAGGCCCTCCTCCCTTTCCATCTGACCCTAGCTTATCAGGTCTCATCAGGAACTGATGCAATGTCCTACTCTGTGTGGCCTGGCAAGGCTTCTCCCCCCTCAGTCAGGGGGTGGTCAAAGAGCCCTCCACTGAGCTCATGTCAAAGACAGTCCCTGTTCCCCTTACTAGGGAACCCACTTGGAGACTGAGCTACTGAGATCCCACTTTCTCCTCATTCTTTCACAGGATTCCCTGCACTCTGCCCAAAGTTTGGTCATGAGTCTCATTTGATACACTGCTGGGTAGAGTCTTTCAGAAGCTCTCTGTGGTATGCTCCTGTCCTGTTGGGAGACTTTGTGCTTAACTTTAAAAGAGACACAGATCCCAAGGGACACACTGGAGATGGAGCTCAGGACTCTGATCCTTATCTGGGACCATACAAAGCCAAGAATTCTTATCCAGGCATCCACGAACACTAAAATTTTAACAGTGTTGTAGGTGTGTGTGTTTGTGTAAGAGATTTAAGAGGGTCTTGTTCTCTCTTGTAGTCTTGTTGCACTCAGACTACAGGCTAAATGCCCCATTCTAAAGGGCACCTGAGAAATGCAAGGGAATTCTTCCTCTCATTGGGAGGGAACAGAAAGAAAGAAGGAAAAATATGAAACTCTGTTAGTGTACTTGTAATTTAATTAAATTTCAATATTGGTAATTCTAAGAAATATAGTAAATCTATTTAATCAACAAACAAACCATGCCAAAATATAAATTACAGTCACAAATTATGGCATTATTTCTTGTTTTTAGCATAACTTAATTTTTCTCCTTAATACTTACACAATAAATTTCCTAAATATTTTACATTTGTGCCTTTGATGGTGGGCTACTCTAATGGGCCAGTAGTTGTTACTCATCCAAAATGAAAGCCTTTAGGTTATGTCTAGGTGAAATTTGTTGTAACATTGCATTTTTTTCACTCACCACACTTGCTTTACCCATCATATAGCCTTGACAGATATCATAAAAAGATAGTGTCCATGATTCTTTTTCATAAGGTTAATCCTGACAGGCCAAGTCTACAAGAAAAGTAACATAATATGAATCCTGAGACTGACAGAAGACAATACAAGTTTTGTCTCGTGTTTCTGGATACCTGTGTTGGAGCTCAGCCATAATGAACCTGAACTGTAAGAACCAGCTGAGGTTGGCAAGTCTGTGTTCCAATTAAGCTCCAACTTGAAGATAGTGTGACCAGTCACATGAGTGAGCCTTCCCCAGTGCTTAGTCACAGCCCTCAGGGAATCTGCCTCAAATCTGAAAGGAAACACAGTAGGATTGTTTGCTTCTGCCAAATGACAAACTCCAGAGCAAAGGAGATGATTATTATCATTTTAAATTCCCATTTGGAAACAGAATAATAGCATAACAGAAAGCATACATTTAGTACTTCCAAACTTCCACAGATTGCTATGGTTCAACACACTTATTACCAAAAGCAATGCAACAAAGAAGAGGAAGCTCTCTCCTCCATCACTGAGTAGATGCACAACAGGGCAAGACAGTGCATTGGTTCTGTGTTTTATTCTTGATGAAACTATTTCAGGTTTAACTAGAATTTGATCTTGATAGAGAATCCCATGGAAAACTATTCAACTCCCTTCTAGGGCTTGAGAACAAGATGCCCCAGCAAACTTATCTTAGCTTCTGCTAAACTTCTAGTTGTACAAACCTCCCCCTTCAGCTAACAACTTATCTTCACTTCTGTTAAACTGCCTGCTTGTGCAAACCTCCCCCTGAAGTTTCTATACCAGTATGCAATTTTTATCTATAAGAGCACATTGATCTAAATGCTTCAGGCTTCAATTAAGTCTTGAATATCTGAGTACAGTTCCAGCCACTGAAATAAAGAGTTTTAATTGGCTATAAAGTGTGTCTGAGTGGTCTTTTCTGATGGGCTCCCCATAACAGATGGAAACACGAGAACGTCTCTTGCTATCAGATAAACCCAGGATGTTCAAAGCATAATTTTTCCCCTTTATTGATATTGCATTTTTGGACCTCAGTCCTGGATCTCTAGAAAAGAGGATCTAGAAAAGAGGAACCATAGAACTTTTCTTCCCCACCAGCTCCCTTACTCTGAATCATGATTTGCTTATTAAAACCACTGTGTTAGCAAAGGACAGCTGACCACCCTCCTTTCTGAATTTTGCTAATTTGTAGAGAATTTTAAATGTTATTTAATGAAATATTTCTCTCAATAATCTGCTGTCTTCCTCCTTATGTAGAATAAGAGTGATATTTCTTCCGGGATCGAAAAACTATGTGGAAATGTTAATAATAATAATCCATTCAAATAAAGGACTGAAAATGACAATAGTAACAGCAAGAAGTCATTAGCTTTGAAGACTTAGAAACAAAGTAGTCTTTAAGTATGCAGAAATTAATTACCAAAACTATTCTTAACGTTATGTAATATTGAATTGTTTCCCTAACATGTAATGTTTCCCTCATAAACCCAGTGAAAACACATGTGAATTTTTGTCGCCCAGGAAAGATTAGACCTTTCACTTTCTGGAGAGCACTGACAAAATTATTCCTTCAAGAACAAGTGTTTGAAATCAATCTCATGCCAATTTCCTGACACCTGAAAATTTTCTAATGCCTTCTGGTATTGATCTGAAGTAAGGGTAATCAGATGAATGCTAAGGACCTCGTTCTAACACTGTAATTAATTTAATTAATTTCTACTACTAACGGACCTTTATCAGTAAACAGAAGGGAAAATATTAGATGCTTCAATCATATAAAAATGAACTAGTCTAATTCGTAACGTTTTTGTATTTTTCCTTTATTTAAAATAAATTTTCTTCATATCATTTATTCCAAACATACTTTCACCTTCCTCAATACCTTAACGATTCTCCCCATGTCCCTTCCATCCAAATCTACACCATTTCTGCCTTCCTTTAGAAAGCAGGTATCTAATGAATAATATTAATAATATAAGATAAAATAAAAACAAATGAATAGGCAAAAAAAGAACTAATCAAAAAAAACAAAAAAAATCACATGTGGGTGAAAACATACACACATTCCATGAACATGCAGGAATCCCATAATAACACAAAGCTGGAAAACATAATATAGCCACAATGGACTTGTGAAATAAAATAAATAAATAAAATGTCCTTAAAATCATTTGAAGCAAAGAACCACAAAAGATGCCATTGAGTTTGTTCTGTGTTGTTCATCTATTACTGAGCATGGGGTCTGTGGTTTAAATACTGGGTGAGACTCCACTGAACAACACTAATCTTCCATTTTGTGATTTAGAGAGGGGGTTATGCCAAATCCTCTGAGTCCTTTGCATACTGACACATTTTCTGAATTCATATATGTGTCCATTCTGCTGTGTTAGAGGGTCTTGATCCCTTGGTGTACCCCATCCCTTCCCACTTTTACAGTTTTCTCTACCTCCTCTTACACAAGAATTCCTGAGCCCTAAGGCAGCGTATCTAATGAAAATATCCCACTTAGGACTATGTGTCCCAAAGGCTTTCAATCCCTGTGCATTGTCTAGATGTGGTCTCATATTTGTTCCTACATACTGCAGGATGTAGCTTCTCTGATGAAGGCTAAGCAATAACAGTGATCTATGAGGATAGCAAAATGTTAGGAGTCATTATATTGCTACATTCTTTTAGCAAAACAATAGTATTTGGTTTCCCCTTTAGTCACTTGCTTATCTGGTCTCTAGTTCTTGGCCATTGAGTAATGCAGGGGATGGATACCATCTCATGGAGCTGGCCTGACATACAGCCACATACTGGTTAGTTATCCCCACAAAATTGGTTCCACTACTGCACTAGCACATCATGGAGACAAATCATCATTGTAGATCCAAGGTTTTGTAGCTAAGTTAGCATTTACTGTTCTATATTACCTGCCAGTACCATAAACAATAGAGGTGAAGGCTCTAGGCAGGCACCAGCTTGACTTCTCAATGTTCAATGAATGATGTAGGTGTAATTTTAAGCAATAGAACCTTACCATCAGTTTGTGGAGAGCAATCAATAGCATTGGCAAAGCCTGGTTTATTTGGGGATTCCCATGGGACCTCTTTGGCCAACTACTCAATTAGAGGTAACCTACCTGGAACCGGAGGGTTTTTTAAATGATGAAAGATATCTAGTTTGGACACTGTACCCCCACTGTTATTTGGTGATTTCACTTAAATCATATTTATAAATGTATATATATATATATATATATATATATATATATATATATATATATATATAATTTTAGGAAGCTTCTACTGTATCAAGTTTCCATAATTGAGACCACTCAAATGACCCTTAGTTTTAGGTATAGCTGATATGCTTCCTCCCTCCACCTTCTCTTCTTTTCCACCCCTCATTTTAATTCATGGACTCACTAACCTGTAAGAGACTGCATGAGTAAATGTAAAACCAATAAGTATTGCATGGAAAAACCACAGATGTCATGAGCTAGGATGTGGTTATAGCTATATAACCCTATGTCTGCGAAATTATGCAGAGGGTCAACATCCTCTACATTCATGGTCCCTGGCTGACTCATCAGTCTCTGCAGGCCTCCCTGTGGCCAGATGTTTTGGCTCTGTTTGTCTTATGGTGGAGCTCCTGTCTCTTCCAGGTCCTTCCATCTCCCCCTTGTTCCATAAGATTTCCTGAATTTTGCCCAAAGTTTGGCTATGAGTCTCAGCTTCTGCTTCAACACCCTGATGGGTAGAGTCTTTCAGAGGCCGTCTATGGTAGATTCCTGTCCTGTTCCCTGTCGTCTCCAACTTCAGATGCCTATCCTGGTTGCCCTTCTGAATGAGGATTAAGCCTCTTCCTTAGGGTCCTCTTTGTTGTTTAGCATCTTTAGGACTATGAATCTTAGTATGTTTATCCTATACTATATGGTTTATATTTACTTAGTTAATTATTTCATATAACGACTTTGGAACAATAACTTCATGTTTTATTACTACCCGGTAAGGACTACTAGTCACATATTATTTCCAGACCCTCATACATATTTTTGAAAACATTTTAATTACCTTTATAAAAGTTGAAAATATTTTTCATACAAAACATACTGATTATGATTCTCCCTACTCACGTCCTCTCATATTCTTCCCACTACCCCTTTTACCCAAATAAATACCTTTTATATGATAGGTTCAGTTATGCAAATTATTTGAAAGAAGAAAAATATATTTCAACATCTTTTGTGGTGATAGAACAATGAAGAAATAAATACATGGCCATTCACTTTGTAGCCTTACGGTGTGGGCAGTAGGAAATATCAGGTTCCTTTCCTTCTATTATGTCATTTTGATGGGTGGTAGGTAATTTTCCTTTAATCTTACCCTCAAGCATACAGTAGGTTTTGTAATAAGAATGATGTTTTCATAAAAATTTACAAACTACTTGGTTGATAATATCTAAGAGATCATGTCAGATATTGCATACAGTTTCAAATATAACCATAGGAAAACAGAGAGAAAGTGGTACTTAGTGTGTTTAAATTATGCCAAGGAAATTTTACCTTTTTAATAATACTCTAAAAATGCTTCTATTACTATTTACAATTATTTATACACTGGTCTTCTTTAACACCTCACTAGATCTTAATCCTTGCTGACAAAAGTGCTTAGTACTAACTAAGGATTTATTTGAATTTCAAGGCACGAAATATTCTTGCCCACCACTGTCACTAACTTCTTCACTTAATTCGGGAAGAATTTACTGGAGAAAAGGATTGGCAAGGAAGACAGAAGATTCCAAGGGTAATGGTTTATAAACTGCACTTTCAGGTTTTCATAAAAAACTGGACACATGAAATGTCTTCAAAAGTAAAGAGAAGTTTATCAATATTGTGTGTAGAGGTACATATGGAAAAGTTAGAACCAAAACTACAGTATGACCCAGCTATTCTCACTCCTGGACATATACACAGAGAATTCCACACTCACATTCACATCCTTGACCAATAAAACACTATTCACAATGGCTAGGAAGTGGAACAATCCCAGCGTCTCATCATCAGATGAATAGGTAAAAACAAATTAAGTACGTATATCACAAAATTTTATTCAGATGTAAATAAAAATTAACTTATGAAAATTGCAGGAAAATGGTTTGAACAGGAAAATATTACATTAATCAAGGTGTCACAAGCTCAGAAGACTTCATCTGCAGTGTATTCCATATGAGAATCATGTGTTTGTGTATGTTTACATAAACTTTTGCGATTATGGCCAAAGCATGAAATTCTGGAAAGAATATGAAGATAGTTTTAAAGGGCATGCTTAGGTAGGGGTTGAAGGAGATGCAATAGAATACTTGTGAAATGTAACCATGCTGTGACAGGAGGGGAAGTGTAATGGAAGTTTTGGTTTCTTTAAAAACTCACTTATGTAAACATGTTTTTAATTGATTACTTTATTTATTCACTTTATATCCCAATTGTAGCTCCTCTCCCTCTTCTCCTCTTGGGCCCACTCTTCCTCCCTTTTCCCTCTATTCCCACTCCCCTACCACTCAGAAAAGGAGAATCTCCTCCCCATCTACCTATTCCAACACATTAAGTAGCATCAGGACTGAGTTCATTCTCCGCTGTGGCCTGGCAAGGCAGCCCAGTACAAAAATGTATTTGTTTTAAGCCTAAGTGTGGGACATATGGCTGCCTTAGTTTATGCATAGCTGATAGTTGCCTGTGTGGCTTGGAGAGGGGTGTGGTCTTTGCCAGCTGCAGTTGGAGAAATTCTGGGGACATGGAGAAGGTATAAATATTAAAGCCAGGAAAGAGCCAAAATCTCCCCTGAGAAAGAAAAAAGTTGCTAGTCCAGGTGCTGTTGCTGCTTCATCTTCCTGCTGTGTTTGCATCTGTTGGTTGGCTGGACAGCTAGATATTCTGAGGACTGAGATTGGTATTTCCCCAAAGAACCCAACAAGATAAACAGACAGAAGCAGCCAAAGAGAACTCTGTCCCCTCTCCCCACTAACCTTTTTCTCCTACCTAGTATGGGGGTATTGGAAGGTATTTGGAATAAAGGGTGGATAAGGGAAGTAGAGGAATAAAAATCCAATTAAATTAGATTAAAAATAAGCACAACAGGGAAAGGTACTAGGTAGGAAACATCAGGGAAAGGAGAATTCACTTAAGTACTTTCTGTGAGAAAATACCTTTAAGGTACCTAATACTTTGTATGCTAATTTTAAATAATAAAATGTAAAAAAGAGCAATGGTGTGGGTATAATATTAGAAAACCAGAAAATTGCCTTATTAAAACTAAGCCTAATTTGGAAGTTAAGTAAAAATCATGACTGAATTATCACTGTGTAAGACTGGGTAAATGTGATGCCACTTTCAGCCTTCTGCGGTGAAATGGCTCTGTTGGGGAGAGATCTTCCATTTTAACTCACAGATATGGTAACCAGTAACATGGATGAATTTTATTTGTCAAGTCTGCCTACTTTCTAGCCATCTGATAAATAACTCTAAGCACCTACTTTTCTGCAAGAACTTCATCTTTAACATTCCCATATTCATAAACTTGTGGTAATGAATCATATATTGAAATGCACTGAGAATAATTTTCCTAGCAAGGGCACACACACATGTGTGTGTATCTACATATATACCTATAGTATATATACATATGTACATATGAGTTTGTGCATATATATGTATGTGTGTGAATTTTTAAAGCAGAGTTTTGAATCCTCATAGGCACATGTTGAAAGGCAATAGAGAGAATTGATTTTTGAACTTGTAAATCTTTTAATAAGATAAAGATAAAAGAAACCAATGGAAAGCAGAAAGATGAAAAGATTTTTAAAAGTTCTTAAGTTGTTTTTTTTTTTTAATTTACAAAGGACTGTTGTAACATTTTACTACATCACTACCTTGAAGATAAGCTAAAAGTGTTCTACTTTTTTTCAGTCCTACTAAGAATCATCATCATAGATATACTCCAAGTCTTTCATCTTTCCTTGGTGATTATGATTCTAAGGACAAAATGAAAGCCCGCAGTGCAACTTTATCGTGCATCAGAAAGAGCTTGCCATGTCCTGGACGTCTTCATGCCTTCTTAATTTGTGTTGAAGCCAAATGCCAAAAGCGGGAGTACTAAGAAGTGAGACATGGGGCAGAAGTAGGTCGTAAGGATTTCTCTCTTGTGAATGGGACTGAAGCCTTCAGACTCAACACTATCCGGAAGCTTCATGCACATTTAATTGTGTGTTTGAGCCTGTGTGTGAGTATCTGCACAGGTGAGTTCAGATGCCTACGGAATCAGGAAGAAAGCATCAGATTCTATGGAGTTGACATTAAAGGCGGTTGAAAGGTATACAGCAAGGGTCCTGGGAACTTAACTTGGCTGAGTCATTTCTCCAGCCCCAAGGAAAAGTTTTAATGTTGAACAAAATGTATAATTTTGAATCAGTATCATGCCTTGACATTATGTTTCAGAGGTAAGAATCACTGAGATCTTAGAACAGATATTGCCAAAAGAAGGGTAGGCCAATGCTATGGCTCAGGCATTTTCACATTCAATGAGAGATAAATTTGTTCCAATTCCTGCATTCTAGAGAGAATGAGATAGGCTGGGGCTGTTGATTAACACCATTTCCTGAACAAGTCCATCTTTAGAACAACTGTTATGAGTACAGTTGCGGACATATACAAAAGTACAATGTGCATAAGAAATCTAGACTATTTTGTTGTTGTTGTAGACTGTAATTTTTGTTATTGTTTTAGTTTAGTTTTGTTCTGTTTGAGGCAGAGTTTGTCTGTGTAGCTTTGGCTGTTCTGGATGTAGACCAGGCTGTTCTCAAATTCACAAAGATCTGCCGGCTTCTGCCTCTGCTTCCCAGAGGTAGCTTAAATCTTTATTGTCTCGGTGTAATTGTTGTTCAAACTACATTTTCTTTAAAGATTCTGAACTATGAACCAAAGAAATGTTTATTTAAATGGTAAGTAAATCATGAGGATAAAGCTTCTTTGATGATGGCTGAGTAAGAAATGATCTACATAGAAGAATGTCATTAGGAGTCATTTTCTTGATATGATTTTTTTTTGTTTCTTTCTTTCTTTCTTATTTATTTATTTATTTATTTATTTTAGAACAGTCATATGTGGCTTTATGCTATTTTTCTGTGCTATCTCTTCTCAGGTTTTTTTGGTCACATAAGCACTGTCAGGCATGGGTTCCTTCTTCTGCAGTGGGTCTTAAGTCAAATAAGGTACTGGTTTGTTATTACCAATTTGTGCCACCATTGTCCTAGCATTCTCTCAGACAGAACACCACTGGAGAAGAAGGTTTATGGCTGGGTTGGTGTTTACCTTTCTTGTTGATAGCATGTAGAGTGCTTTCCAGTACCATGAACAGTAGAAGTGAAAGCCCAATGTAGGCACCACCTTGAGAGTTCATGAATTGTGTAACTGTTTTCTTCAGCAAAATGACCTTTCCATCAGTTTGTGGGGAGAAACTTACAGCCTTGGCAACAGCCTGGATTCTTTAAGGGTTTCCGGGAAATCCCTTTGGCCTACTCAATTGTATGTAATTCAGTCCTGATATTAAAGTTCATTTGGTAAAAAGAGATTTCCAGTAGGAAAATCACCCTTTATTTGGAAAAAAATTATTTTGATCACTTTCATATAGGTATATATTTTAGAAAGCTTCTACTGTATTTGGTTTCCACACTAACTTTTGAATGTCCCATGGTTTTTAGCTATCTCTCCCTATATTTTCTCCCTCTACCCTTCCACACTCCACTTATACCTCTGGTTCTAGTACCTGCCTCCATTCATGACTATCTATTCTAAAAATATCCTGGGTTACTCTTACCAAGCAAGTGAGAAAAACTGTATGACTAAAAAAATTAAGACATTGAAGAAAGAAAATAAAGAAGGTATCAGAAGATAAAAAAGTTGTCCCATGCTTATGAATCAGTAAGATTAGTAAGCAAAAATGACCATTGTACCAAAAGTAATCTAAAGAGTCAATGAAATTCTTATCAAAATTCCAATGCAATTCCTCACATAACTGGAAAGTTCATATGGAAACAAAAAGTGGAAATAAAAATAAGATAACTAAAACAATCCTGAATAACAAAATAAGTGTTAGAAGTATCACCACTCACAAACTCAAATAGCACCATAGAGGTATTGTTCTAAAAACAGTAGAACACTGATGCAAAAGCAGAGAACATAACTTTACATACTTTGAGAAAATTTCAGAAACCTTTGTGTAGGGTGGGTAGAGAAGCCAGAAATACACACTGGAAAATGATAGTGTCATTAATAAATGGTGATGGCTGAACTGGTTGGTTGAATGTAGTAGAATTACAAAATATCTATCATCATGTACAATATTCAATACATATATTAAATATATTCAATATTCAATGTATAATACCACCATGTACAAAATTCAACTCCAAATGCATCAAAGATAAACCATATACACTGAACATGGCAGAAAAGAAAGTAGAGGATTATTTTGTGTGGATGTAGCAACTGTCTCTATAAAAATATGACTGGCCAATTAGCTGGACAGAAGGACAGGAAGTGGAAGGCATGATTCTGGTAGGGAGAAGGGAACTCTGGGAAGAGGAAAGAAAAATCTATTTCACCAGGAGATCCTGAGAGAAACAGAAGTAGATGTCATGTGGCTGGATGAAACAAGGTGGATGGATTAATTTAGGTAGGTTGGTTGAGAGTCTGCCCAGCAAAGGCCTACATTTTGAAAATTGAAAAGAAAATTTGAAAAGTTTTATGGTTTAAAGGTTTCCCTGGGTCTTAGGTTATTTTTTTCACCAGGAGACAAAGAGAGAGTGGAGATAAGCCTTGAACTCATTGGCACAGGAAAAGACTTTCTGAAGAGAAAAGTATTAGCACAGGCACTAAAAACAATTAATAAATGGGACTTCATGAAATGGAAGTTTCTGTAAGGCAAGGGGCACTGTCATTTAGACAAATTACTAGCCTACAAAATGGGAATTATTTCTTTTTATCAACAACACATTATATGGAGAGTAAATATTAAAATATATAACAATCTCAAAAAACGTAGGTGTTATTTTCCTGTGTTGGGTGATTAGCTTGCCTTCTGGTGTTCGGATGGAAGGGTGTCTTGGAAACCCACAGCGCTTGGGAGGCAAATTCAAGTCACATACTACAAGGGTTGGAAAGCCTCGACTCTGAAGTGGGACGGAGGTGGCAGTGCCTCGGCTCGAGCCTTACATTAGACATTGGAAAACAGCCCAATTAATAAAAGATACACAGGCTTCTCGATAAAAGAAACTCAAATGGCTGAGAAACATTGAAAGAAATGTTCAAAATTCTTCACCATCAGGCAAATGCAAAGCAAAATTACTTTGAGACTTTATTCAAACATCCACCAGAATGGCAAAGATCAATAAAACAAGTGCCAGCTCATGCTGGTGAGGATGTGGACTAACGGGAGCACTTATCCATTGCTGGTGGAGTGAAAACTTGTACAGCTACTATGGAAATGGTTGTACATGTGCAATGGTTGTTTGGGAAGATGGGAATTGAACTACCTGAAGCTATAGCTACAGTACTCAGTCATATACCCAAAAACATCCTACTCCAGAAATAATTATTCAACCATGGTCACTGCTGTTCTATTCACAATAGCCAGAAATGGGAAACAACCTAGATGTCCCTGGACAGCTCTACAAATTTTTAAAAAATGTTTAGAATATTACACAGCTATTAAAAATGAAATCATGAAAATTTCAGACATATGGATGAATTAGGGGAAAAAAAAGAAAAATTATCCTGAGAGAGGTAACTCATACCCAGAAGGACAAATATGGTATCTATCCTTTTCATGTGAACATTAACAATTAAGTCACTAATTATGGAGTTCTAATCTATAGAACCGTAGAGGTTAGGTAAAATAAGGGACTAGGGGTAAAAAGTTGATGTTATTTTCTTAATGTTTTCATTTGAAGCAAGTATGGAAATTTTTGATAATATTTAACGAACTTTTTTCTTGGTGATATGGTATAATATCAAACAAAATATTACTTAATTCATTTTCATGAGGACAATGCTTTTTAAAGTAGTTACAAGTATTTGAATGTATTTCAGAATTCTCAAAATGCTGAATTTTCACAATTTTTGCCCATGATCTCTTTGATTTTCAAGAAAGAGAGGAGGGTCTTCCTTAGTAATATGATTAAACTTCCTCCCCTAATGCTCTTTGAAATAATTCAAGAATTATGACTAAATAAAGCTAACAGCTTTTATTAATTTGACGGGATGTGTTGGCCTGGAGGAACACTTAATAGTACTATGAAAGTAAAATAACAAAATCTCTTTGTTCTTTCTTAAATATGTAATTACAGTCACTCTTCTATGAGTGAGTTGTCTGTATATAAAGAAAAGTAGAAAGGATTATACCTGTATTGAAAGGACACAGGCAAAGTTAGACTTTTTTAAATATCTGGCAGGAAACATTCCAGCTCAGATGAATTCATATCTTCTCAGATATGTTTAGAAATGGATGGAGAAAACAGGGAACAGGACAGCAGCCTACCACAGACTGCCTCTGAAAGATTCTACCCAATAGGGTATCAAAGCAGATGCTGAGACTCATAGCCAAACTTTGGGCAGAGTACAGGGAATCTTATGAAAGAAAACTAACAAAAAGGCAGAGAGAAACAATCCAAATCAATAAAATCAGAAATGAAAAGGGGGACATAACAGAAACTGACGAAATCCAAACAATCATTAGGTCTTACTACAAAAAATTATGTGGCAGAAAAGTTGAAAATCTAAATGCGAATCCAAGATGGCTACCACGAGAGAACACTGTGTCTGAGGAGTAGGACAGCAGAAACAATGCAGCAACCAGGAGACTGAACTCTGGGACCTAAAACACCAGCATTTGTGATTGCCAGGTGAGGGGAACTCCTACAGTGCGAAAATCAAGTGGGAAAACCCTAGGGACACCCAGTTATTCCCCGGAAAAATCTCCAGGTGACCAGCAGCACACAGCTCTGATCTGAACGAGCAGCCTCGCTGGGCGCCCTCACCCGCCATTATAGACTGGATCACACAGTCTTGCTGGCAGTCTGAGGAGGAACCAGGTACCGTTTTCACTGACCCACACACTGTGAGCACACACTGCACCCTGGTTCTGCTTCAAACCTCAGGTGTGCTACAGGCTCACACCAATCACCAGAACCACCCCAGACTGAGTGGGTTGGGGGACCGTTTTGACCAGTCTGCACACTGCAGGCGCGCACCTCACCCTTCTGCCAGCAAAAACTCAGTCAGTGTGTGAGTCCACCAGCAGCTCTGGGAGGAATACAAGTCCTGCCTCAACCCACAGGTGTGCAGCAGGCGCGCACCAATCGCCAGAAACAACACAGACTGAGAGGATCCTGGGACCATCTTGACCAGACTGCACACTGAGGGCAAATGCTGCCACACGTCTGCCAGCAAAACCTCAGTCCCTGTGTGTGTCCACTGGCCAGACAGAGAAGGCCTCCGGCAGCATTTCAGACAAGCCTGCATACAGCAGATGCACACTAACCCAAACCCACTGTGTGTGCCACAAATATCATCTCAGACCATGGAGCACAGCCCCTGGCCCAGAAGTAGGCGCCAAATCTCCATTCCAGGGAAGAGTCCTTAGCAGCAAGCCCAGGGTGGAGCTCACAGGCCCCAGCTGACATCTCAAACCTGGACACTCAGACTCTGGCACAGAGTGAGGAGTAAAGATCCTGACCAGAGGGGTGACCAGCCTGCAGTGCTCATAGCTTCTAGCACAGAGCACGAAGCCTGGCATACAGAGCCCACAACTGAGTTCAACTGAGTTACAACACACACTAACAAACCACCGGAAATCACTGATCTTCTTGAAGAATACTCCTGACACAAGAGATTGACGGATTCAAACAGAAGTACAGCCTTAAAGCACAAACAGCTCCCTGATTATATATAAACAAATGCCCAGAAATCAGTGAAAGAACTCACCCAACAAAAATCAGGACACCATGACCCACCCAGAAACACCCAAAAGCAGTGGAGATTTTGATTCAGTGGAGACACAGGAAAAGTATCTTAAAGCATTGATTATGCAGATATTGGAGGAACAGGAGGAGAGACAAAAAGAGGAAATGAACAAGGCCCTCAAAGAAATGGATAAGAAATTAAATGCCTGCATAGAGAAACAATCAAAGATAGACAGGGAGGAAACAACCAAAATAGGAGACACAGTCAATCAGTTGAAGGAAACGGTACAAAGCATGAAAACGGAATTAGACTCTATAAAGAAGACACAAAGGGAAAAGAACCTGGAACTGGAGAAATTAGAGAAAAGATCAGGAACCACAAAGGTAAGCATCACCAGTAGAATACAAGACATGGAAGAGAGAATATCTGGAGCTGAGGATATGCTGGCTGAAATGGATTCCTCACTCAAGGAAAATAGAAAATCGGAAAAATCCCAAGCACAAAACATCCAAGAAATTAAGGATGCCATCAAAAGACGAAACCTAGGAACAACTGGAATAGATGAAAAAGAAGACTCCAGGCACCAAGGACCGGAAAATATTTTTAAGAAAATCATAGAAGAAAATTTTCCCAACTTAAAAAAAGAAATGTCCATAACATACAAGAAGCCTACAGAACACCAAATAGACTAGACCAGAAAAGAAATCATCATAGTCAAAACACTAAACCTACAAAACAAAGAAAAAATATTAAAGGCAGCAAGGGAAAAGGGTCAAATAACATATGAAGGTAGACCAATCAGACTCACACCAGACTTCTCATCAGAAACTATGAAAGCAAGAAGGGCTTGGCCAGAAGTCATTCAGTCTTTAAGGGAACAGAGATGCCAACCAAAACTACTATCCCCAGCGAAGCTTTCAATCAACATAGATGAAGAAAACAAAATTTTTCATGACAAAACAAAATTCATGCAATACCTACACTCAACCCAGCCCTTCAGAAGGTACTAGAAGGAAAACTTCAGTCCAATGGAAACAACTACACCAAAGAAAATATAGGATACAGATAATCTCCCAATGACAACAACAACAAAAAAAAA
>CM053762.1:62050817-62064794 GCA_028658305.1 Pachyuromys duprasi | reverse complement strand
AGGAGGAAATCATGAAATTAGCAGGCAAATGGTGGGACCTGGAAACGATCATCCTGAGTGAAGTATCCCAAAAGCAGAAAGAAACATATGGTATATACTCACTTATATAGACCTATAGGATAGGAAGTTCAAGCTGAAATCTACACACCTAGAGAGGATATACAGGAAGGAGGACCCAGGTTGGTATGATCAATGCTTGTTTGGATGAACCAATGGGATGGACATTGAGGGGAGGAGAAAACAAGCAACAGGACAGGAGCATGCCAAGGAGTACCTCTGGGGGGGGGGTCAATGTAGTGATGTATCAGAGCAGATATTTAGACTCGTGATCAAGCCTCTGGCAGAGGGCGAGAATTAATGATAGATCTGGGGGAGGTTGGTGAGACATGGGGAGAACAAGAGCTCCACAAAGACCAAACTGAGCCGGGCACAGGGGTCTTGTATGAGACAGTTTCTACAATCAAGGACCATGTGTGGATGTGGACTGGAACCCCCGCTCGAATGGGGCCCATGATAGCTTGTTGTCGGACTGAAGACCCTAGTGAGGGAAACAGGGACTGTTTCAGTCACGATCTTGATGGCTGACTCTTTGACCCTCCCCCATACAAGCCAGGGAGTGACAGACTGGCTAGATCCCAGGGGAGGACATTGCAGCCAACCCTGAGGAGACAGGATGAGCTGGGGTTGGATGGAAGGGAAGAAGGTCCTCCCCTGTTGGTGGACTTGGAGGGGGCGGGGAGGAGGGAGATGAGGGAGTGAGTGGGAGGGTGGGAGGGAATGAGGGAGGGGGCTATGCCTGGGATGCAAAGTACCTAACCTGTGATTGATATAAAAATAAATAAATTAAAAAATAAGATTCTGGAGGTTTTGAGTACTATTCAATCAGATTCCCTGAATGTTATCATCCTACAAAATAGCTATCAATTTATTTAAAAATAAATGTTTGATATTAGTGCCATCTTATTTACTATAGATAACACTGGGCATTTATAACTTTGTATTAATTACTTGTTTCAGCAAGAACTCAATCCAAGATGTGTGGTGTATTTTGATATTATGTCTTTGCCCATCTGTGTCTGTGAGATTTAACTCTTTCTTTCCAAATCATTCCATATGGATTCCAAAGAATCAGAAAGTGCTTTGTTTCTATGCTGACACAGCTTAATTAAAGCAAAAGTTGCCACAGCCTGAGACCTAAAGGGGAAAAATCAGAAAAAGAGTCCTGAACGTATACTGATTATTCCAATTGCTATTGTTTGTGCACTGCACCCACAATGATCTAAAAGTGACCCTAATATAACACCATTTGTGTGGAACCTACTTGTGTCAAATATCATCAAAGGGAGTAGATGCTGCATATAGCCATTGTCACTTGGTGTCACAGATCGTCATTCTAAAAGCTGAGCCACTTTATATGACTGCCACCACTGGACCAGGGCATGTGCATACCCTAGCTATGGTTAACAAAAATGAAAGGGTACTCACTTGTTTATCTAATAAAGACCAATGACTTTTTATTATGCATACTTTTGATATCTGATTTCACTGTCTCCTTTCATTTAACCAGGTTTCTGAAATGTTTTAGTTATTTGGTCCTGAGCATACTTTAAGACACTATGTTCAGGATAGTGTTTCTCAGGTAGAGATGTGCACCATAACCTGTTGGGGAACAGTGAAGGCACACTCATATCCACATTCGTAGAAATTCTGTTCTACAATTCTGTTCATTTGGGAAAGGTGAAAATTCTCCTGAAAAATTTAATGGAGACTCAAATTTGCAGCTATTTATATAGGTCAGTGATATCATGCTGTTTTATTTTTCCTTAAAAAAAGTAAACAAATAAATTCTGCTGACGAGTGAGTAATAGTTTATTCTCCAAAGCCTGGTGTCTGAGAATTAGGTTAGGGTCAGTTTAACAACACCTGGTGTAGTTAACCTCTTCCTCCCAACATGTAGCCAAAGTCTGAGGCATTCAGCAGCCATTGGAGTTGGAGGTATACTCAGACCTGCTGAGGCAGTCTGCCTTGGCTACAAACTGGTTTTGTAATCAGAAGCACTGGTAATATATGCTTAGATTTTTACCTCTGAAAAGAAGCAGGTGATGACGAGAGGCCAATTGTCAGGTCATGGGCAAACATATGGAGCGTTCTTGTGGTTTGTGCTAACAAAGGCAGCTACCAAAGAACCTGCACGCAGGTGGACCCAACAGCTCCACTGACCCTTCGTCAGCTATCGGCCCTGAGTACATGTGAACGCATGATAGAATCCTTGACTTTTTAATTTACATATTAGATATTTGCTAATCTCTGGTCTGCTTTTCTGCTGAGACGCTTCTAAAGACTCTGAGGATGATAAAGATAAGGTGAACTTGGAATTCTTCCCTGGGACGCTGTTTACAAAGACAGAGGAAACTCCAAGTTTAAGCATCCAGCCAGACAAAAGCACTGACTGCAAACACATGTGTCCAGATGTGCGTTTTCCCTGGACTTTTTGTTTGGAAAGAATATTAATAATTAATATTGATTCATGATTATTAATACAGCAGTTACTTCATAACCTGATATTATATAAATAAAAGACACAGAAACCTGTTGGATTTTTAATAAGACTTAATGCCCTGGGGCTGGGTAGATCTTAACCTGCTGAGCGACCTTGTCTGCTCCCCAGCCAAGACCCCCATAAATACTTGCACATGTTTTCCATTAGCACTGCTTCTTTTCATCATGCCAGTCCTCAGAGGAAGCTCCTTCAGGCCACCTGCTTCTAGTTCATGCTGCTTCATTTTTTTTAATTATAAGATTTATCTGTTTAGTTATTATAAATATGGTGTTCTGCCTGCATGTACTCCTGCACTCCAGAGGAGGGCACTGGATTTCATTCTAGATGGTTATGAGCCACCATGTGGTTGCTGGGAATTGAACTCAGGACCTTTGGAAGAGCAGCCAGTGCTCTTACCCTCTGAGCCATCTCTTCATACTTCTAACCCATGGAAATCTGCTTCTCTTCCTCCTTTCTCTCCCTGCCATATGGTTGCTGGAACCCAAGCCCTTGAGCCTAACCTCCTCTTACCCTTCTTTTGCCCTGCCACAGGCTTCAGCATTTCATTAACCAGAGATAATTGGGGAATAAACCTTATGACAGATGGATACAGGAGATGGAGCAACATTCATAACAATGTCCTTGGCAGGGTGGTAGCCAATCTTAGGACACTAAAACCACCATCTGAAAATACAGTGCACAAGGCCCTCCTCCAACATCTTTGAGCTTAACAAACATTTGAAAAGTAAAGCTCAAAGGATATGGTTTTGTTTGTTTTGTTTTGTGTTTAACTCTGGAAGAAATGCAACGTAAGCAATTATATTTAAATATAAAGAAGTTAGATTTTATCTAGACTTCTGACTTCTGGAAGTGTCAGATTCCTATAAAAGATACTTTATGCTAAATGTGAATATCTTATTGAATAAAGACAGTGCCTCCCAGTGTTCTTTGAATTTTTCTTCCCTGTTGAAGACATTCCCTCTATGGAGAATAGTTTCAAATTCCACCTTGAAATTTATTTCAAGCAAAATCCATACCAGCAGATACAGTAGCTGTAATTGCTGGCAAAATGTGTATTTTAGGGCAATGTGCTCTTGTTGATGTACAAGAGAGCTTTATTCTGCTTAACATTAATCGTCTTTCAGCTTGGATTCATCAAGTGCCTGCTATATCCCAGTGCTGATAAATAAAGCAGATAAGATTCCCTTTTCCTGAAAGTTAGGTGTGTGCTAGAAAGGCAGGTAGCAGTACTACAACTGGTTTATAATTCAGGAAGAGCGTGGCCTCTTTTTATCATTCTACTTCTTTACCTCTTCTGGCTTTGTTCTATTTCCCACCCCTTTTCTCTGTCCTCTTGATGAGGCCTCTGGAGATAAAGCTTCTGAGTGTACAAGGATAGTAGGCACCCATTACCCATCTGAGTGAGGGAGTCTCACAATCTCCAAAAGAGGAAATGTGGTGAAACTTCCCAGAGTGAAGCTGTTGTCATGGGGTAGAGTAGGAGAACTGGGCACCAAAGACCCTTTAGGAAAATGGATAGTAGAAAAAAGGCCAACTCCAAATATGTAAAATTATTAGTCCTGTATATTCAGCTAAATAAAAAGTACAGTTTTGAAACCATGAATTTTTTGTTGTTGCTAAATATGCTATAGAAGTAGAAAAACCTACCCCTTAGATATAGTGAGGTTCAGGTTCAGTTCATGAACTGAGGTCAAACAATCTTAGATTAGTCACAAAGGCTCTACAGAGAATATGGGTCTATTTAAACTTCAAGACAGTTCTAATAGTCCCTCATTCTGCCTCAAACCAAGCCTTGAGCCATTGTCAAATGCCAAGTAGTGACTTTAGAGGGTGAAATGAAACACAGCAAGGATCCTGAAGATTTTTAGATAAGGGGCCGATGAGTAAATGCTTTTTAGCACCGCAAAGTATAAAATGTTCCTCATTGCAATTTTTTGTGACTCTTCCTTTTAGAGTTCTGAAGTCACGATGTAGCTGTTTTATAATAAGAACAAAACCTTTCCTTACAGATATCATTATTTGACAAGCTTTGGCTCATAGCTATGATTTGCCAGACCTTGCGGCAGTGGGAAATACTGATCTGGGAGATGCATGCAGACAATGCAGCTTTACCTCCAGCTTACTGAAAAGTAAGCGTGGACTAGTTGCATTATATATCTTTAAGCATTGTTTCTTCAGGTAAAATATTGAGATTTTTCTTTACATGTTGAAACTGTGATCAAATATGTCACGGTGGCCTTTATAATTATCTAGGGGAAAATTTTCAGAACAACATAAAATCTTAAGGAGATAATATTTTGCTGTTGGGCTTTTGAGTTGAAAGCATAAGATTTCCCAGTGAAAGGCAACAAACTGCTTTTAATCTCCATGAGGATGCTGCAATCAGATTGCATCTCCTTCCCCCAGTTCTTCTGCACTCCAAGGAGGTCTCTTTCTTGTCTTTATTTCCCAGGTTGGCTTGAGATGAAGTGCCTACTCTCCCTGAGAGGCCTACTGACAGCACAGAAACTTCTATGGTGCATTTGGGAATTTGCATGAATGTAGAGCTCTTTCCCTTCATGCCAGTATTCCCAGAGGACAGCAGCAGGCATTCCACATGCTGTGATTATAGCTGCTAGTGCAGACTGGTTAATCCTAATGTAGAAATGAGGGTCAAATAATAGTTGACAGAAAGGCTCTTGTAAGGAGCGCAGTTTGCTCTTGATTACTGCTCCTCTTTATCTTAGGAAGCAGCCAGGGGTCCATTAGGTCTTGTGGGGCAAGCCAAAAAGCAGCTTCTTCCAGACCCCATGCACTAGCACCTTCACTGTCAGTAAAGAGTCCTCTTCCTTGAGGAAGATGCATGTGGCTACTGTCTCAGAAGGGTCAGTGCTTCCTGTGGTCCAACCTCTGCTCTGTCACTGAATTTTCAGGACAAGATGTGGGTAGAAATGAATATTCCTGCTATAGTACTGAGATCCTTAGAGAAGCCTGCTGTTTTCTAGTTTGGGCCTTATGCCATTTACCCATTCAAACCTCTGTTTCTGATGTGGCTTGAAATTGTAAAATTGTTCTCAGTTCTTCACATTTGCTTGACTTCCTTTCAGGCTGTAATGAAGGTAAAACTAAAATCATAGTAAATCTTTATGTTCTGTGCCAGAGATCCACCCTGTTTCAAGGCCCAGTTGTAAATGGAGAGAAAGAGAATGCCAGTGTGTCTGTACACCAGTACCAAGACAGGCCCTCTGATAAATCAGAAAATTGACCTTCTGAGTAGGTGACCATAGTATTTCAAGATCTCTGAGCTGTAGACCTGAAAGCAAACAAGGTTTCACAGGCAACCAGGCTCTTGCTGTTGTCCTGGGCCAACCTGACAGAGCCAGAAACATACAAGGAAACAGTGCATTCAAGACAGTACCTTCCTCTCAGTGGCATTCGATATAATGTTAGGAAAATAAAGACTATCCCTCTCCTCCTCTTTACATCTCTTTGAAGTTACTGTCTACCATCTGTTGAAATACATGTAGAGATATAGCAGAAGGTGAGTCCTGGTCTGAAGGAGTCCTTGCTTGCTAGGTATCTTTGGCCATCTACAGTACATTCACATGGTTACTCCTTCACTGTATTCCTATCTTCCATATCTACTGAATATCTGTGGATTTAGTGTTTATGGTTCAGCAGAACCTATCAGCTGTGGTCTTCACTGATTTACTTTGGGTTTGTGTTACTATGTATTGCTGCACAATGTCTATGGACTCACCTAATATTAATAAAATCTGTTTAGGCTGGCTCTTAACAAAAGGTTTCACCTGTACCCCTAGAATATGCCTTTAAAAATTAGGGGTAACATAGCAACTGGTATTCCTTTTTTTCTTTTTAACTAATAGGGTAGCATCTATTTCCCATAGCCAAATAGAAGACTGGGGGATGGAATTCTAGTTGATAAATTCTAGATCAAGAATGTAAACTTGAAACAGACATCACCTCCCGTGTCTATGTTTAATGTAAGTATTGTTGAGTTTTAAGTCTATATCCAAAAGTCTCCCAGCCTGTGACTTTTAAGACATTCTTGAAGAATCTGTCTACAGGTGGAGTCAAGTTCTCTTAGATGAATTTCTGGTTCCCTCCCAGGTGTTTTTCACTAATTCATTAATTCATGAAGTTTGTGTTTTATTTTTATATTATTACTGATTGTTATTATTGTGTATATATGATATGTATCCATACGTGTCTGTGTGCATGCTTATTTGTGTGATTTCAAGCACACACATGCCACAGTACTTGTGTGTAGGGCAAAGGGCAACCCATAGTGCTAATTCTTACAATACACCTGTTTGAGACAAGGAGTCTTTGTTGTTGTCCACTGCTTATGCCTCAATATGAGCTTTTGGGAGTTCTCCTGTTTGCTTTTCATCTGGTATTAGTATTGCTTGGAAAAATGCCCAGATTTTCATGGTTCATCAAACTCAAAATCATGCTTATGTGGCACATCTTTACTCTCTGAGCCAGCTGCCCAGCCCAATTTTTTGTGTTTTTTCAGAATATTGTTCAGTTTAATTCTAGGTCTTTATTTCTGGATAAATTTATTTGTTTCTTTTACAGATTCTATTTTATTAGGTCCATTATTGATTTTCACCAACAGGATGCCCTCCCCCACCTGAGGATAGAAAGTTCCCTATGGCTAAATTAATCAGTTTTAACATATAAAAAATCAATGAGATTATGAGCCACTTCCTGTCTGATTGTGCCTAATTAATCAGTTAACCAATGCATATTTTAACATAAAAAGATCATCATAGTATAATACTGACTTCTAGATTTTTCTTGACCCTTTCTTATCAACATGCCATGGTCATTTTATAATGTCAACACATTTTATGTATTTTAAATTATTTTCATTAATGTGTTATGTCAAAGCTAATTTATACTCATGTCCATACAAGTTTTATCATTTGCTATTTAAAGTAAAGTTGTGATGAGAGTCTTAGTTCCTAGCATTGGCTTTTATGTAGTATTTTCTTTTGGGTAAAATGCGGATATTCACTTCACTGAAGTAAAATATGCATATTTATATGTCCTAAGTTCTCTTACATAATGCTATAGTATTCATTTAATTTTGTTATGAATCTTAAATTTTTAACATGGTAACTGTTTTGTATTTGTATCTCAGTGTGAGAAAATTATATATATATATATGTATATATATATATGTATATATATATATGTATATATATATATATGTATATATATATGTATATATGTATATATATATATATATATATATATATATATATATATATATATAATTGTGCCATGCATGCAAAAGAAATGAAAATTGAAGCAAACCTTAGAAGCAGCTTGTCTGACAATGGTCACAAGTCAAGTTTGAGTTATAGATACAAGTTCTGAAAATCAGAACAGCAATGCCATTTTTAATGGCTGTTAAAGGCCGATGTGCTCATGTGTGTGTGGAGGGGGAAGGGTGGGTTGTTGTGTTTTCTTTTCCTGATCGTCTTTGTCCCTACATTGTTCTGTGGTACTGATTGGAAAGGAAAAATTGAAATCAGTTACAATTTGTTTAGGAATTCATTACAAAATAAATAACATTTTATTGTTTTCTTTGTGAGTTTCACACTGTGCACCCCAATATCTCTCATTTCCCTGTTCCTTCATATACATCCCCTGGTCTTGCAACCCCTGTGTGCAGAAGAAAATAAAAAAAAAAAGATAAAACAAACATAAAGCATAGAAATATATCTCATTGTGAAAGCTGTAGTGTGTCACAGTGTGTCCCACAATATACCCTTTTGTACATATATCTTTACTTCCAAATGTTCATTGCAATGAATCATTGGTCTGGTTCAAGATCTCTGTCATCACTATTGTATTCTCACCAGGAAACCTGTCTCTTATTCCGTTGTTGCCCTGCATCACGGAGATCCTATAGTTTTGGGTCTGCAGGACCTGTCCTTTCAAATGTTCCAGCAGTTCATAGATAAAGTAGATTTTAGGGTGGGCCAACTCAAAGCTCTGGGTCTGGGCCTGGGTGCTAGCTGAGTTGGTCAAACTGCCAGCTCTCCTGCACCCTACCACCAGGACAAGCTCTCCAGGATTGACTAGGCTAGCTCACCCAATGCCGGTAAGCCACAGAGTTGGGTGGCCTATGGGAGTGCTCACCTACCCAAGCCCAGCAGTTTCAGGGCGGCCTCTGTGTGTTATTTACTCACCACACAGGCCTCTCTGTGTGTCCTTTCCATGTCCATGAGCTTCATGGCAGATCTGTACTAACAGGTTCTTGACTATATTCTTTCTCATCCACTTAAGCCATTCTTCCTTTTAAAAAAATTATTAATTTTATTACAATTTATTCACTTTGTATTCCCAATGCAGCCCCCTCCCTTGTCTCTTCCCAGTCCCATCCATTCTCCCTCTTCTTCCCTTATGCCGTCTCCCTAGTCCTTTGATAGGGGAAGACCTCTTCCCATTCTATCTGACCCTAGCTTATCAGGTCTTATTAGGGCTGGCTGCATCATCTTCTTCTGTGGCCTGGCAAGGCTGCACCCCTTCCCTTCCCCCAGGGGGAGGTGATCAAAGTGTCAGACACTGAGTTCATGTCAGAGACATCTCCTGTACCCCTTACTAGGAAACCCACGTGGAGACTGAGCAGCCAATGGGCTTCCTTTGAACATGGGATTTAGGTCCTCTCCACTCATGGTCCTTAATGGGAGTATCAGTCTCTGAGGTCCCCCTGGGCCCAGGTATTTTGGCTCTATTGTTCTCTTTGTGAAGTTCTTATCCCCTCCATGTCTTTCCATCTCCCTCTTCTTCCATAAGGATTCCAGCACTGTGCCCAAAGTTTGGCTATGAGTCTCAGTATCTCCTTCATTACCCTGATGGGTAGAGTCTTTATGAGATCCTTTGTGGAAGCTCCTGTCCTGTTCCTTGTCTTCTACTTCCGATATCTACCCTGTTTTCCCCTCTGAATGAGAATTAAGCGTCTTCCCTAGGGTCCTCCTTGATGTTTAGCTTCTTTAGAACTATAGATTTTAGTATGTTTATCCTATATTAATATGGCTAATATCCACTTATAAGTGAGTATATACTATATGTGTCTTTCTGTTTCTGGGTTACCCCACTCAGGATGATATTTTCTAGTTCCCACCATTTGCCTGAAAATTTCATGATTTCCTTGTTTTTAATTGCTGAGTAGTATTTCATTGTGTAAATGTATGACATATGACAATTTCTGTATCCATTCCACTACTGAGGGACATCTAGGTTGTTTTCAGATTCTGACTATTGTAAATAAAGCTGCTATGAGCATAGTTAAGCAAATGTCCTTATTGAATGGTGGCATATCTTTTGAGTATATACCCTGTACTGGTATAGCTGGATCTTGAGGTAACACTATTCCTAATTTTCTGAGAAAGCACCAGATTGATTTCCACAGTGGTAGTACAAGTTTACATTCCAAACAGTAATGGAGGAGGCTTCCTCTCTCTCGACAACCTCTCCAGGATGCCTCATCTCTGGAGGTTTTGATCTTAGCCATTTTGATAGGTATGAGGTGAAATCTTAGGATTGTTTTGATTTTCATTTCCTGAATGACAAAGGATGTTGAGCATTTCTTTCTTTCTCTGCCATTCGATAGACCTCTATTGGGAATTCTCTGTTTAGCTTTGTACCCCAGTTTTTAATTGGATTACTTGGTTTCTTGGTGTTTAAGTTCTTCAGTTCTTCATGTGTTCTGGATATTAGCCCTCTGTCAGAAGTAGGGTTTGTGAAGATCTTTTCATATTATGTAGGCTGTCATTTTGTTTTGATGACAGCACCCTTTGCTTTACAAAAGCTTTTTAGTTCATGAGGTCCCATTTATTATTTTTTGATCATAGAACCTGTGCCATTGGTGTTCTGTTCAGGAAGTTGTCTTCTGTGCCAATGAGGTCAAAGCTCTCCCCCACTTTTTTCCTAACAGATTTAGTGTGTCTGGTTTTATGTTGAGGTCTTTGATCTACTTGGGCTTTACTTTTCGTGCAGGGTGTTAAATATGGGTCTATTTGCATTTTTCTACATGAAGACATCCAGTTAGACCAGCACCATTGGTTGAAGATGCTGTCTTTTCCCATTCTATGGTTTTGGCTTCTTTGTCAAAAATTGTTTCCATAGGTGAGTGGATTTATTTCTGTTTTTTTGGGTTTTTTTTTTTCCAATTCCATTTATCCACCAGTCTGTTTCTATGCCAGTACCATGCAGTTTTTATTACCGTTGCTCTATAGTACATCTTGAGATCAGGGATGGAGATATTTTGAGTACATATTTTCTTATACAGGATTGTTTTAGCTCTTCTAGGATTTTTCCATATGAAATTGCAAATTGTTCTTTCAAAGTCTTTAAAAATTGTGTTGTTATTTTTATGGGAATTACATTGAATCTGTGGATTCCTTTTTGCAAGATGGCCATTTTCACTATGTTAATCCTACGGATCCATGAGCACAGGGGATCTTTCCATCTTCCAATATCTTCTTCAATTTCTTTCTTCAGAGATTTGAAGTTTTTCTCAAACAGGTCTTTCACTTGTTTGGTTAGAGTCACACCAAGGTACCTTATGTTATTTGTATCTATTGTGAAGTATGTTGTTTCCCTAATTTCTTTCTCAGTGTGTCTTTTGTATACAGGAGGGTTACTCATTTTTTTTGAGTTAATTTTGTATCCAGCCACTTTACTGAAGATGTTTATCAGCTGAAGGAGTTCTCTGGTAGAATTTTGGGGTCACTTATGTATACTATCATATCATCTTCAAATAGTGATACTTTGACTTCTTCCTTTCTGATTTGTACCCCTAGATCTCCTTTAGTTGTCTTACTGCTCTAGCCAGGACTTCACTAACTACGTTCAAGAGATAAGGAGAGAGTGGGCAGCATTGTCTTTTCCATGATTTCAGTGGCATTGAGTTTAGTTAGATGTTGGCTATAGGCTTCCTGTATGTTGCTTTTCCTATGAATAGGTAAATGCCTTGTATCCCATGAACGGGTTTTGAATTTTCTCATATGCTTTTTTGACATTGAAGGAAATGATCGTGTTTTTTTTTTCTTTCAGTTTGTTTATATGGTGGATCACATTGATGGATTTTCATATGTTGAACCACGCCTGCATGCCTGGGATGAAGCCTACTTGGTTGTTGTGGATGATATCTTTTATGAGTTCTTACATTGGGTTTTCGAGTATTTTATTGAGTATTTTTGAGTTAATGTTCATAAGTGAGCTTGGTCTGAAGTTCTCTTTCTTTGTAGGGTCTTTGTGCGGTTTAGGTATTAAAGATGATTGTGGCTTCATAGAATGAGGATGGTAATGGTCCTTTTGTTTCCATTTTGTGGAATAGTTTGAAGAATATTGGTGTTAGCTCTTCTTTGAAGGTCTGTTAGGATTGTAAGCTGGCCCTGGACTATTTTTTTTTTTTTTTGACCTGCTGGGAGACTTTTGATGACAGCTTCTATTTTCTTAGGGTATATAGGACTATTTAATTTATTTACCTGACCTTGATTCAGCTTTGGTAAATGGAATCTTGGAGTCTATCAAGAAAACTGTCGATTTCATTTACATTTTCAAATTTTGTTTCATTTGTTGCAAATTTTGTTGAAGTAGGATTTAATAATTCTTGGATTTACTCAGTGTCCGTTTTTATGTCCCCCATTTCATTACTGATTTTGTTGATTTGCACAATGTTCCTCTGCCTTTTCATAAATTTGGCTAAGGTTTGTCTAACTTGTTGATTTTCTCAAAAAACAAGCTATTGGTTTCTTTGATTCTTTGAATTGTGCTCTTTGTTTCTAACGTAATGATTTCATCCCTAATTTTTATTATTTCCAGCCTTCTACTCCTCTTGGGTGTTTCTGCTTCTTTTTTTTTTTTTCCTGGTGCTTTCAGGTGTGCCATTAAGTTGCTTGTATGAGATGCCTCAAATTTCGTTATGAAGGCATTTAGTGCTCTGAATTTTCCTCTTAGCAGTACTTTCATTGTGTCCCGTAATTTAGGGTAAGTTGTACCTTCATTTTCATTAAGTTCTAGGAAGTCTATAATGTCTTTCTTATTTCCTCCCTGACCGAGGTGTCATTGAGTAGAGTTCTTCAGTTTCCATTGGTTGTGTAGGCTTTTTATTATTTCTGTTATTGTTAAGGTATAGTTTCAGACCATGATGGTCTGATAGGATACAAAGGATTATTTCAATCTCTTTGTATCTGTTGAAGCTTACTTTGTGCCCGACTTTGTGTTCAATTTTTGAGAAGGTTTCTTGAGGTGCTAAGAAGAAGTTATACTATTTTGTGTTTGGGGGAAAGGTTCTGTAGACACCTATTAGGTTCATTTGTTTTAAAAACTCTGTAAGTGTCATTATTTCTCTGTTTAGCTTCTGTCTCAATGATCTGTCCCTTGGCACAAGTTTCCCCCTATTAAGGTATTGGGATCAGTATGTGATTTAAGCTTTAATAATGTTTGTTTGACAAATGCAGGCACCTGTGTGTTTGGTGCATAGATGTTCAGGATTCTGATGTCCTCCTGGTGGACTTTTCCTTGATGAGAATGAAGTGTCCCTCCCATATCTTTTGATGAATTTGGTTGAAAGTCTATTTTATTAGATATTAGGATAGCTACTCCAGCTTGCATCCCAGTCTGTTTGCTGAGAAAACCCTTTTCCAGCCCTTTAATCTGAGGTAGTTTCTATCTTTGTTGCAGAGGTGTGTTTCTTGAATGCAGCAGAATGTTGGATCCTGTTTCTGCAACCAATCTGTTAGTCGGTTTCTTTTTATGAGGTGCTGAAGGCAAAGAAGGGACATTTGGACAACTACACAGGCATCTGTACAAAAAGCACACAAAGGCTCTGGAAACTTGAGAAGATTAAATGCCATCCAGGGCCACGCTAGCTCTCTTGAGCTGCAGCAGTTCTGAAATAATATGTCCCTGTTGTGAGAGAGGAAGTACAGAGTCCTTATATTGGGAATTGTTTGTGAAATTAAGAGTAACCACAACAACAAACAAAAGAACAGAAAAAAACTTTTGATACTAAGACAGCATAGGTAGAGACCACTAGACATCAGTAAAGTACTAAATCCTACAGAACTAAAATGTTAAGAAATCCATTGAAACATTTGGTTGGATGAGTGCAGCCACCATAGCCACATAAGAGGGGTGTTTTAAAGGCAATATTAAGTGGGCTTTGGGACACTTCACTTCAAATATCCCTAATTTGTGTGTGTGTACATTTTAATTTAAAAAATTCTTTTAAAATATTAGGAAGGACCTACACAGCAACCCAGCCCTTCAGAAGATACTAGAAGGAAAACTTCAGTCCAACAGAAACAACTACACCAAAGAAAATATAGGATACAGATAATTTCCCAATGACAACAACAACAAAAAAAGCAATGAATCACAGTAAGACCACC
>CM053762.1:62011783-62050317 GCA_028658305.1 Pachyuromys duprasi | reverse complement strand
CAACCCAGATGTCCCTCAGTTGAGGAATGGATACAGAAATTTTGGTAGTTTTACACAATGGAATATTATCCAGCAATTAAAAAGGAGGAAATCATGAAATTCGCAGGCAAATGGTGGGACCTGGAAACGATCATCCTGAGTGAGGTATCCCAAAAGCAGAAAGAAACATATGGTATATACTCACTTATATAAACCTATAGGATAGGAAGTTCAAGCTGAAATCTACACACCTAGAGAGGATATACAAGAAGGAGGACCCAGGTTGGTTTGATCAATGCTTGTTTGAATGAACAAATGGGATGGACATTGAGTGGAGAAGAAAACAAGCAACATAACAGGAGCATGCCACAGAGGACTTCTGGGCGGCGCTGGGGGGTCAATGTAGAGATGTATCAGAGCAGATATTAAGACTCACGATCAAGCCTCTGACAGAGGGCGAGAAGTAATGATAGATCTGGGGGAGTTTGTTGAGACTTGGGGAGAACAAGAGCTCCACAAAGACCAAACTCAGCAGGGCACAGGGCTCTTGTATGAGACGGTTTTTACAATCAAGGACCATGTGTGGATATGGCCTGGAATCCCTGCACAGATGGGGCCCATGATATCTTTGTGTAGGACTGAAGACCCTATTCAGGGAAACAGGGACTGTTTTAGTCATGATCTTGATGGCTGACTCTTTGACCCTCCCCCATACAAGCCAGGGTGTGACAGACTGGCTAGATCCCAGGGGAGGACATTGCAGCCAGCCCTGAGGAGACAGGATAAGCTGGGGTTGGAAGGAAGGGAAGGAGGTCCTCCCCTGTTGGTGGACTTGGAGGGGGCGGGGAGGAGGGAGATGAGGGAGGGTGTGGGAGGGTAGGAGGGAATGAGGGAGGGTGCTATGCCTGGGATTCAAAGTACCTAACCTGTGATTGAGATAAAAATAAATAAATTTAAAAAAATAAAATAAAATATTAGGAAAATTAGTACTGGTACTAAAATTAGATCTGGTACTACTTATCATTTACTACTGACTTTTCTTTAAACTTGAAAATCCCTGCTAAATTTGATATTATACTGGTAAAAAAATTATCAGAGACCCTAAATATAATTTATTAGTGACATTAAAAGGTGAAAATTTTCACCCGTGATAGTATATTATATTGGTCAATAAAATACATGAAACCAATTAAGTTTTTAGGAAGAACTTAGTTATTTTCACCTCTTCCAAATATGTCTGGGTGCTTCTCAATGATTACATTATCTATGGATATTGTAAAGTAAATTCTACCAGATAACTTAAACACATTTCATTTAAAGGCTCTAGAGTTTTTCTGAAAAGGCAAAACAAAACAAAACAACAACAAACAGGTCTTAAATTTGTAGAAAATTCTAGAATACAAATGTATAGTAACCAAAAATAACACATTATTTCAGAATAAAACCTGTGGTATGTTCTTAAACATTATCACTATAAAGATTAACCAAATCCCAGCACTTTCTTCTGTGTATCAGCAAACAATGTCAATGTATAAGGACAAGAGAAAATGCATAATACAAAGATCATTTTCTTTGATGGGATCATGAAGAACAGAGAATCAAAAGAAGAAAATTGAAACACATGTTCTGACCAGTTACTGAAATTTCATTAATTTAACAAAATAGATCAAATCTCTACAGAAAGTACTCAGTCAGAAACATGACTTCTTCCCATCTATTTTCCTCAATATTAAACAGAAGTTGCTGTTATTCTAGATCAGTGATTACACCTTGAATTATAAACGTTTAAATACTTATATAACTTTATTGTTACTTATTGTAACAAACGATTAACTAGTTTGTTGAATCCACCCAGTAATGTAGAAACTGAAATCCACTGTTACAGAAGACACTGCATTAGAGGAAATATATCTTATGTTCAGTGTACAGCATAAGAAAAGTCCTTGCATGTCATCTGGTTCTCACTGGTGTCATCTGTGTGCATATATCAGAAAGCAAAGAATCCACTTGACATTTCAATAAATATTAAATTGCAAAAATTAGCTTCCATGGACTAGCCATTCAAGAAAAAGTGGTTTTGATGAATGATTCCTTGAATCAAGTGTGTCCTTGATTAGTCCAAAGAGATGACATCAGGAATGTTACTCCCACTGCTGGTTATGAGTGCTGCCTCACTGCTGCTGCTGGATGAACTAACTTTAGTACTGCTTTCATGAGGGTTGGTGGTGGTGACAGACGTACTGCTTGCTGTTAAGGATGAAGTGAGACTATCCAAAAACATAGGAGGACAGTACTGCTGGGTATCAACTGGAATAAGGGAAAGAAAATCCAAGCCTGGCAAATATGATGACACACTTGACATTGGTGTGTGATGGAATGGTACCGAGTAGTCTGTTAATGAAGGTGGAATAGAAGCAGGATGAACCAAAGTCACACTGGGTACCCTTATGGAAGATGGTTGATACACGAAAACCCCTTTGGTTGGACTGCTTTGTGTTTTAGAAATGAAGATGCATTTCTTTTTGGTGGGAGGGTCTTCATCTTCATCAGAAGAGCTCTGTATTGTTAGATCAATAACATCTATCTTCTTGCTTGCATCACTGGCTACAGTCACTGAACAAGGTTTACTGAAGGCACTTGAAGTTTCCATTGTTGTACCGGGCTGGCTGGCAACTTTCACAGTTTCTTTTATAGGTCTCATGGGACACCAAGAACCATCTTCTTGGAATTTGATCTCATCCACATCAGAACAGTCATCGAGAATTTGCATGAAAAGCCCATCTAACACCAGACTTTCATAGGCAGCCTTTTTGTCGCAAACGGGACAAATCCAGGTAGGCTTCTTCTCATTCATTTGAAGATAAAGGGCAGCATCAAAACACTGCAGATGTGTACAAGTCACTGCGCGGCATGGGGCTGTCAGCCTCATTTTTCCTAAAGGGCACATCAAGGACACTCGAAGACTAGTTGTTGCAATTTCACTCTCAGGATCTGCAGTAAGTTTTTCTTTAATTAGCGCTCTGGAATGATCAGGATTTCTAATACCTTTCATTTTTAATCTCTGTAGTAACATGGCTGATGTGAGCTGTCGTACAAGATACACAGACATGGAGTAATTCTTTCCAATTTCAGATGTCCAAGAAATAGAAATCTGATTTGGCTCAGCTGAAGACAACCTAACTAAAGATGTAATATTCAAGGGGCGTCCAGGGCGCTTCTGTTCAATCCCATTTTTAGGTGGTAGTGCAAAGCTAGGCAAAGGAAAGAATTTCCCATTTACTCTTATACACAAACTATTAGGATAGTTATCTTCTTGAGGGCAACTGGTCTCTGCCAAGCAAAGTCGCAGCTGAACTTGGACTGTGAAATCTCTCCTGCCACCTGACAAAAAATCCTTTGAGATGCATATCTCTCTAACTTGTTGAGGTGTCAAAGCAAAAATAAAAAACCTCTCTTGAAGCCATTGGATACTGCTTTGAACCAAACTTGTGGGCTTGATAAGAACATCAAGGACGTCATAAAAGGGCAAGTTCTTTAACTGCACGTCAGGATGGACAGGAGGAATGGGAGGAGATGGCTGCTGCATTTCAAACCTGGGTTTAGTGTCTTGAAGGTGCACAAAACCAACAGGAGTCGACCTTGAATGGGGAGTAATTGAGGTAGAAAGGAAATGAGCGGATTCCAGCCACAGCCAAGTCAGGTTCTAAGGGTGACAAACTACCATCCAAACTGAAAACCAATGACGTGGTTAGATCAGATCGTGGTTGATCAGAAAGTCCTTCAAGCGTCCGTGGGTACCGGCGTCTATGTAATCCTCGATTTTAATCTGACCCACAGGGCTTCAGTCTATGCACCGCCCCCTTCAGGAGGTGATGCTTGAGGCCACTTTTATTCGGTCCGGCAAAGCACAGTAAAACTTGTAATTCAGAAACCCTAAAACTAGAAACCATATTCCTCAACTCGACGAAATCGGCCATTTTATCCCACCCGCAGGCGCCTCAGCCTTGAGGGCTCCTCCACAGCCAACGACACCGCCAACGACTCCCCAGCATCCTGCCCCAGCGCGGCTCCTGCTGCCTGCACCACCGGCCCCCTCACGTGACTGCGCGGGAGCCCCGCCCCCGCGAGCGCCCAGAGATTCTCTCCTCAACCTTCCTTCTGTCCTGCCTTCCTTCTTAAGCAGTCACTTAACTTCATTTGAGTTATTCGGAGTGGACCTCTACATGACGTTGTTTTGTACTTGAAGGACAAACGGAGCCATTTTGGGAAAACGCGCGCTAGTCAAGCACATTGTCACAGCCGGAGAGGGCATGAAATGTTGGGCTCTCCTTGTGCTTCTTACTGATGGTGAAGCTCCAAGAAATGTTTGCTCTCCGATTAGATTCTGCTTCATTCTGCACTTCAGCTGAAATGCTTTCTTTTATTTCATTAATTACTAGTTTCTATTGGTTGACTGCCCGTGTGTGTTTCAGAGGCTTACTATTAAAAGAAATTTTGGTTTCTCTTCTGCGCCAATTCTAAAACTAAATTAAGTCACTTGGTACAAAATAGTCCTGGCTTCTGGGCTATAACACCTATGTTTGCTGCTTTCCTTTCAAATCATCTTGTAGGCAAAGTTGCTCCTCAAATTATGGCCTCATCAGCCTAGACAAAGTCTTGCACAAATACAAAACTAGTTTTATTTTCTTTGGTTATGTTAAAACCAACCAAACAAAAATACTCACTGTGTTTGTTCACATTCATTAGCTTTAAAAGGCAAAATTGGCAGTTTTCTCTTGGGCAAGGTAATTTGCGGCTCCTGCTTCGCTCTTTTTCACTGTGAGTCAAGGAGGTCAATAGGTGAAGAAGGTTGTACCACCACCAGGCCTTGAATTTGATTTATATTCTGTCGAGTCTGGACTCAGTAATTCCTCAATGTGATGTATAAGTTGGTCCAACTGAATTTTCTGTAGTATCTCTAGTATCTGAGCATTCCATTGAAATTTACTGAATGTTCATGCTGGCTTCAGAGTGTCACTTTATCTCTAATAAAATAGTAAATGTAGAAATGGTATCTAGATTAGATTATATCATATTGAAAAGGCTGTGAAACATATTTCCCACAGAGAGAAACACGTTTAAATGCTGAAGGCTATGTTGTTAATTTTTCCAACAGAAGAAACTGATACTTAATGTTGACTGAGTAGATCAAGTAATACTTATCAGCAAAACAGGAGCTCAAAAGTATGGCTGGAGAGAAAGTTTGAATTTTAGTTGTGAAGTTAGGAACTCTTCTATGGTTGCGATTATTTAGATATGGCAAGACCAATCACGAGCATAAAATTGGCCATGAAGCAATTGAATTTGAGAATTCTGTTTGGGTGATAATAGTTGCCATAGATCTATTTGTGAGGCTTTGTTGTAGATACTGTGGAGCTTAAGAAGATAATTCCCAGCATGCATTCAAAGAAGGGACACTCAAGTAGACAAAAGAAGACACACATAAATTGCTGCAATTAATTAGACAAATTATAAATGCCAAATTAAAAATATGCAAAAGTCTACATGCAGAGAAGTAAGGAGCATCTTCAAAAGCACATGCTAAAGGACTGTACTAGTTCAAATGTAATTTTGAATGACAAAAGCCTACATGAAAATTCTACAAAATACTGCCAGGGATATTATATTTTATCTAAAATAGTAACATGAAACAAATAAAACTTGTACACTTTGATTACAATGAAGGGCAAAGGTGAAATGAGGTGGTTCTGAAAGATGAAGAAAGATTGAATAGTTTTCAAGAATTTATTGTTTGATCAGTGATCTGTGCTATAGTTCAAGCAGCAATGACAGCACAAAAGTACCTTTTGTTATTTCTGAGGAAATTTGTAAATGCTTCATATAGCTCATTATAACCACTCACAGAGGAATTAACATCCTTGAAAACCATGAGCAGAAAATGTGGGCATGGTTGTATGACTTTGAACATGTTTTTTTTTTCCTAAGGTTATTCCCAGTATTTTCATAGGATAAAGGAACTGTTGTTATCAAAAGCTATGGCTTCTGGACAAAACATGCACATACCTTTTTAGAGCAGCTCTAGTCACTGCCACAAGATCTGCACTGTCAAGCCAGTACCAATCCCAACATGACTGGTTCTTTAGTGCAACAGTGGTATGAACGTTTTCTGCCAACTAACCTTTTTTTTTTTTTTCCTGGTTATATTTAAGACATGTTCTTTAGACAGGAATTTCATTCCTGGTAGTGTAATCCTAGTCAAAATTCCATAGTTGGGGAGGCCTTAGGCCTGAAGGTAAACTTGCTGTTGTTATTTGCTAAATAGCCATAGTGTCAAATTGCCTTCTAATTACTTATCCTTATACTTATAGTCCTAGGCTATCCTCAGCAGTTGTCAGAGGAGGTTTGTTTTCATTGGACAGTAGTCAGGAGAGAGATGCCTAACTGGAAAACAAGTCACAAAGCTTAGAATAAGAGATTGGAGCTCAGTTCTAAAGGGAGCATCCATATTAAATACTTTACCATGAAGAGTCCTAGAATATTTTGGAAAAGGAAACGGAAGGAATGTAAGAGTTCTAAGACAGGGAGGAGCTCTGTGGAATTTTGTCTTCTGCAATTTACATCATAAAGTAATAACATTTTTGGTTGCTTATACAAGATATGTACAATGTCAAGCCAACCAAAATCGCAGAATACCCGGGACAGAGAATCTTCAGGTTTTACTCCTTAATGAAGAGCTACTAGGAGTGAATGGTTGTAGAAGAGAGACTTATTCTTCATGGATAAGGTAGTCACTGAAAACTTTCTCATACTTTTATCTGTGGTCATATACCCATGTGCATATGGGCAGCCCTTGCTAGTCTTAATAAATAATGAAAAAATACATTTTGCATGTGTTCAAGAAATATTGAGGGACTTGCAGAGAGAAAAGGAAGGTGGATAGAATCATTAATGCTATACATGATGGAAACTGGACATGGTCATATTTAATTCTATACCTGATGGAAGGTGGGTGTGGTCATTTAATTCTATAAATGATAGAAGATGAATGTGGTCATATTTAATGCCATACATGATGGAAGTGGATGTGGTCATATTTAATTTTATACCTGATGGAAGGTGAATATGGTCATATTTAATTCTGTACATGTACGAAATTCTCAAAGCTAGAGAAAAATTTAAAAGCTACAAAATTTTCAGAGAGTAACTTAAAAAGTGCTTTAAAATAACTGTAAAATTTGGAAAGCTATTTACATTTTCCAGGATGCAGGACATTCAAATAACAGGCCTTACCTCCTTGAGATATTTTCTTACTGAGTGGTGCGGATTGGATAAAAACACCAGGGGGAAGTGGCACATGTAGTTAGCTACCAACAGTTGTATTGCTACTTTATCCAATTTCTTTGCTAATAGGCTCAATAATTATGCTTCCTTTTAAAAATTATCTTTTATATTTTGAGAGTGTAATATAATTACATGATTTCCCTTTTGAGGGCATTGCAGCCAGCCCTGAGGAGACAAGATGATCTGGGGTCAGATGGAAGGAGAGGAGATCCTCCCAGTTGGTGGACTTGGAGGGGGCGGGGAGGAGATGAGGGAGGGTGGGGAAGGATGGAAGGGACTGAGGGAGGGGGCTACGCATGGGATGCAAAAAACCTAACTTGTGATTGATATAAAAATAAATTTATATAAAAAATATTAAAAAAAATTTCTCCCTCCAGTGTACTTCATATACCCTTCCTTGATCTTTCTCAAATTCATGACGTCTTTTTTAAAGTAATTGTTAGATATATAAATGTATGTACACATATTCATTTCTAAATACATAAAACTTGGCTTGTCTATACAGTGTTACTTGCATGTGTGCCAGTTCGATTCCTGTGTCACATGTTTATTTTCCAAACTTCCTTTGAAGATTTAGGGGCATCAAGTGACCTTTGTTTTTTCTTTCCCTCCCTTTCATTGACAATAGAATTGTTTTTCATACAATGTATCTTGATTATAGCTTCCCATCCCTCTATTCCTCCCCTCCTTCCCAGTCATTCAGAGTCTCTCCCTTTCTTTCATTAGAAAAAAAAAGCTTCTAAAAGATAACAATAAAACATAACAAAATAAAACTTAGTAAGACAAAACAAAAACTATCACATCAAAGTAGAACAAGGCAAAACAGTAGCAGAAAAAGATACTGAGATTGGACCAGAATCAGAGACTGCTCAGTCACACATAAATCCCATAAAAATACTAAACTGAAAGCTAAAACACATATGCAGAGAACCTCATGCTGACCCACGTTGGCCCTGTGCTTGCTGCTTCAGTAGCGGTGATTTCACATGAGCTTTGCTCAGTTGATTAAGAGAGCCCTGTTCTCCTGGTGTCTTCTGCTCTCTCTGGCCCTCAAACTCTTTCCATTACTCTTCTGTTAAGTTCCCTGAACTCTGAGGGGAGGGACTTGGTAAAATCCCATTTAGCACTGTGTGACTCAAATATTTAAAAGAAGGAATGGAACATCTTTGATGAATACTTAATATAAAGAGACTTATTTTTAAATATTTATTTTAACTTTTTAATTATGTGTATGTGTATGTAAGTGAAAGTCTTCCAAGAGGTTAGAGTTACAACCTCCTTCAATTTTGAGATAATAGGAACTGAATTTGGGTACTCTGAAAGGGTAGAATGGGGCTTTAACTACTGAGAAATACTTTCAGTTTCTCCAAATAGAAACTTCTCACATGCCTCATCACTACCACAGAGAATAGAATTCCAAAGTAAGTACAAGAGGGGTTCTTTTATTCTTTTTTTTTTTTCAGGGGCTTTCTCTGACATGAGGTTCTTTTATTCTTTTCCCTTCTTGCATTGAATCTTGATGATTCTGTCAGAGTGCCATTTTGAAATAATAAGATAAAGACAGCAAGAATTTTGAGCTTTGTGTTTCTAAGGCCCTAAGTTGGGCCCACATTCTTCTAGATGACATGATACATAAATGGTGAATGGTCTATATCAAGAAGTTTTCAGTCCATGTTCCTATCACTTGCAATTGGAAAAAAAAAAACAATTGACATATGCCTTATATTTTTATTTGTTGCCACTTTTCCCTCATTTATTTCATCAATTTAAAATATCAGCAAGAAGTAGCTCAAGGAAACAGGGCTGTTCTCTGGTTTTTTTCTGATGTGCTGAATATGTTTAGCTCTTTCTCTCTCTACCAATTGAAATAGGAAGGCTTTCCCTGATATTCTTTAAGATGTGTGGTGTAGGCTTTTCTTGCATTTTCTAAAAAGAAATTTACCTAATAAAAGGATATGTTGCTACATGCTATACACATAGAGCTAACTGACTAGAGCACTCGTTCATTTTCTATTTTTACTTACCATTGAGTTTAGTTGGAGGTATCCCTCATGCATTTTGAATAGGATCTCAGAAGTAAAGAATAAACATGCCCTATAATTTTGAGTAAGAAATTCATTCAGTTGAATGAGGTTCACACTTAATTCCCTTGGCTGTGCTACCTTCCTGAGCTGGACATCATGTTGGCAAGAGGGCTCTCAGAGACTAAATTGCAATTCCTCCAGGCCCTGGGAGTATAATTATATAATGATGAATCATTAGTGTTTAGAGGATGCAAAACTGAGAGATGCTGAGAAGCAGCTGCAGGCCATTCAGCATCTCCTAATTTATGGGCATCGGTGTGAACAGATCCTGTGCCTTCTTCACCACACCCTATTAAATTTATTTAGCATTCACATTCCCAGTCCTTGGTGTGGTACTGTGCAGCCTTTTCCCATGGATATGGAGTGACCATGGTCTGAGAGTTTGAAAATGAAAACACGAATTTGGGTGAATTTCATGTGCCTATCTACCTGTTAACTACTGTTGCACTCATACTCCTGAAAACATTGTGAAACATATTTTAAACAGATCTTTTTCTATGCAACAAATCACTTTAATAAATAAAATTAGTGATTAAACTTATACCTGAGACTAGAGATAGACATGTCGTTCAGCGGTGGAATGGATTCCCAGCATGCATGAGACCCTTGGTTTAATTCCCTATCACCAACTCCCACACAAAAGCATAAAAAATACATTTTACAAAAATTCACATGTGAAATCATTGCAACAACAAATTAAAATAGAAAATATTTAGAGCATGAGTCTGAAAAAATTCTTTAATCTTATTAGTCATGTTGACATATTTTTGAAAAAAAACACATGCACATTTGGATGTGTCAAAACTGAATAATAATGTTACAACTTATTTTAACTATTTTTAATAATACATAATCCAACTTGATGTCTGAATACTTTGATTCATCTTTAATAAAAAATCATTTCCTTAAATTATTACAAACTCCACATGAAACTGAAAATTATTAATCATGGGTTGCAGACTTTTAATAGATTAATAAAAATCAAAACACAAACAATTTTAGACATTACATGACTATTTGAAATTGATTCTAGTGCTTTTCAAATGTTTGGTCTATTAAAAAGCTTCTACTGTGTTATGTTTCTTCATCAGAAAATTCATCTTACGTTTATATTTGGTAATTTATGAATCCCTTTTTAGAAAGAAAAATGGAAATCATAGAAAGTTATATACAACTATTTACCAGCTTATATAACTAACTTTTAATAGTAACTTTAAATAAATGGCTACATATTACCTTGATTCTTTTAAATCCTTTATATGGACTTTATTTGTTTATGTTGTGTGTTTAACTTTCTTCACATCTTTTGTGAAGTAATTTGATCTTTTCACAGAATATGGGCACCTACTGTTTATTCACCCAAACCATCCAAGTCATAAGGATCTATCATTATAAGAGAAAAGCCAAAATATTTCAAGATGAACTCAACATTTAGGTAGTAAATTTTCTTATATGTATTCATATTTTATGCATTGAAATGGCAGGCTTGAAATAAAAGGCAAGAATGGACCACTTTTTGTTTTTCACAAGGACAAAGAATATTATTTTGGCATTTTTTATTGATAAGTTTTTCATAGATTAGGAAAGCAGAATATTTTTTGTCACTAAATAGTCCAGGCAAAGGTTAACAAGTTAATTGTTCTGTGTTTATATTGCTAGATGGGCTTTGCCAAGACATTCTAGTGATTAATAAAGAAGCAGACATTCTTGTAAAGGTTAAAAAAAATAAGAGGAAATAGTTTGCATTTTCATTTCATAATTGACCCTCCCTGTGACCAGGCCAACCACTCTAAACCAGTTTCTTCGACATTATCTCAGAGGTCTGAACTGTGACTGCTCAATATTCTCTGGTCATGATTCTTGTATTAAAAATGCCAGAGGGGAGAAAATCGCACACATTCCTCATTAAGGCATTTCCATCCTTTGGGTGGGGAGTATTGCCATTTTATTAGTCTGAAGCATATTGGAATATAAGACAAAAAGGAAATGCCTCCTACAAAGGAATTTAAAAGGGCTGTCATGTATTCATTTTCCTCAAGCACTTTATCATCTGTCTTTTATGCGTAGAGGAGTAATATCCATATAATGTTTACACACAAGATCTTCACAATCCTTTCCTCTGTATCTGTGCTAAGGCTTCCTCGCTAATTTATTACGGATTTTCGGTATATAATTGAACCCTGCTGTTCTCATGTAGCTCAGATTGTCTAACTTTGAAAGATTCATCTCTCTGCCCCCATTTTTCAAGTTCTTGGATTAAGGCAAATGCTACCACCCTAACATCTTTACTTTGGTTTTGTCATCAGCAAAACTGAGATGATAAACGGCTCTATTTTACTAGATTGCAGAAGTTGTCTGCAAAATATTCATAGAAATAACAGATCCCTCATGAATTTCCATGAATATGTTGTTACCAGGATATATTCTTTTGGAAATAGTGGGGCTGATGTCACAAAGCTAGTCTTTAAACTTGCATTGATTTTAGTAGAGATTTGCTCTGAGTTCCCAATTTATTTCTGAGGTTGCTGAACTCTTTTCTATTTTACAAATATTTATTTATCATCTACCTGTGTTTCCTATAAACTAATGCAATAATGGAACCAAGTCATTAATAACCTGCCTCAGCATCTTTCTGCTCACTTATTCTTATATCCTTGTTAGTAAAGCCCAAATATGGATACCACAGAGAGCAACTGAGGGGTGAAAGTTGACCGTGAAGGTAGGAGCAACTTCCCAGTTTCTGGAACTTTCATTGTGAAAAGCACTGCTAAGGAGGCAAATGCTACTGAATAGAAAAGAAAAACGTAACTTGTGCCAAGGTATGTTGTTTTCAAACAAAACAGAGCTTCCCTCCGCATCACAGCTGTGCTGTGTTCACGTAGCATCTCCACAGCTCCGTCTAATCTCTGTCTGCATCCTCCTCCAAAGATGCTGTTATTGCATCAGCTACCTTCCCTCTTTTCATTTGTATGCTGCAAATGCCTGGGCACTGTTTATTTTACTATATTAATAGTTCCTTTTGTGATGAACCTATGAAAACAACCAAGGAGAGCTCCCTCCCTGGCAAGAAACAGCTGCAGAACTTTCCCTCCTCACTGTGTTCTAAGTAAAGGTAGATGATCTAACCAAACTGACACTTTCTACAGCTTCAGACTTTTCACTGTGACAACATTCCCCAAAACTTGTCTTAATTAATTAATTATATTGTTTGGTGTGAAGGTGTGTGTATGAAGGAAATAACCATGGTTCCTGAATGGGTCTGTGATTGTGCACACTCACGTGTGTGTATGTGCATTTGGAGGCCACATTTTGATATTAGATTTCTTCTACTCTTCTACATATGTCAGTTTCTAAAGCATGGTCGTTCTTTGGCTATAAGGGATGGACAGCAAGCTCAGAGGATCCTCCTGTCTCTACCTTCTTAGAACAAGGGTTACAGGCATGTGCATCTACCTTTTATGCAGGTGTTGGAGATCCAAATTCATGTTGCATGTTTGTGTAGCAAGCCTGTTATGTATGAGCTCTCTCTTCAGCCCAAACCTGGTTGTATATATGTTGGTATAAAGTTCTTGTGGAATGTATACAATTTACCCTTATTCATTAAAATGCTGATTTCTCTACCCCACTATCTGGTTTCAATCTGGACATTGCATTATGATGCTTATTCTAAGCATCATCTTTCTCAAGGTTATGTAAATATGCCACCATTTGTTCTCTATATTGTCAATTAAACAATCACCTCAATGCTGATCAAGGGTGAGAATAGAGTGGGGCATTCTAGTCTTGAGGGGAGGAGAAAGGAGTGAGTGGGAGGAGTTGAGAAGAGAGATCAGCAGGATAGGACTTAAAGCTAGGAGGAGAGATAAACTGAAGTTAAGATATGACTAAAAGCGGGGAGAATCCAAGATGGCGGCCCCAGGAGGACAACAATGTGTCTGAGGAATAGGACAGCAGTGTTGGCACAGTGACCAGGAGACTGAACTCTGGGACCTAAAACACCAGCATAGGTGATTGCCAGGTAAGCGTAATTCCTACGATGAAGAAATCAATTGGAAAAGTTCTAGGGACATCCAGTTAATCCCTGGAAAAAGTCTGGGTGACCGGCTATGCACATCTGCTAGCCTTGATCTGAACCCACAGCCTCCCACAGCACTGCCAGCCGCCATCCTGGACCAGGACACATAGTATCCAGTCCAGACTGAGGCACCCCCAGATACCATCCCAGACCAAGGCGCACAGCCTCTGGCTCAGAAGGAGGCACCAAGTCTCCAGTCCAGAGTGGAGCCCTTAGCATCAAGCCCAGGTTGGAACATGGAGCCTCCAGACCAGAGCAGCTTCCCCAGCCACCATCTCAAACTGGGACACTCAGCCTCCAGCACAGAGTGAGTTGCAAATTCTCCAGACCAGAGTGGCAACCAGCCTGTGGTGCTCATAGCTTCTAGCACAGAGCACAGAGCCAGGCACACAGAGCCCACAACAGGTTATGTGTCCCTTCTGCAGCGTCACCCACTGACCTCAGAGTCCAGCCTGTGGAGACTGCCACAGATTGAAGACCAATGGGAATTCGGGAAACCTGCGCAGGAGCTTGTCGCCCGCAATCTGTGCTTGCTAAATGTGCTAGCACCCACATTCCCTCCTGTGCTTGCTCCCAACCCCCATAGCCTAAGCATATACACTCTCTTCTGAGCACACACACACACACACACACACACACACACACACACTCCCCCAACCCTGCAACAACGATATTGCGCCAGAGGCTTTTCCTCCCACAGATACAACTGAAGCAACAATACAAACTCACAAACCACTGGAACTCCCTGATCTTCCTGAAGAATACTCCAGACACCAGAGATTGACAGTTCCAGTCTGAAGTTCAGCCTCAAGGAACAAAGAGCTCCTTGATTATATATAAGCAAATGGCCAAAGGGGGACGTAAGAACTCACCTAACAAAAATCAGGATACCAGGGCCCCACCAGCAACACCCAAAAGCAATGGAGATTTTAATTCAGTGGAGACACAGGAAAATGATGTTAAAGTTATGCTTATGCAGTTACTAGAGGAACAAACAGAGAAAATGAACAAGGCCCTCAAAGAAATACAGAAGAAGATATGACTAAAAGTAAGTATAATGTGAGAAATCTGAATGGGAGGAAACTACACAGGCTTGGAGGTTAAGGATGGAGTAACTATTGCCCAGCAATGTGCTCTAGGTTAATTAAATAAGTTTTAGTCTCTGTGTGCTGATTTGGTTATACAGCTGGTTTAGGAATAACCACTGTTTAAAAGATAAATCAAAAATAAGTATTAATATTCAACAACATATATAGAAAGTTAAGATGAAAGCTTTTGAAAATTACTGATATCTATGTCTCTGTTTAGAAGTGACAAAGTAATTGGAAATTGATTGGAATATGATTTTATCAGTACGATTTAAAATTTATTGAAGTGATTGTGTTTTGTATTCATGTGTTGAACAACTGGCTATTATATTGTTCTTTGTTTGTTTTTATGGGTCTTTTCATAGGAACAGTTTAGACCTATTTATATCGTCCCAGAAAACTTACCAATACACAGATATGTTCCAGGCACAAACACAAAGAATGCATACATAAATTGGTAACTTTGATTCATAGTCACATATATGCATAGACAATATTTTCACAGGTAAACACAGAGTTTAAAGTATACAGAGATACACAACATTTCAGAGACAGGTGGACAGAGTTATAAGAAGAAATATATATCCACAATAGGGACATTTAAATTTTCACCCACATAAACAGCCACACAAATATTTAGAGGAACAGAACATCAACTCATAAACATTTTAAGGCCATAGTACCTTTTAAATATTAACAGTCGAAATGTTTAGGTTTGTTTTCTGGAATTTGATGGTATGTCACTGGGAATTATCTGACATTTCTCTATGGACACCAGTTGGCTCAATATAGTGTGAGCTTCCTGATTTCTCAAAAAGATAGAGTTGTTGGAGACCAGCTTTGACATCACAGGGTAAACTGAGGTGAGACATAGAGTTGGCAATTGATCACTCAGAAGACTTTTCTCTGAGGGAATAAAGTTTGATTCACTGGGGCCAATGAAGTATTCTCTGTGACTGGCATGAAACTCCTTCGAGGGGGAGGGTCCAGAGAGAAACTCTTTGGGAGCTGTTTAAAAGGGAGGGAAGAATCATACAATACACACACAAACACACACGCACACACGCACGCGCACACACATACATACACACACGCTGGATGAAGTAAGCTCCAACAATTTCACACACACACACACACACACACACACACACACACACACACATTTGTTGATTGAGCAAAGCTCCAAACAACTTCACATATATACATGTATTCACATAGACACATTGGGTGGATGGAGCAAAGCTTCAATCACCTTCATATTTTTTTCCTTTTTTTCGTGTTCACGGTAATTTTTATTTTATTTTTTATTTTTATTATTATTATTAGTTATATTTTATTAACTCTGTATCCCAGGTGAATCCTGCTCCCTCATTCCTGCCTAATCCCACCCTCCCTCCCTCCTCGTCTCCTCCCTGCCCCTTTCCAAGACCACTGATAGGGGAGGACCTCCTCCCTTTTCATCTGACCCTGGTTTATCAGGTATCTTCAGGACTGGCTGCAAAGTCCTCCCCTGTGGCTTAGCAGTGTATCAAAGCAGAAACTGAGACTCATAACCAAACCTTTGGCAGAAGGCAGGGAATCATATGAAAGAAGGGGGAGTTAATATGATCTGGATAGGATAGGAGCTCCACAAGGACCAAATCTATCTGGGTACAGGGGTCTTATGTGAGACTGTTTTTCCAACCAAGGGCCATGTATTGATATAACCTAGAACCTCTGCTAGCCTGTAGCCCATGGTAGCTCAGTATCCAAGTGGGCACCCTAGTAAGGGGAATAGGGATTGTTTCTGACATGAGCTCAATGGCAGGCTCTTTTTTTTCTTTCATAATTTATATGTACTAGCAAAATCTTTTAAGCAGTAAAAAAATCATAATGTCGTTACTTTCTATTTTTGTATAAGTGAATTATTACAATGAGTAAAAGTAGAAAAACATTTTCCCATACTCTCACAAACTCAAATGTTTTATGGATTATAAGTGAAAAACAAATGTGAGAAACAAATTATTCCTAAGAACCTACATATATTTGTAACTAACCAATTTGTTACAGATTTTTAAAATGTGAGCAAGATCATTTTCTCACTAGTTACTCTTACTGGTAGGCTTTAATTTGTGATTTCAAAGAGAGGATTTCTTTTTTATTATTTATCTAAAAAAGAATAACAATATTTTAAAAACCTGAACCACAAATCTAAACTTTTATATAGAAAACAATCAGTCATTTCTATGTTAAATCCTCAGGGTGCACATCTACTCACTGACAACTTATTTTATTAAATAATATCAGAAAGCTAGAGGCAAAATGGGTACAAGAAATTAATCATCGCTATGATCACTAGCCATGCGTTAGTGAGAAAAAGTTATGTTAAGTATAGTAGAGCTGCCATTGTTCTTGCTTCCTAACCTCAAAAAATCCCTAGCTCAACCACTAAGAGTATACCTTTCTGATTTTCTATATCAAAGCCACTAGCAAAAACATCTTAACCTAACTTTTATCTCTAAGTTTTTGTGGGTTTTTTTTTAAATGTATTTTGAGGGTGGCAGATGAATCATTAATCTGTTCCAGCAGCAATGCTTGAAAATGATCCATCAATATTATTGTAAGTGGCAATGATACTGCCCAGTGAGGGGCAAGAGATCCCCTCTAGGTTTTCATAGAACTCATAGATTGGGAGGGATGTGATGATCATGAAGGCAAAAAGCAGAGCAAAACTCCACAACATCATCAAGTCCTCGGGATATGTAGTCCTCAGGGCTCTGACTCTCCAAGGCACACCCATTGTGGTTGTGATAACCTATGGGCCACGTTCTATAATTTCTAAAGCTATTTTGCTGTCCATCTTGCCTGGCTCCCAACAAAGAATAAAAGAAACAAGACAGAAGTTGTAGCCTCATAGCAAGAAAATACTCAAAATATCAATGACAAAATCAACATCACTGTTCAACCTGGTTTGGAGTACTGATAGATAGCCAATTAACATCTAAAAGAAGCCATAAAGTTGTAGTTAATAAATAATATATAAGCCAGGCCTGGCGGTACACACCTTTACTGTGAGCACTTAGAAATAAGAAACAGGCAGAGGTCTATGAGTTCAAGGACAGCCTGGTCTACATAGTGAGCTGTAAGTCAACCAGGCTACATAATTATAGCCTTTCTCAATATTACTACTACTACCAGTACTACTACTAACACTGATACTACTACTACTAACAATAATAAATAGTTGAAGGGCACCATCCTTTGTCAAAGACTTCCATACTTCATTTTCCAACATAATGTTTTTATTGATTATTTGGAAAATTCACACAATGCATCCCAATCACATTTATTTAGCATTCCTTGCAGGTCTGTCCTCTAATTGACCCCTCTCAAAAATTCACCAAGTACAATTTGTGTTGTCTGCATACTCTTTGAAGAATGGTCAAACTCTCAGTGGCCAGCCCCTTAAAGATAACCAATACCCCCACCAGAAGCCAACAACTGTGAAGAGCTACACTTTAGATTCTTTATTACAATTTTAAAGGACTCTTCTTCATGGCTTCCTATCTAAATTGTTGCTTTCTTCTTTGAAGGCAGTGGTGGGGCTAGGGGTGGGGGTGTTGTTACAGAAGCCCTCAGTGTCTCTCACTCTCAATTGTGAGTCTGGAGTCATGGATACAACTACACCAGATGCTTCCTTGCCCATAACACCCTGTGGCAAAAGAGATCATTAACTTCTACATGGATTCCCATAGCTGCACATGCCACAGACATCCACATGTTCTGTAGAGGCATCACAGACCACAGAACTCATCATGGTCCCCAGTGGCAGCATGGGAAATGGACATGGGCATGGTTCCCCCATCCACCCAGGGATGATGGACATCAAAATTGTTTCTAGTTGTAGCAAGGACCAGGGACATACACATGGTCTCTTGCTGCACCACAGAAGATGGACCTCAACATGGTCACTGGTGGCATCATGGCTCACGGTCCACATCATGGCCTCCAGTGACTGCACTGACCTTGCCATCAACATGGTATTGGTTGCAGCGTGCATCACAGATATCATTGTGATTTCAGGTGACAGCCCAGGTCACAGACATCTACATGTCTTCTGGCAGTGGTACAGACCACAAACAACATGGTTTCAGGTGGTAGCACAGACAATCAACACCAGCATGGCCTCTGGTGGCAACATAGAAAATATTTGCAACTCTTTCAATATCAATTTATTATACTTATATTTACACAGAATAATACAGGCTGTTTCTTAGTCTCATCTGATTATCTGAGAAAGTCTATTAGATGTATCCATAAATATATTTAGATTTATAGAGTATTATTTATAGATTTACCATCCCTATATTATAAGAATGAAATTGGTGTGGTTGATCTCATTTTATAGTTAAAAATACAAATGTTGAGAGATATTAAATACTCAATAAAGGGGTATTATAGGACAAACCCAATATTTAATTTACAGTTAATTTTAATTCAGTGATGAGTTGTAGAAAAACATTACTGAGTATAAGGTGAGACATTTAAATTTGATATCAAGTACTCAGTCTCTTAAAATTAAGCAGCAGTTTGCCTTACTCAAATAAACCTCCAAATGTTCACAGATGCTAATGAGCACACACAGTAGGAATATGTGTCACACCTTTTTTTACTTCACAGAACAATGGCATTATAGCAAAGCTGAGTAGCTACTGCATCTTGGACTGTGGATTGTTAAGAAGATTTGAACATTAGGATAAAGATACTATTTTTTGCATGTGTGTGTATCTGTGTGTGTGTGTGTGTGTGTGTGTGTGTGCGAGAGAGAGAGAGAGAGAGAGAGAGAGAGAGAGAGAGAGAGAGAGAGAGAGAGAGAGAGAGAGAGAGAGAGAGAGAGAGAGAGAGAGAATACATGTACCTGGATGGAAAGGTAATTGTGTGAGAAGATATGTGGTCACCTAATGTAGAATTTTCTTTTATACCTCTCTTTGACACTGGGCTGTGAAGACAGCTGCCTGCTCAAAGGTGTTCTAAGATCTGCTTATCTAAGCAACATGTATGCATGGTTTCACTGAGGGCTTATTGTGATTTTTGCTGAGTGTGCTTCTATGGTAGATGCTGAGACTCTCTAGGCAAATGACTTATTTTAATGTAGGGAATAATGATGAACTGAAACACTATTTAATATGTTAAAGAAACAATATTATAATATTAGAAATAATAGATTCTCAATATATACTATGGTAAAATGTAGAAAGCATGAGGACCTTATGCCCACATATAAGTACTAGGGAAACCAGAGATCTTAAAAATTTGTGATTGTCTTTTGGATGGAAGAGAAGTATACCTGTTTTCCACCCAGACAGCTGGGAGAGGATAGGGCTAATAACTTGGTGATCTGTGCTGTCTCTAGGGCTTGTAGGGCCAGGCCTCACCTGAATCCCCCAGACTATTATGTTTATTCCAGACTCTTCCTCTCTAGATCTTTATCTTGAACATTGTTTCTAGATCATTAAAACTTACACTTAGGAGAGAGGTATTGTATAATTTCTACCTTTGTGGCACTTGTACAATATCTGTATGTGTTTGACTGATACCACAGCTGATCCTTCCCAAGGCCTTTGAGCTATAGAATCCAGGTTTACAGAAGACTCCACAAGTGCTTTGAAAAATAGCTTTGATATAATCATGTTTCAAGCTTTATTGTGCACATAGGACTGAGGTTATTGTTATCAGAAAATATTTTTTCTAATACTGTACTCTGCTTAAACACCAACAAAGTAAACTACCTGATACCAGACTCTATATGTTAGAATCAACACTTTTCTAATAAAGTCATGTTGAACTGTCTATTTCCTTCTTTTGCTGACAGCTGTTGTGTTTGCAGCCACACCATATGTTGGGAGTTGGTCTGATGCTTGTATTTTGATGCTAATTACTGGCCCCTAACATCTGCCTGGATAAACCTATCCTTGTTGTGTAAACCTGCCTAAGACATTATACCTGAGTGGTTGATTAAAGGCCTAAACCTTGGACAGGGCAGAATGGGGTAGGCACCGCTAAAGTTCCCAGGCTTTGGGTTCAAGAGAATAATGAGAAACAGACAGACTGGAAGAGAGGAGGCAGGAGGAGGCCTCAATGGGTTGGCATGGAAAAGGAACCACATGGGCAAGGAGGAAGGACTCCAATAATGGTGTGAAAAGGCCCAGATAAAGAATAAAAGCAAGTATTTGTAAGATTATAGATGGAAGGTTGCCCAGATACAAATGGTTAAGGCAGATGGCATTTGATGGGGGTAGATAGTGAGGTTATTGAGACAGTGTAGGTGAAATATCTGCCAAGCCCAAAGTAAATAAGGAAATTACAAAATTTAACTTATGTCTGTATTAATTGTGATGACATGTTAAATAATAGTGCCATGATAATCATAGGGCAAATAAACATTATTTAACCCAATATCCATTTTATTTACAATACCAATATAAAATCTCAGATGTTGTAAAACTCTAGGCCCATATTCCTACTTGTTTAAGATAGTTACTGACCTGCCTCATTCTTACACTGTTGTCTTAATTCAGTTCAGTTTCATGTACTTGGGTTACATTCCTGGCATTGAGAAGTCTGGTTTATAATCTGATTAGGTCACTTTTAAAGACCAAATGCAATGAAGGAGAAAATATCCAAGGGAGAAGCCAAAATGGATGTCAGGATCTAAGGTCTCACCAATGAAATAGGGATTCAGAAAGAAAGAGGAGTTAATGCAGAACACTTGAAAAGAACATTACTGAGAAAAATGGGAAAAAAAAGTAATTCAAATTAAATTCCAAAAAATATAATTCTAAAAATAACACAAAATTTAACTACTTTTGCTCATTTTATTAATTAAGAATTACATAATATATTTTGAATGTATTTTTTCCTTTCCCCAAATTCAGTCCCTCTTTGTACATCCACTCAACCTTGTGTCTTCTTTTATTATCAACCCAACAAGTACAATTGCTGTTGGATGGCTTTACTTGTCCAAAACCCACCAATTACCAATAGCTCCTCAGTTAGGTAGGAAATTGTGTTTTCTCCCTCTCGTCATGCTGGTTTGGTTTATCCTGAGCTTTTGTAGGTCTTTTACATGTTGTCACAATTCTGTGAATTTGTATGTACAATTGTTCTGCTATGTCCAAACAAAGAAACAAGCAAACACAACAATAGCAACAACAACAAAACTTTTTCCAAATAGTTGTCTACTGCTTCTGGCTCTTACAATATTCCTGCCATTGTATCACAATCCTTTTGATTGCAAATTGTCAATATTATGTGATGAAGAATATTCATTACATTCCTGCAAATCAAATATTTGACTTATTCTATGTATGCACATTTTGTACTCTGTTATTTCTCATATATATGTAAAACAATATGTATGCATGTGTGTATTTATATGTATGCACATTTTTTCTCTAGGACACATATGCACATGAACTCAAATATATTTTCCTTATAATACAAAGAAAAGTGTGTCTTACGTATGTTTCATTGTGTGTTTATATCTATATTTAACTTTTTATCTCCTAGAGAAATTATTTGAAAGAATAGTCAATGTATCACTAAATGTAAAACTCAAAATAATGAGAATTAATTTAAATATCCTCTGGTAAGATGACAGCTAAGTAATTGTTAGCATATACACTTACAGGAAAACCAAACAAAACTGGAAAATTAGTGGACTATTGTTACATGTTAACTTAACTAAATCAAAATCAAAGGGTAATAGACCTGATAAAATGTAAATTTATAAAAACAAAATTTAGACGTATATTACCAACATGACACATGAAGGTTAACAAATTAATAAAATGCGAAAGGAAAGTAGTCTGTAGGGAAGAAAAAGTTGTAGGCTAAAAACACAATGAGTGGCTGGAAAGACTTTCTCATTCTGCTCAGAGGACCTGCTGTAGGGAGACTAAGATGGAATTCAGCATCTCACAGCTTTCCTTGTCTGATCAAGGAACCATTGCTAACATCCTTTTGCCAAAGTGGCTACCTGGGGGAGAGAGAGATAGCTATTATAGATTTGTGTTTATTGCACTGTTTTGTGTGTTTTTTAAATGTTATTTATTTATTTTTATATCAATCACAGGTTAGGTACTTTGCATCCCAGGCATAGCCCCCTCCTTCATTCCCTCCCACTCTCCCCATCCCTCCCTCATCTCCTCCCTACCCCCTCCAAGTCCACTGACTGGGGAGGATCTCCTCCCCTTCCAGCTGACCTCAGATCATCTTGTCTCCTCAGGGCTGGCTGCAATGTCCTCCCCTGGGATCTAGCCAGGCTGTTACTCCCTGGCGTGTATGGGGGAGGGCCATCCATCCATCCAGTCAAAGAGCCAGCCATTGAGTTCATGACTGAAACAGTCCCTGCTCCCCTTACTAGGGTCTTCAGTTGGACAACGAGCTACCATGGGCCACATCTGAGCAGGGGTTCTAGGCCATATCCATACATGGTCCTTGGTTGGAGAAACTGTCTTGTATAAGACACAAAAGAGTATCTGAACAAAAATTTCACTCTGAGAGATAAGTGAAATGAAGTTGTGCTTTCAAATCTGTGTAATGCCAGGTTTATGATATTCTGTTGCTGACCATGGCTGCTGTAACCCTGAAGGCCAGCCACTACATCCTGCCTTTCAGACTGGTTCTTCACTCTGAGTCATCCTGTCCTACAGTCCCTTAAATTCAACAACAGAATTTGTCCTAGGACAAATCAAAATCCTCATTTCCTTACTGAAGACAAGCCACTCCCTGCCACAACTTGGTATCACAATCAGCCAGATGTCACCTGACCAAAATGGCCAGCCCTCCATGACTTGGTCTCTCAGGACATCACTCCCAGCTTCCCATTCTAAGTGTTAGTATTTAGGCAGCTTGCTTCTGGGTTGCCTAGCAACCTATGATGTTGTTGTTATGTGTTGACTGCTGGTGTGACACCTGGCAGGTGTGGTTAAGTTGCTCCTTAAAAGAATCAACCTGCCACTTTGTTGCTTGCTTGCACTCTTGCCTCTTGTTCTCTCCCCTTTCTCTGTTGAGGTACCTTCACCCCTCCCCCATCACGTCTCTCTCCTTCATCTCCATCTAATAAACTTGTTTTAAATAAAAAAAAGAAGTTGTGATTTGAATATATACTTTTCTATGCAAACTTATGTGTTTGAACAGTTAGTCTTTAACTGGTAGTGCTGTTTGGGGAGGTTGTAACATCTAAAAGAAGTGGAGCGTAGGTTACATCATTCAGTCCTGCCAACAAAGTTGACCTTAGAACCATTTTACTGATGAGGAAACTGTTCTCAGAAAGGCATCAGTTCTAAGGGAACCCCATCAGTTAATAGAAGCAAGTATCACAATCCCAGCAATTGTATTGCAATCTGAGCCTAGACCCATTTCAACTTGTCTCTTGATGCAATTAAAGGCAAAACAAACAAAACAAAAACCAATCAAAAACCACCTGTTGCCTCAGAGAGTCACTGTCAGATCTGGTCATTTCTGGTCACCAAGGGCTGTTTATGTTTGAAATTATTGATATAAAATAATAAAATTTTAATAGAAAACAAAACAAAGAAAAAACAACAGGAGCTTTCCTGGAGGAAGTAACTCACTGGGGGTGGGCCTTGAGGTGTTATAGCTTGTGTCTACTTAGTTTACGCTCTGTTTCTTTGCTCATAGCTCCTATGACCATATCTCCTCTCCTATGGTGGACAGTTTCCTCTTGAATTTTAAGCCAAGATAATGACTTCCTCTCATAGGTTGCTTCTTGTCATGTATGTCATTACAAGAAAAGGAAACTAACTAATAAAGAAGAAATGCATCACTTTTTATTCTTCTAGTCCCAAGGAGTTTCACCTATAAAGCAAGAACAGATAGTCAAAGATTGTGCACTAGGTCCATAAATATTGTCTGGTATTTAGACTCTTGCAGTGGCCTCCTTGCCTGATAGTCTGTCTGAAATCTGCCTCCTTCCACAAACAGATGTGTCACTGAAATATCAAGACTAATCATTTACAAGTAGTCTTTTATTCAAGGTCCAGATTCTTCTTGCTTTAACATATAGATCCATTCTGTCTTGCCGTCCAATCACTCGCAGGTGTTTGCTGAGAGGCTGTGTTGGTAAGCCTTGTTTTGGAGCAGAGGAGATTACAGGGAAGCAGATGAGTGCTTACCATGGGCTGCTCTCATACCAGTGGAAATGCAGATACTATAGAACAAAAAAATGATCATTGCATTTATCAAGTAGGTGGTAAATTAAAAAGGTACATGTTGGTGAGTAAGTTAGGACATTAGAGAAGGGATCAGGTGTGCTTTCATTGAGGACAGAACATCTGAAATTAGATCATGCAGCTGAACAGTATATAGACATGCAAATGCCAGTTGCAAGGATATCTCTATTTTATTTTATATGTTATGACCTCACTGATGCATGTTCTGAGCAGTGAATTCCATTTGTGCATTTTCCCTCTAGTCCCCATTCTGGAAGGGAGCTCCTTCATCAAATGCTTTCTGATTATTAACGGAGTTTTTAAATGTTTATTATGTTCATTTATCTAAATGTGGGTATATACGTTGAGTACACATACCTGCAAAGGCCAGAGGTATCCTGTCCCCCAAAGCTGGATCTATAGGAGATTATGTAGCAACTGTTGTATGCTTTGGGAACTTGACTCAGGTCCCCTGAGAGAGAAGTAACTCTCTTAACTACTGCACTATCTCTTCTGTCCATTACCTCTCTTTTATATATCAAAAGTTTAGTCATTTTGAACACTTTCCCTTAGAGGGAAATCATTTCTTTATGCAGACTCCTATTATTTCTGAGTGTTCTTCCTCTTTTGGTATGCCCACTTACTTATCTGTAGCTTTATAACTACTTACCAAGGCCATGTACTAGATTCTAATATAAAATGTCAGATACGGTAATTTACCCCTCTAACTAGCTCCTTCAATAGAAGAAAGAAAAGTCACACAAATTTTTAAAATGAGAAAATATTATGTGGAAACATAGTAAAAATGTTAAATTTACAACAAATTCTTAATAGCAACCATTTCCCATATTATGTATAATAAAATGATAAATGGATAGTGAAAGGAAGTTATTCATCTGAGAAACCTCCCACATGTCTTTGTTATGGAAGTCTCTGAAGGAACCAAGGAAAGAATATATTTTAATCAGTCCAAATGCAATTTTCTTTTCAACTTAAGAAGTTTATCATCCATAAAGCAAAAATGACTTTCATCCTTTCTTTCTCCTTTTAATGTATGTGTCTTAACCTTATACATCCTACTCCACCCATAAGTCCAAACAATACATCTGTTTCAACAGTGCCTCAGATAATATTTTATTAACACCTGCCAAGTCATTTATTATATATAATATTTCTTTATAACAGTGACAGAGATTTAGAAATGATAGTAGTCTCTATCTTCACATTGTCCATTTGTCTCTGTGTGCATTTCCATCTTTCACAAGAAGAAGATTCTCTGGTGATGGGTGGCTATGCACTGATTTCACTCTAGATGCTTGCACTTAATGGGATTCCTTTATCGAAGGAACAGAAGGCTCAGGAATAGATGAAGAATTGCAGGCAATAAGATTTAATAGCCAGGGGTGGTGAATGACTGCAGGAAAATAGTGTCTTCCTGACACAACAGGACCAATACACACACAAATTTATAGAGACCATGACAATACACAGAATCCCTGCACATGCTTAAACCACACTAAATCCCAGAATGGGAAAGAAGTGGACAGACTGTCCCACTCCTAGTTAAGGAGTTATTTACAATTGATGCTTTCTAGGAAAGGAAAAATCCATTTTCCCCAATGGAGTATCACTGGGTATATCAACCACACTCCAGTGCAGGCCCCAAACACAGGTGTGGTTAGCCAACACAAAAGGGACTCCATGTTTATTTGTGAGATTTTTGTTTTTCTCTTGTTGTTTTTGTTTATTTGTGTTTATTATTGAAGTTTTTCTTGTTTTAAGTTTAATGTTTCTTTGTTTTTGAGAAACATATTTTTAAAAGAACATGAAATTTGCTGGATTGGGATGGAAAGATCTGAGAATAGTTAAGGAAAAAAATAATATGCTCAAAATATATTGTATGGTATTTTCTAAATCAATTGGTTTTTAAAAGTGATATTGATTTCTACATTTTTACAATAATTTCATTTTGCATTGACACCATGGAAGAGTAATTGGTAAGCTCCCAAGTCTTTTTTAAAGGTTTACTGTTTATGTAAAGGTACTTAGAAAGTTTGATAGAATTACCAGGCTTAATTTAATGTAAATAACAACAGAGAAAGCAAGTGTAGGAACTAAAGGTATTTTTGGCTTAAACAGATTCAGAAAGAAGTTTTTAAATGTATCTTAAAGGATATTTTGGAATATAGAAAAGGGGAGCCTAATTTTCAACAAATTTTTCACCCTTTCCCATACATTCAGAAAGAGGCTTAATAAAGGTGCTGGGAAGTACGGGACAGGAACTAGACTTTGGAACTAGAAGATGATGCATTCAGAAGGTTCCTATATCTGACTGTGCCAGAGAGGGGAAAAGATCAGAGAAAAGGCAATGAGCACTGTCTGACTCCCCATGAATCCAGAAAAAAATTATCAAGAAGCAGTGGCAAGAGTGGAAAAGGCAAGAGAGGATTGCAGGAAACAGCAAATTCTGAGAAACTGAATAAAATGCAGAAATATTGGAATTGGTAGCACTGAACAAAAGTGGAACAGGAAGAAATCCTCTTTTCCTGCTCTGTCTGAAATCTAGAGAACAGAAAAGAGAAAATCTCCAGAGACAGTGACAGCTACACGACACAGATACTGGCAGACCACTCAGTATGTGTGTCCTACCACCTACTACAACTGGGCAATCAAACTATTCTGCCAGGATGAGTAGAACATACTGCTCTCTCAACAACTGTGCATCCAAATTTCAGAGACTCCCCCCACCATAAAAGCATAAGGAATTGGAAGACAAGAGGCCATAATCAGAACATATTGTACAAAAAAAAATCCATTTTCAATAAAGTATTATAGAAACAAACAAAATTTTTCTTTCTTTCTTATTTTTATTTCAGGTATTTACTTTACATCCCAAGGGTGTCCCCTCCCTCATCTAATCTTAGTAACCCTTTCCCCTCCTTCCTTCCCCTCTCCCTTTCCTCCAGAAAAGGGGAACTCATCCCACCCCATCATCAAGTAAGATCGGGACTGAGCATATCCCAACCCCTGAGGCTAGGCAAGGCAGCATGGCCAGGGTGAAATGATCCAAAAGCAGACAATAGAGTCCATGTTAGAAACAACTGCCACCTCCACTCACCAAGCAACCTATATGAAGACAAAGCTTCCATCTGCCAAATATGTACAGGGAACCTAGGTCTAGAGCATGAATGCTTCTTAGTTGATGCCTCAATTTCTGTAAGCACCCTTGGGTCTAGGTTAGTTGTCTTTGTTGATCTTCCTGTGAGGTTCCTGTCCCTCTGGGTCCTTTCATTTTTCTCCCAAAACTTTCACAGGACCCCCAAGCTCCATACTTGGCTGCAAGTCCCAGCATCTGTCTTGATCCTTTGCTGGCTGGAGCCTCTCAGAGGAACAGTCAACTTAAGCCCCTGTCTGCAAGCATAGCAGAGCATTATTAATAGTATCTGGCTTGCTCTCTGTCATGGGGTGGATCTCAGGTTGGGTCAGTTATGTGTTGGACATTCCCTTAATCATTGTTCCCTCTTTATCTCTGCATTTCTTGAAGACAGGGTATTTTTTGTTCAAAGGTTTTTGTCAGTGGGTTGTTGTTCCCCTCTTTCCACTAGTCCTGCCTGGCTAGGAAAGGGTCACTTCAGTCTTCTTGACTCTCTGTTAGGAGTCTCAGCTAGAGACACACCCATATCCTCCCAGGAGCCTACCCTGCAGGCTTCAGGATTGACAGAGATATGTCCCCTCAGTTTCCATTCGTGTTCCCAGCCCTCTCACCTCCCACATCCATTCTCCCCACATCTGATCCTCACCTTTGTGTCTCTTCCCATTCCATCTCCTTCCCAGTTCCTACGTTCATTAACTTCTGCTGTCTATTCTATATCCCCTTCTGAGTGACAATCCAGCACCCTCCCTTTGTCCCTCCCTGTTACTTAGCTTCTTTGGATCTGTGGATTGTAGTATGGTTATCCTGTACTAGAGATCTAATATCTGCTTGTAAGTGAGTACATACCATGTACATCTTTCTGGGAGATGCACTTAAAGAAATGTTCAATGTCTTTAGCCATTAGAGAAATGCAAATAAAAACTCTAAGATTCCACTTTACAATGGTCAGAGTGGCTAAGATAAAAAAAAACTCAGGTGATAACACACACTGGCAAGAATGTGAAGAAAGGGGAACACTCCTCCATTGCTGGTGAGAGTGCAAACTTGTGCAACCTCTCTGGAAATCAATACGGCATTTTCTCAGAACACTGGGAATAATTCTACCTCAAGACTCAGCTATACCATTCTTGTGGATATACCCAAAAGATGCAAACAAGGACATTTGCCCAACTATGTTCATAGCCAGAAACTTGAAACAACCTAGATGTCCTTCAACAGTAAAATGGATACAGAAATTGTGGTGCATTTACACAATGGAACACTACTCAGCTATAAAAAAACAAGAAAATCATGAAAATTTCAGGCAAATGGATGGAACTAGAAGAGATCATCCTGAGTGAGGTTGAGTACTTCTTATTAGGTAACTAACTTGTATCTTAGGAAGACTGATTATCCCTCTCTCAGTCATTAATTGCCTATAGTTCTTCACCTAGAAGTGACACGTTGAAATGGTGACTAGTGTTTTCATTGTTTAGATATTATTTGTGTGACCAGGTTGTTAAGATTTTATTGGTGTAGCTTTCCTGTTGCATATAAAAGGGCTATTCCAAAGCGTATATTTATTTCCTCTAGCTCTTAAAATTTTTCTTCCTCTTCTTGTGTAACATTCCCTAAGTCTTATGTTTTTGATTGTAACGTAGATGTATCAGTTGGATCTGGGAATCACATAGTCAGTTCTTTGCATTTTGACCAATTGTGTATTTCTATAATGGTCTCCACCTTTTGCAGAAGGAAGGTTCTTTGATGAGGGGTGGGAGCTACACTGATCAGGCAAAGCCAGTGCAGGAGTTGTGATCTGGAGACAGTCCTGTGAATGTGGAGATGGCATGGCGTGGTTTATGGTTTACATGTCACTTCCTTTTTAAATTTTTATTAATTACAGTTTTTTCACTTTGTATTCCACCTGTAGCTCCCTCCCTCCTCCCTTTCCAGTTCTATCCTCCCTCCTTTGTTTCCACCCATGTTCCTCCCCCAGTCCACTGATAGGGGAGGTCTTCCTCCCTTTCCTTCTGATCCTAGTCTATCAGGTCTCATCAGGACTGCCTAAATTGTCTTCCTCTGTGACCTGTTAAGGCTGCTCCCCCCTCAGGGGTAGGTGACCAAAGAACCAGCCACTGAGTTCATGTCAGAGACAGTCCCTGTTCTCATTACTAGGGAACCCACTTGGAGACTGAACTGCCATCGGCTACATCTGTGCAGGGATTCTAAGTTATCTCCATGAATGGTCCTTGGTTGGAGTATCAGTTTCAGAAAATACCCCTATGCTCAAATGTTTTGGTTCTGTTGCTCTCCTTGTGGAGCTCCTGTCCCCTACATGTCTTACTATTTCCTACTTCTTTCATAAGATTCCCTGCACTCTGCCCAAAGTTTGGCTATAAGTCTTTCGGAGACACTCTGTGGTAGGCTCCTGTCCTATTCCCTAGATGCCACTTCTTAATGGATTAGACTAGCTGTGAAAATTATCATCATCCTCAGAAAGAACCTTCAGTAAACTTTTCTCTCAAGGGAAAGGGCATTTCATAAATTTCATTCTTGAAGTATTACATGTAAGACTGAACAGTAAATACTGTTAATTATAATAAATTGAGCATTTCATTAATATGAACTATGATACTCCATATATGTAATAGGTCATTTACACCATTAGAAACCATGAGTTTTCATTACCTTATTTATCTGTAAAAATACTCATGTATAATAAAAAATCAAAGTGTCATAATTTTTAATAAAGTGTCACCCATAAAAGTAGATTATATATTTATATATATGCATACATATACAGATATATGATTGTATGCATAGGCTAAAATGCAGTGAAAGATATAATTTATAATATTTTCTTTAGGTTATAGATGCATGAGCTATTTCTTTCCATTTATTTCCTGTATCCCAAATTCTCTAAGAGAATCTTTGTACTAAGAAAGAAAGAAAAAAAAAGAGGAAGGAGAAGGAGGAGACCTTCATACATAAGTTTTATAAGATTTCAATTACAATAATTGAGTTTTAGATTTGGAAAGTGAGGTTAGTCTTTTCTTTCAGTGATCTGCTTTCTTCCTGTGTGAATGGGGATCACTCATGCCTCAATGAAAGACTCTTAATCTTTGACATCATTTGTCTTCCTTTTATATTAAGGGCTACCCTCTTGTTGAAACACAATCTCTCCCTTAGCAGCCTCTATGTGTGAATAATCTGTCTGTATCCTGAGATGAATGTTTTCAGTTCCAGGTCCTTGACCTTCCAAAGCATAGGATTCATTTTTCTTAAAAATTTTGCTATTAGGACATACAACCTCACAGGAAACTCCCCGACTCTCCAGCTCTTTCTATATTTCACAAACTATAACTATACAGTCTCACCAGCATAACTTTCCAAGCATAAGCTGAACAATGGTGACACCAATGCACAATGCAAACGGGATGGGGAAAAGCCCATGGGCTTTAAATCTCTACAAAGGAACTGAGGATGCTAGGAGTAAGAAGGTGACCTTACCAGCAGAGAACACACCAACTGGTTGTTCAGTGCAAAAGAGTCAGCCCTGAAAACATGCATATAAGTAACATTATATGGATTGAATGAGTTATATTTAGGAATATATATATATATATACATGTATGCCTACAATAACAAATAAAAACATTATTTATTTGAAGCAGAGTGAGAAGGGTGATATTGAAGGAAGAAGGGGATAAATGTAACTATAATCTCAAAAAAGTTTGCTACTTGAAAAGAATGGGTATATTTAGCTCATATCTTAACTGGCCTCTGTAGCTTCATTTTTATTTTTTTGACCACCCTATATGCTGTCTGATTCTATCACTATCATTTTCCAGTTTACAATAATTTTTTTGTTGGGCCTAGCTTCACATGTCCACCTCTAGACAGAATCACTCTTTGTGTTTTCCTGTTCATGATTATAGAGGTGTATATCCAGCTGTCTACCCTTTCAGGTAGCCGTGCAAAGTCACATTTTAAGTGAAGGGCTAATCACATTCAGCCTGAAAGTGAAATGTCAGCAGGTTGTTTTCGTCAGAGGAGAATAATCAGCTCTTGGCCCTCTACTAACAGCTTCATTGTCAGGTGCTTAATAGGATTGGCAAGAGGGCAGTTCTCCATTAATTTCTTTGAATAAAGATGGAGAATAAATTTTCTCACCTGTTTAGACTATTTTATCTTATTGCCTTAAGTCCTTTTGTTTCTTCAAAAATGAGAATGCCTAAGGACTCATGGATACTTGTGAAGTAGACAAGACTGCCCGGGACTCTGTGGTTTCAGAGACTGCCTTTGGAGCAGTTTGCTACCTCTGCCTGCTTCTCCCCATTTCCTCCACTTCTTCCTTCTTTCTCCCCAGAAATGTATCTGCAGTCTCATCAACCTTTACCTTTTTTTGTCCATGACTGCAGGAGGCTCCTAGAAATGAGATTTGGGAGAGAAAAAAAAAAGTGAGCTTATGTCACAATGAGAGTAAGTTTTTTTTTTGAGTCACAGTAATACAAAAGTATGTAACAGCACTCTGCTTTAGATTGTTTTGCATTTCATGCTGCCTTTATTCAGTAAACCCTTCCTAATTTTCTTCACCACAGTATTATAAAGTAAGTTGTATAAGTGTTATAATCTCTATTTTACAGAGGGAGAAAATAAAGCTCAAAGAGATTATGTGACACGGTGCTGTTTGGTCTCCAGTTACTAGAAATCATTGTATAGGATGATGTACTCTATATTAACTACCCACCTACACTTTCCACCTTTCTTTGCTGGTGAAATTAAAAAAAATAAAAAGCAGTTCTTAAGTGTGGCCTATGGTATTTATCTTTATGAAAATGCTTGTATACTTCATTGATTTCACTTTACTACCACATGCTAGATTCAATAGCAACTGGTCTATTAGTAACATATGGTTTACTCGATAAAATATGAATTGATCATTTAATTCATGATAAACATGATGTCGATAATATGTTTAGAAGTTCACTCAGTTATAGAACTATTTACAGTATGTGTTTTTACTCTTTACTATTGTATGGTAAAGGTATGGCAGCAAATAGAAAAACTTTGTATTTTTAGTGAACTATTTTCTTAAAATTATTTTATCTGAAAATATATTAAAATCACAATGCTTATTGCGTTTAAAATACAATTTTTCAACAAATTCAAGTTTAATTTAAGGACAATATATTAACTTTTAAAAGATAATATTTTGTTAATTCTTTGAGACTAGCACATAAATACAAAATTCTTGGATCATATTCATGCCCCACTGCTCCAAAAGCTCCTCCTATATCCATCCTCCCCAACTACCCCCAACTTCATATTCACTTTTTAAAATAACCTCCCCATCAACACTTGACTAGCGGGAATCCACTGTAGCACCAGCAATGTGTCCGACGCCACACCTTTGAAGAACATTGACTCTCCTTCCCAGGCAGCCATCAACTGTCAATTCCTCCCCAGCAAGCAGTAGGAGCTGGTGAGCAGGGCTCTCCTCTATGCTGGAATGTTGACTGGCTTTATCTTTTTCAAATTAGTATAAAAAGAGATATTGACTTATGAACCATAGATTTATCCCTAGGTATGTTGGAAAGTCAGCCTTGATTACAGAACAACGATCAGCCTATCTAGGCTAAATTGCATTGAGTCCATATACAAATGCTTCTTTGGAAAGCTGGCATTTGCTTGTGATGAGTAAAGCAATCAAAAGACAGAAACTACAGCTGAGGCTGAAGCACACCATATTATCTCTGCAGGTGCCGGTAGGAAATGTATCTCTTGCTGATGTTCACAGCACTGATTTTCTTCCTTCTCCCTGCCTTACCTGACATCCTGCTGGGTGGCATGTTCAATTTTAAATCTTTGATGGTAACATACTAGCCCAACATTCAGCATTTAACTTCTTGATTAATTTTGATTCAATATTTAAAAACAGAAAAATGCCAAACATTCGCATGCCTGCAAGCCATTTTGATATAGCAGAAAGGTATGTGGGCATAGCTCTGTCCTTTTAACATCTGAGTTTATGAAGTTAAGATTCATTAAAAGGTGAACTAGGAACAGTAGGACTAAACAGGATGGAGAGTATGAGGACAGAATAGAGGAGTGTATATAGGGAGGAATGACTAACACTAAAGGCCTTTGAAAAAGCCATACACAAACTTACTGGAGAAGATTCCAAACATGTGTATATATGTTTAAGAGGAATTTAAATGGAGTTACCACATAATGGGGAAGAGATACTCCATGTATATATCATATGCTACCAAATTAATCCCCCAATACCAGGGTTGTATATTTTCAGTTGTAGGTGAAGGGTGGCTTATAAACCACACCAGAGACTACATGCTAAAGCTAATTCTTTTGGCTACCCTCCACAACCCGGTGGTAAGACTATTGCTGAAGACACCACATAGAACATAAAAAATCAAGCTGGAAGCTCATACCTGCTGATTAGCATTCATAATTCTAGAAGTATTATATATGACACCAACGGAGGAATATGCTCATCATTCTTACTCAGCTACAAAACCTGCAAACTACAATAACTGCCTATCTACACAATACCCTGCTGGTGTAAGAGTTAAATGAATGTTGTAAGAGTAACTAGCCTGTTTTGATTAAAGGTCAAGTCCATGAGAGAGAACTTACCTGTTACTGTCAAGAAGTCCAAGAACCTGAGACAAAATAGGTTTTGGATTCTGGGTAGAAAACCTACTATTATTTTGTTAAATGAACATAGCAATAAAATAGCTCCTAATGGCATATTGCTATACTCCTAGATCAATTCATCACTCAATGCTCATCAGACAAGTTTCTTGTACTAGATGGTAACTCACCGTGAGACTTAATGTCTCATTAGACAATAAACAAAGTGAGAGACTTTGGAGTACTCATCCCTACATGGGATATCTTTATGATACTCTGGCCCAAGGCTCATGGATCTATGTGTAGAGGAGGACCAAAGATTTTAAGAATCAGAGGTTGTGAATGACTCCAAGAAAGCATAGTTTTTCAACATAACAGAAATTCTACACATATAAACTTCTTTCATGACATCATGTAAAAGACCTATACAAGTTCAAACAAGACAAACTCCCAGCGCAGAGAAGGGCAAGTGGGCACAAAATCTTAACCTCAGAAGCTGTTTGCAATTGAACTCTTCTGGTAGAGAAAAGATAAGTACCCCTCCGCCCAATGGAGTAACAATAGATATATTAACTACACTCCAGTGCTGGCCTTTTGCTCCATGTACTATATTTTTTGTTTGTTTCTATTTTTATTTTATTGTTCATTAGAAAGAAATAACATGAAGTCAGGGGAAGAAGAAGAGGTGGGAGAGGGGAAAATATGATCAAAATATATGTAATTCTCAAAAAAATATCAAAAATGTAAAGACAAAACAAAATACAGAAAATTGCAAATAGGATGATTTTATTTTTCCTTTATAATTTTTGATATTTAGTTTTTGAGAACTAGGCAAAACTTGCTTAATTTTAAATCATTGCAATTAAGATACATTTTAAAATTTATTAATCATCAATTGTATAACTAAAAATATTATAAGCCATGTAATATTAATCCAACAACCAGCTGAAATCCCAACGCAATTTTGTCAATATCTAAACTTATCAGAATTACACTGTTGTTGTCTTTATTATTGTTTAATTCTCAACCCCCACTGCGTTCTCATGTTACAGATATATACAGTTCTTATAAGTTCTTAATTTCTTGCTGCTCCAAATTTGTTCTGCAGTTTTCTAAATTATATATATATTGCATATACAAATTTGGTTATGTTTATAATGTTATACCATTACAAATTCTAATTCACTTTCAAATTACTCAATAATAGAGTTAGCTTATTAAAATTAGACACTAGTGGGGATCCACGATGGCTGCCAGGAGAGGACACCGTGTCTGAGGAGTAGGACAGCAGAAACAACACAGCAACCAGGAGACTGAACTCTGGGACCTAAAACACCAGCAAATGTGATTGCCAGGTGAGCGGAACTCCTACAGGGAGGAACTCAAGTGGGAAAATCCTAGGGACACCCAGTTATTCCCCCGAAAAATCTCTGGGTGACTGGCGGCGCACAGCTCTGATCTGAACGAGCAGCCACGCTGGGCGCTGGCAGCCGCAATACCAGACTGGGTCTCACAGTCTCTGGGCCAGTCAGAGGAGGAACAGGGTACTGTTTGACTGACCTGCTCACTGCGGGTCCACCAATAACCACTTCAGTCCCTGTGTGAGTCCATAGGGTTCTGTTTCAACCGGCAGGCATACAGCAGGCACACAGCAATCACGTCCGCCAGAAACCACCTCAGTCCTTGAATGTGTGTGTGTGTGGGGGGGGTACACAAACCAGACTGAGAGGGCCTAGGAGACCATTTTGACTGGCCTGCACACTGCGGGGCACACACTGCTCAGGCCTGCCAGCAACCACCTCAGTCCGTGTGTGTGTGTGTGTGTGTGTGTGTGTGTGTGTGTGTGTGTGTCCACAGGCCAATCTGGGAAGGACCTGGTTTCTGCTTCAACCAGCGGGCATTCAGCAGGCACACACCAATCGCGTCGGCCAGAAACCACCTCACACTGAGAGGGCCTAGGAGACAGTTTAACCGGCCTGCACACTGCATGCGCACACTGCTCAGGTCAACCAGTGACGACCTCAGTCCGTGTGTGTGCCCACGGGCCAGTCTGAGAAGGCCATGAGCACCATATCAGACAGGCCTGCATACAGTGGATGCACACTGCTCTGCAACACCTGCAACCAATCCAGACCCACTGTGTGTGCACCAAATATCATCTTAGACCATGGTACACAGCACCTGGCCCTGAAGGAGGTGCCAAGTCTCCAGTCCAGGGGAGAGCCCTTAGCAGCAAGCCCAGGGAAGAGCACAGAGCCCACAGCTGACATCTCAAAATGGGACACTCAGCATCTAGCACAGAGTGAGGAGCAAAGCCTCCAGACCAGAAGGGTGACTCGCCGCAGTACTCACAGCTTCTAGCACAGAACACACATCCAGGCACACAGAGCCCACAACAAAGTTCAACTGAGACAACAACACACACACTAACAAACCACTGGAACTCCCTGATCTTCTTGAAGAATACTCCTGACACAAGAGATTGACAGTTCCAGTCTGAAGTTCAGCCTTAAAGCACAAACAGCTCCTTGATTATATATACACAAATGCCCAGAAATCGGCGAAAGAACTCACCCAACAAAAATCAAGACACCATGGCCCCACCAGAAACACCCATAACCAGTGGAGATTTTATTTCAGCGGAGACACAGGAAAATTATGTTAAAGCTATGACTATGCAGATATTGGAGAAACAAAAAGAAAGACAAAAAGAGGAAATGAACAAACCCCTCAAAGAAATGGAGAAGAATTTAACTGCCCAAATAGAGGAACAATTAAAGATAAACACAGAGGAAACAAAGAAAATAGGAGACACAGTCAATCAGTTGAAGGAAACGGTACAAAGCATGACAACAGAATTAGAAACTATAAAGAGGACACAAAGGGAGAAGAACCTGGAACTGGAGAACTTAGAGAAAAGATCAGGAATCAAAAAGGTAAGCATCACCAATAGAATACAAGTGATGGAAGAGAGAATCTCAGGAGCTGAGGATATGCTGGCTGTAATGGACTCCCCACTCAAGGAAAAAAGAAAATTGGAAAAGTCCCAAGCACAAAACATCCAAGAAATTAAGGATGCCATCAAAAGACAAAACCTAAGAATAATTAGAATAGATGAAAAAGAAGACTCCAAGCTCCAAGGACCGGAAAATATTTTTAAGAAAATCATAGAAGAAAATTTTCCCAACTTAAAGAAAGAAATGTCCATAAACATACAAGAAGCCTACAGAAAACCAAATAGACTAGACCAGAAAAGAAATACCTCTCGTCACATCATAGTCAAAACACTAAACCTACAAAACAAAGAAAAAATATTAAAGGCAACAAGGGAAAAGGGTCAAATAACATATGAAGGTAGACCGATTAGAATCACACCAGACTTCTCACCAGAAACTATGAAAGCCAGAAGGGCCTGGGCAGAAGTCATGCAGTCTTTAAGGGAACACAGATGCCAACCAAAACTACTATAACCAGTGAAGCTTTAAATCAAGATACAGGGAGAAAACAAAATTTTCCATGACAAAACAAAATTCACGAAATACCTACACAGCAACCCAACCCTACAGAAGGTACTAGAAGGAAAACTTCAGTCCAATGGAAACAATTACACCAAAGAAACTATAGGATACAGATAATTTCCCAACGACAACAACAACAACAAAAAAAGCAAAGAATCACAGTAAGACCACCAACTCCACAATAAAAGTAAGTAACAGTCATTGGTCACTATTATCTATCAACATCAATGGACTCAACTCTCCAATAAAAAGACACACACTAACAGAATGGCTGAGGAAACAGGATCCAACATTCTGCTGCATTCAAGAAACACAACTATGCAACAAAGATAAACACTTTCTCACAGTAAAGGGCTGGAAAAACCACTTTCCAAGAAAATGGACCCAGAAAACAAGCTGGGGTAGCAATCCTAGTATCTAATAAGATAGACTTTCAACCAAAGTTAAT
>CM053762.1:61995103-62011283 GCA_028658305.1 Pachyuromys duprasi | reverse complement strand
GGAGGAAATCATGAAATTCGCAGGCAAATGGTGGGACCTGGCAACGATCATCCTAAGTGAGGTATCCCAAAAGCAGAAAGAAACATATGGTATATATTCACTTATATATACCTATAGGATCGGTAGGTCATGCTGAAATCTACACACCTAGGGAAGATATATAAGAAGGAGGACCCAGGTTGGTATGATCATTGCTCATTTAGATGAACTAATAGGATGGACATTGAATGGAGGAGAAAACAAGCAACAGGACAGGAGCATACCAAAGAGGACCTATGAAAGAATCGGTATAGCAATGTATCAAAGCAGATATTAAGATACACAATTAAGCTCTTGGCAGAGGGCGGGAAGTAATAATAAAAATAGGGGAAGTTAGTAAGACTTGGGGATAACAAGATCTTCATAAAGATCAAACTGAGCAGGGCACAGGGGTCTTATATGAGACAGTTTCTCTAGCCAAGTACCATATATGGATATGGCCTAGAACCCCTGCTCAGATGTGGCCCATGATAGCTCATTGTTGAACTGAAGACCCTAGTAAGGGAAACAGGGACTGTTTCAGTCTTGAACTTGATGGCTGATTCTTCGACCCTCCCCCATACATACCAGGGAGTAACAGCCTGGCTAGATCTCAGGGGAGGACATTGCAGCCAGCCCTGAGGAGACAAGATGATCTGGGGTCAGATGGAAAGGGAGGAGATCCTCATCTTTGGTGGAGTTTGAGGGGGCGGGGAGGAGATGAAGGAGGTATGGGGAGAGTGGGAGGGATTGAGGGAGGGGGCTACGCCTGGGATGCAAAGTACGTAATCTGTGATTGATATAAAAATAAATAAATTTATTAAAAAATTAGACACTAGTTAATATTTATTTAACTCCTTAGCTAAAACCTTGTCTTTTTAAATGTTAGAGCATAAGTAAGTATATGTATTTTATTACTGTAAACCTGAGCAGTGTTTTGAAAGTTACTGAAGTTCAGCAACTTTAATTGTCAAAGTTGCAACTCCTAAAGTAATATTAACTTGACTACAATTTAAAACTATTCAAATTCCTTATATAAAGATGAACTGAAAGTTTAATAATTTTTAGCTGAAATAAACACATTGAGATACTTTCCAACCTACACATTTTTAAAAATTATATTTTTATAAATTCCAGTTTATTCAATTTGTATACCTGCTGTAGCCCCCTCCCTCAGCCCCTCCCAATCCCACCTTTCTTCCTTTATCTCCTCCCATTCTCCTCCCCAAGTCCACTGATAAGGGAGGTCCTCCTCCCCTTCCCTCTGACCCTAGCCTATCAAGTCTCATCAAGCCTGGCTGCATTGTCTTCCTCTGTGGCCTGGTAAGGGGGAAGAGGATGATCAAAGAGCCAGCCATTGAGTTCATGTCAGAGGCAGTACCTGTTCCTATGACTAGGAAACCCACTTGGATACTGAGCTGCCCTGGGCTACATCTGTGCAGGGATACTAGGGGTTCTTGGTCATCTCCATGCATGCCCTTTGTTGGAGTATCAGTCTCACAAAGACCCCTATGTCCAAAAGTTTTTGATCTATTGCTCTCCTTGTGGAGCTTCTGTCCCCACCAGGTCTTCCTATCTCTGTCTTCTTTCATAAGATTCTCTGCACTCTGCCCAAAGTTTGGCTAAGTGTCAATATTTTCTTCTATACCTTGCTGGATAGAGTCTTTCAAAGGCCCTCTGTGGTAGGCTCCTGTCCTGTTTCCTTTTTTCTCCCTCTTCTGATACCCATCCCCTTCGCCTTTCTGCATGAGGATTGATCATATCACCCTGGGTCCTTTCACCTTGCCACCATTAGAATTTCTAAGATAAAACATTCAAGTGAGAACACATGCTGGAGAGTTTGTGGAGAAAGGGGAACCCTCCTCCATTGCTGGTGGGAATGCAAACTTGTACAACCACTTTAGAAATCAATCTGGTGCTTTCTCAGACAATTAGGAATAGTGCTACCTCAAGATCCAGCTATAGTACTCCTAGGCATATATCCAAAACATGTTCAAGTATACAACATGGACATTTGCTCAAACATGTTTGTAGTAGCTTTATTTGTTATGGCCAGAACCTGTAAACAACCAAGATGTCCCTCAGTTGGGGAATGGAGACAGAAATTGTGCTACATTTCCATAACGGAGTACTACTAAGCAAGTAAAAACAAAGAAATCATGAAATTTGCAGGCAAATGGTGGGAACTAGAAAAGATAATCCTGAGTGAGCTATCCCAGAAGCAGAAAGACACACATGGTATATATTCACTTCTAAGTGGATATTAGACGTAAAATATATGATAATCATACTAAAATCTGTATACTTAAAGACGTTTTATAAAATTATTATTAGATAAATGAAAAACCTTCCTTTTCATGCATGCTAGTTAAAATTTCAAAGATGGAGCTTATTTGGAAGAAAAACTACTAAAACTTTTTATCTATTAATTACTCATTTCACTTCATTTTATAACTTTTGATGAGTTTGATTTTATGGAAAGGACAGTATTTGAAGTAATTAAGAAAAGTATACCATATACTAGGTTCTTCATGGATTGTAGAAATTTGTTTTAAACATTTCTAGAGTTTTGAGTATTCAAAAAAACAAGGCATGAGCATATTCAAACAGGGAAGCCACTTTCAGGTTCAAAGGATGGCATGTTTCATATCTACATGGTAAATGAGACGAGGCAGCTAGCTTCCTGGAGCCTCGGTTAAATGTGCATTAATTCTATTTATGAGACCTTATGACTTGATCATTATGTAAACTTCCTTAATGACCTTGTAATGTCATTAAGTGTCAACACATGAATTAGAGAGACACCTATCAAAATCAGAGAAGAATGATAAGCAGGCAGAGAATCTCATTTGTACTAAGTTCTCATTCACATGAGGAGACAGCACAAACTAGATAACTAAGTGTGATCTGAGAGATGTTTCGTCAGTTCAGTGTGGCTGCTCTGTAAATTATTTTCTATGTCAAGAACCCTCCTCAATTGCTGTTGGGAATGTAAACTGGTACAACCACTTTGAAAATCAATCTGGCACTTTCTCAGACAACTAGGAACAGTGCTTCCTCAAGACCCAGATATACCACTCCTAGGCATATATCGAAAAGTTGCTTAAGTTCACAACAAAGACATTTGCTCAACCATGTTTGTAACAGCTTTATTTGTAATAGCCATAACCTGGAAACAACCCAGATGTCCCTCAGTCGAGGAATGGATACAGAAATTGTGGTACTTTTACACAATGGAATGCTACTCAGCAATTAAAAACGAGGAAATCATGAAATTTGCAGGCAAATGGTGGGACCTGGAAACAGTCATCCTGAGTGAGGTATCCCCAAAGCAGAAAGAAACACTTGGTATATACTCACTTATATTGACCTATAAGCTAGGATAAACATACTGAAATCTAAAGAAGATAAGCAAGAAAGAGGACTCGGGGTAAGAGGATCAATCCTCACTTAGAAAGACAAATGGGATGGGCATTGGATGTAAGAGAAAACAAGTAACAGGACAGGGTACTACCACAGAGGGCCTCTGAAAGACTCTGCCTTGCAGTGTATCAAAGCAGATACTGAGACTCATAACCAAACCTTCAGTAGACGGCAGGGAATCATATGAAAGAAGGTAGAGTTAATATGATCTGGAGAGGATAGGACCTCCATAAGGACCAAATATATCAGGGTACAGGGGTCTTATATGAGACTGTTTCTCCAACCAAGGACCATGTATGGATATAACCTAGAACCTCTGCTAGCCTGTAGCCCATGGTAGCTCAGTATCCAGTTGGGTATCCTAGTAAGGGGAATAGGGACTATTTCTGACATGAACTCAGTAGCAAGCTCTTTGACTTCCTCACCCTGCAAGGGAGCAGCAGCCCTGCTAGGCCACAGAGGAGGACTTTGCAGCCAGTCCTGAAGATACGTGATAAACCAGGGTTAGATGAAAGGGAAGGAGGTCCTCCTCTATCAGTGGACTTGGAAATGGGAGGGGAGTAGAGGAGGGAGGGACAGTGGGATTGGGAGTGAGTGTGATACAGCTGGGATACAGAGTTAATAAAATGTAACTAATAATAACAATTTTAAAAAAGAGTAAACAGAGCAAAAAAAAAAAGAATTTGTGCTTCAGTGGTTTATGCTATAACTCACACAGGAAAAGAGAAATGTAGGACGAAAGACCCCCTGACCATAGCACAGCCGACACTGTGGTGGTAGAACCCTTCAAGCCATGGGACCCAGCAGCAAAACCTGACTAAACAAAGACAGAGACCTAATTCTGAGAAAGTCTCTAAATGTGTTAACACTGCTTTCAGGCTTCTGTAGTTCTGCTTCTGGGTAACTCTTCTTCTTAACTGAGATATGTAAAAGCAGAATATGGTTTTATCCGTGTGATAAAGGCTTGAACTGCGCTGGGGTCCTGAACACAACGTAGTGTCTGAACAGCTAATAAAGACTTTTTATTGGCTTGAACTCATGTCCAATTAGTCTTCTCTGATGGATATCATACAACAATCTCCTGTCAGAAAGATCTTGTACTTACAAAGCAACATGACTGTGACAAAGACTTAGAAGCTGATTGTGGAAACGGAAAGTGCACGGTTTGGGGGTATGACAGAGATATGCTGTTGGGACTAATTCAGGAATGGATGGAGAACAGTGGTGAAGTATGTGCTGAGCACTGTTCCCATTGACAGACTTGCAGTGTTTGTGGGAGTTGTCACCACTTACTGAGATTTAATACCCAAAAACCAGTGTGTAGGTTTTTTTAGGACATGTATTAAATATGCATCACAGATTTTTTTAAGTAAACATAGTTAGAGGTATTTAAGGGAGAGTAAAAGTAAGGGAAGCTTGTTTACTGCCTTAATTCTCAACAAAATCCCTATAGAATTTTAACAAGAATGTTCATTGTACCTATCCATAATTCAGCATGTTTTCAATATTAAAGTGCATTAGTGTAATCTGGGCAAAGGATATGGAAAAGATGCCATCCTTGAAATTATAATACTTGGATTAAATTACCATCTCAGTCATTTGTCAATATAATGCTGTCTTTATTTATTTTTTGCACTGATTTGCTAATCTTTAAAACCATATTAATAATAACTAATAACTTTTTACACAAGATAATTAAAATAATCCATTTTATACTTTGAACAGTATGAAACACATCTTATATGCTTTATAAACTTTAAGAAACATTATCACCCAGAGATTTTCTTTTTTTTTCATTGCACCTAAATATATTTTTTCTGTTCTTTTTTAAAATTTTAACATTTTTATTTTATATTAATCACAGGTTATGTACTTTGTATCCCAGCCGTAGCCCCCCCCCGCCCGCATTCCCTCCCTATCCCCTCCTTCCCTCCCTCATCTCCTCCCTGCCCCTTTCCAAGTCTTAATTTTAAGGATTGTATTTACAAGCTCACTAAGTTTGAGACCTTTGATGGCTCAAAACAGGTGTTTACTTCAGACTTGGTCTGCCAGCATGCTGTTTGAAGTGGGTGATGACATGGATAATATTACCTGGTTAGGTTACATCAAAGTAATCTTGCATTTTTCTTTCTTTTCATTTACTCATTTATTCATTTATTTTTAAACAAAGTTTTCCATCTATTCTTACTTTCCTAGAACAAGCTCTGTAGATTAGCATGGCCTTGAACTCAGAAATGTACCTGCCTTTGCTTAAAGGACTACACTATCATGCCCAGATGTTCTTTTATTTTTAAGCATAATTCATTTCTGGATTATACTGGATATTTTCAAAATAATTATCTATAATTCAAGGGTATGTATTTTAAAATAAGCTCCAAGGCCACTGAGCAGTCTATCAGTAAGTGCTGCATGGCAAGCATGAGGGCCTGAGTTTGATCCACAGCACTCACATTAAAAAAAAAAATGGATATGATGATTACTTCTGTAATCATCCCGTACCTGGGGAGGTCTAGACAGAGAGAGAATCTGCAGGGCTCACTGGCCAGCCAGTCTGGCCTAATAGGTGATGTCAAGTCCAAGGCAACCGTTCTCTTCAAATGAAGCACAGTTTGTTCCTTGCATGACATCCGAGACTCTGGGCTCTATGTACACACCCACACATATGAACTTGTGCACACAAAAATGCATGCACCATAAAAAATAAAACAGATGTGTTTATTTTGCCCAAGAGTGTAACATAAAGCCCTGACTCTTTCTCTGCTACTGGCTTCCTTTCTTGTTTCAGCTTATAGTCATAATAAACATGGTATTGCTTTTGTCAACCCAAAGAATACACCCTGACACAAAATCTGCATCTAGAGGAGTCAGCATGAAGTTACATTTCTCATTACCATCAGGAACACCCTCTGTAACTCACATTCCGTACTTGACAATGTGCCTGATCCCAAGGTAGGAAGAGAGTAGGATCATCCTCTGTTGTGAATTTAGAATAGAACTGGTTCTGAATAAATGTCAGCATCTGCATATCTGTGTCTTTCTTGGTTTTTATTCCATATTGGTGAAGTGTGCCGAAATTTTAAAATGTCCATTTTGTAGACTCATTTAATATTCTAACACACATTTTCAATATAGGCAATTTTATACATATCACCTTTGCTTTCATTATTTCTACCTCAGAAATGTTTCAGTGGGTATCATTTCCTTTAAATTGATAAATCTCTATTTAGTAGTTCCACATACACCCACGGAAAGTTTTATAACACAATGCTCTTTTAAACCATTATTTAAAATGCAATTTTAAAAAGCTTTCATAGGCAAGTATTAGAAATATAAATATTCATAGATTACTATTCTTTGAAATATGTTGGCTAAATTTACATAAAGATGAAAGTAGAAATTTATGAATGCTATTTTATATTCATTTTGATGGCTTAATGTCAGTATATTTTGGCTGAGGTCCCTTAGTGAAGTGGCCCACAATTCTTTATCTCATGGAGAACACATGATTCCTATCCCCAAGCAAACGGTATGGGTTAAATTGTAACCCAGCTTTAAGATGTCTGGGAAAGAGGTTAGAAAGGGTCTAGAGGTTGGAAATTAGAATTGTAGAAATTTAATTCAGTTGACTTGAGAAACTTATAATCAGCTTGCCTCCTCTTGGAAGAAGAGAAGTTATAAATGGAAATTTTAATTAATGAGATTGCATGGCTGGTGTCTGCCTTTGGTTAACAACATCTCAGTGGGTCTCTGCTATGAAAGGACAGTGGTTTTTGTTCTAATGTTTATTGTGCATATTCTTGTACTTGAACAGGCATGCACATGTAAATGTGCATACTCACACATACAGCACTTTTAAAACTGTTAGTCTATAATGGCTTTGCCACTTTAATATGGGAGATAATATAAATTATACATAACATCAGATATCACCTGACCTAAATGTTTACTTTTGAAATAGTAATAGATAATCTCTTTCTTTAATTACTTTTCTCATTGTCTTCATATTCTCAAGCACACTATGGTGATATGAGCAGGGATAGATCAAGCTTTTTAAATAAGCCTGAGATAGCATTACACACAGTCTTGATAAAAAGCATATGCGCTTTAAACATTTTTAAATCACTGTGGCAACAAAGTTATTGCTTATAAAAACTAAATTAGATAAGGAGCAAACTGGTTTTGACCAACCATATTTTGATAAAGGCCTCTGACCTGCTGGCCTCAACAGCCTTAATAACATTTAAAATATCATAAAATTCCCACAGGTGGGAGAGGTAAATAAAGCAATGTCTGTGTTACCAAGAGCCAGTGTTAATGGTCACGCCATATCCTTGCTTCTACACATAATGTAGAACTCAAATGTGTTTCTGTTTTATTTGAGCTATATAGGTGAATCTGGCAGAGTGGGACTTTCTTTGGACCGCCAGTTCCCAAGTAATGACACAGAGACTTTTTCTATTTATATTTAAAACTTGGCTGTAGCTTCAGCTTGTGTTCCAAAGAGCTCTTAACTTAAATTAACCCGTTTATATTAAGCGAGAGTCTGTTATGTGGTTCCTTACTTTTCCTAGGTACCTCTCAGTCCTGACACCTATCTTGTGTCTTGCTGGAGACTCTTGCCATGCCTGATTCTATCTCTGCCCAGATCCCCTCACTATCTCTCTTGCATTTACTGAGGAAAATATATGTTTACAAAACATTGATAGAGGTGATGCTTCTCACTACCAAAGTCCAGTCCTTACTCAGTTCTGCTGGTACAGAATCAGTATTTGAATAATACAAAGACAATCTTTACACAGTGCATTAAGAGATCACCCCAATAATCTGACACTGGTTTTTTTGGCTTTGCATTGATAATGATCATGCAACAGATATGTCCATAAATTCAGACAAATGTGTCAGAGTTGACAGAGGAGATAGTGGTCTATAAAATTTCCTATTTACTCACTCTCCAATGATTCCATTGTTATGACAGAACACAGAGAAAGGAGAGGAAAGGAATCATTTTGCATCTACTTAATATGTAATCTTCAGAATTATGTGTTTGCATACAAACACACTCACATAAATGTACATGCATACATACTATTCCTATTTAGGACATAATATAATATTAAGAGAAAGAAAATCAGATTGCCTGAAGGAATTGCATTGAATCTGTTTATTGCTTTTGGTAGGATGACCATTTTACTCTGTTAATCCTACTGATCCATAAACATGGGAGATCTTTCCATCTTCTGATATCTTCTTCAATTTCTTTCTTCACAGACTTAATCTTTTTCATATAAGTTTTTCACTTGCTTGGTTAGAGTTACACAAAATGTTTTCTGTTATTTGTGTCTAATGTGTAGAGTGTTGTTTCCCTAGTTTCTTTCTCAGCCAGTGTGTCTTTTGTGTACAGGAGGGCTACTGATAGTTTTGAGTTAGTGTTGTATCCAGCCACTTTGATGAAGGTGTTTATCAGCTAAAGGAGTTCTCTGTTTGAATTTTGGGGGTCACTCATGTAGAATATCATACTGTCTGTGAATACTAATACTTTTACTTCTTCCTTTCTGGTTTGTATTTCCTTTAGTTATCTTATTGCTCTAGCTAGGGCTTCAAGAACTATGTTGAAGAAACACTGAGAGAGTGGGCAGCCTTGCCCTGTCCCTAATTTCACTAGAATTAATTTAACTTTTTCTTTGTTCAGTTTGATATTGGCCATAGGCTTCCTGTATATTACCTTTACTATGCTTAGGTATGTGCTTTGTAACCCTGATCTCTTCAAAACTTTAAACATGAATGGGTGTTGGATTTCGTCAAGTGTTTTTTCAGCGTCTAAGGAGATGATCATATGTTGTTTTTTAATTTTTTTCAGTTTGTTTATATGGTGGATTACGTTGATGGATTTCCATATATTGAACCACCCCTGAATGCCTGGGATGAAACTTGCTTGGTCATTGTGAATGATACCTTTGATGTGGTTTTGGATTTTGTTTGCTAGTATTTTTTATTTTAATTTTAATTAAAGTTTATTCACTTTGCATCCCCCCATAAACCCCATCCTCCTCCAGTCCTACTCTCCCTCTCTCTTCTCCACGCATGCCCCTCTCTAAGTCCACTGATAGGGGAAGTCTTCCTCTCCTTTCTTCTGATCCTAGTCTATCAGGTCTCATCAGGACTGCCTGAATTTTCTTCCTCTGTGGCCCCCTCAGGGAGAAGTGATCAAAGAGCAGGCCAATCAGTTCATGTCATAGACAGTCCCAGTTCCCATTACTATGGAACCCACTTGGACACTGAACTGCCATGGGCTACGTCTGTGCAGGGGTTCTAGGTTATCTCCATCAATGGTCCTTGGTTGGAGAATCAACCTCAGAGAAGACCCGTGTGCCCAGATATTTTGGTTTTGTTGCTCTCCTTGTGGAGCTCCTGTCCTCTCCAGGACTTATATTTCCCACTTCTTTCATAAGATTCCCTGCACTCTGCCCAAAGGTTGGCCATAAGTCTAAGCATTTGCTTAGGGTAGAGCCTTTCAGAGGCCCTCTGTGGCAGTCAGAAGATGGAAAGATCTCCCATGCTCATGGCTTGGCAGAATTAATATAGTAAAAATGGCCATCTTACCAAAAGCAATCTACAGATTCAATGCAATTCCCATCAAATTATCAACAATTTCTTTAGAGACTTTGAAAGAAAATTTCTCAACTTCATATGGAATAAAAAGAAACCTAGAATTGCTAAAACAATCCTCTACAGTAAAAGATCTTCTGGAGGTGTCCCCATCCCTGATTTCAAGCTTTGCTATAGAGCAACAATACTAAAAACTGTCTGGTACTGGCATAGAAACCAACTGGTGGATCAATGGAATTGAATAGAAGACCGTGAAATAAATCTGCTAATATTTTATTAAGGATTTTTGCAACAATGTCCATAAGCAAAATTGGTCTGAAATAATCTTATCTTGGGTCTTTGTGTGGCTTAGGTATCAGGGTGACTGTATCCTCATAGAATGAGGTTGGTAATGTTCTTTCTGTTTGTATTTTGTGGAATAATTTAAAGAGGGAAGAGACTCACAGGCAAATTTTGAACAGAACACAGGGAATCTTATGGAAGAAGGGGTATATAAAAGACCCAGAGGCAATAAGAGCCCCCCAAAGGGAGAAAAACAAAGCCAAAAAAGCAGGTTCCAGAGGAGACTGCAGGACTGATGTATCAACCAAAGAGGACATACATAGACAGGACATAGACCCCTACTTTGATGTAGCGCATAGACAGCTCAGTCTCCATGTAGCTTCCTTAGTATAAGAAGAGACAGTCTCTGATGTAAACTCTGTTGCCTGTTCTTTGATCGCTTCTCCCTGGTGGGGTTACTTAGCCAACTCACAGAGAAAGAGGGTTCAGGGAGTCTTGATGGGACCTGATAGGCTATGGTCAAACAGTAGGAGAGGAGGACCTCCCCTATGAGAAGACTAGGGAGAAAAGGATAGAGAAGGAAGAGGGAGGGAGTTTGGGACCAGGAAGTGATGAGGGAAGGGGCTACAACTGAGATACAAAGTGAATAAATTATACATAATAATAATAACAATTAAAAAATAAAATTGGTTTGTCATGCCTGTTTTGTATAAAATAATTATTTATATTATACAGTTTTTAATTATTGAATATATATTTTCTCTACTTCTCCCTTTTTGTTTCTGTGCCTCTTCTTTCCTTTTACATTCTTTTCTTGTTTTCCCCTCTTGCCCCCCTTATAGTTCTTTCCCACATTACTCCTAATTCCTTCTTTCCTTTTTATTTTTTGTAAAACAAGATAAAGACAAAATCAATGCTTTTTGATCTTTGGATAAAATTTTAAGCAATGTATTTTCCATTCCTGGACAAGAGGATGGGGATACTAAGATGACTGTTACTCGTATTTACTTTTGCAAGAAATCTGTGTTTATTGAACAAAGTTTATTGAAAAAATTGTCTATGATTGAAGTCTAAATACTTTTAAATACAATTTCTTTTATTTTAATCACCAATTAAACATATATACATGAATTTGGAAATGTTAAGTGAATTAGTCAATTTTTCCTATTAGTAAAAATACAGACCTACTTCCTGTGCCTTTTTGCCTGTCTCTCCTCCCCTTTCTTTGTTCTCCTTTGTTCTGTCTTTTTATTCCTTTATTTTTCTTTTTATCCCTCTATATTCTCCTCCCCTGTCCTGCCTCCCTTGTTGCCTGCCTGTCTACCTACCTGCCTGTCTTTCTCTCTTCCCTTTTCCACATTTTTATGAAACACTGAAGGTCTACAAAAATAAATATACAAGTAAAAGTTGTGGAAAGAATAATCAGGCCAGTATCTAGATAGCTCATGAATGAAATGGCAGCATTAATCATGGTAGCACAAGGAAAGACCATTTACTAGAACACAGGCATGTCTTCTTGGACCTGGCACAAGATCATTTTTGTAATCCATGTTTTCCCCTCTCTTTCCCATGCTTCAATTCAGCTTTGTTTTTGTATGCTCTTTCATGAGATTTGTGCTTTCTTACTTCTGTATATACATTCACGTCATTCTTGCTTGCTTGTACCTCATTACTTCTCATCCAAATCCTCTGTGTTAGTCTCTGGTGTGACATTTTTCTTATCAATAAAATATCTCCAAACATTAAATGCAAGTAGGACTTCTTATACAAACATCTGAAGGAGTAAAAGTAGCAATATGAGCTACTAGGCGTCTTTTACTGTTGTTCTTCTGTGGTAGTGCAAATTAACACCTGCTTGCTATACATTTACATCAATTGACTTTAATTTGATGGAAGGAATTTAACATCAAATCAATGATCAGAGCCATTAGTTGCCTCTAGCAAATGATGGTCCTGGTCACTCCTGTATTTATTCATTTATATGTTAGAGTGTCGCTGTTTGAGGATGATTTATAAGAGGATATTTGGTATCTATAAAATGTCAAGACTTTGCTACAGTTACATTTGATTTCTCATAATCTGTATAGATCAGTTGCTCACAAATCCATCATTTGAAGCTCTCTTGAATTACCTTGTATTTTCATCTCTCTCATTTCAAAGGTAGATGTCTCTATGGCTATGGTGGCATTGCCACTTTATCCTCTTTCCTTAAATGGGCTTTGCTTTAGTCACTCGTGTCTAAAGGACATCTATTTAATATAACATTAACAAATGGCCTTTAGGTTGTGTCTCTCAATTTGATGAATGACATTGGGAGAGGTGAATCTAAATAACAAGATAATAAACCTGATTCCTGTTACTCATATAATTACCATGATTCTTTAGTAGGCTAAAACTGGTACAGTTGATTTTATTTGTTTGTTTGTTTTGCACCTGGACAATGGTCCTAAAAACCTCCTGACAAAAAGACATGGTTACAAGGTGGGCCCAAAAAGGTGGTTATAACAATAGGTAATCATAACAAGGTGGTCATATAAACTTTTGAAACAAAGATAGGATTGCAAGATAGTTATAAACAGCTTTTAAAACAACAGCATGATTGCTATTCCTAGAACAGGAAGTATAGAATCACTTGTATTTAAGGTTAGAGGTGGGGCATAGCCCAATCCATGAGGAACTGAGGTTTTAACATAAGTAGGGACAAACCTCATTTCTCTTTACTATGAGATGACTTTTAGGCCTAATATTGATGTAGGCTTGTTCTTCAAATACCAAATGAAAGCTGAATATAGATGTTCTTTATATTTGTTTTACAAGTGTAAGTATTGTTAAAATGTTAGTTGATCCAAGTTTGAAGTATGGAAGACACAAAGCAATAATAAAGTTTTGAGCAAAATATATTGTAAATAATGGCAAACTGATTCTAATACTTATAAAAAAGATGAAAGACTTAAAATAGTCAATTCAATATGAGATAATAAAAACAAAGCTATGTCAAGATCTTTGGATCTACCATATTATTCATAAACTCGAGATACATGCACAGCTAATGGAAGAAGGGCTGTTTAAGGTGAGAGTATTCCACTGATGCAGCTATATGTTCTATACAGTCAGTGCGAGTGTCTTAAAGGGTTTACTTTGCATAGATAACATGTAGTAAGTTTCTTTCTATGAAGTTGTCTGATCTTCTGGAGGCCACAGGAAGCTCCAGGAAGCACTGGGTTTTCTTGTGAAAAGGAAGTAATAAGCACCTCCCTTAGTTAACCTTCTGGAAAAGTAGTGGTTAGCAACATGCTTTGGGATGTTCACATTCTCAACAAAGCTGCAAAGCTAGGACGCCTGAGGTGATAGTTCTTGCAAGGCCGCACACCACAAGGCGAACACATACACAGCTTCAACACGCCTCTGATTTAGAAATGTTATCTCCACTACTCAGAGACAAGACAAGCAGGCACACATAAGCTTTTGTTCTGTGGGTCTGTACATTTTTCCGTTCTTGATAATAAATAGAATTGTCTCCAGTTAATAAATAAATAAATAAATAAATAAATAAATAAATAAATAAAAACAAAGCTAGTGGATACCCATCGCTAAACTTCAAGAGTTATTACAAAGTTATGAGAATCAAGGAAAAATAGCATTCTTTAAATTAAAGACACCAAGCTCAACACAGTAGAACAGTACAGAGCTACACAAGTAATTAAGCTGATATTTGACAAGAAAGTAAGGAGAATTCTGTGAGAAGTGGCTAGAATTCAGAACAAATATATCTAGATAAATGACTACTTGCAAAAGCAATAATCTATTCATAGTCCTCATGCCTTTCAAAATAATTTATTGTGGGTCATACATATATATGTAAATCATGGAGCTGTAAAATGTATAAACAAAAGCTTAGGTAATAAATCAGTGTAAATGTGGGTTTGTCATTGCATTGTAAATACAACCACAAAACCATGACTCATGGAAAAACTATTTAGTAAGTTGAACCTTATTAAATTTAAAGTCTTAAGTCCTTGCAAAAGCCATTAGAATGAAAGGAATAACATCAGATTTGGAGGATCTCAATAACGAAAATATGGGGATATAGTTCAAATCTAAAACATTCAAAGAATTTCTAATATTAAACATTAAATAAAGCAACATAATTAAAGTGTTCAAGGGTTCTGAACAGTTATGTGAAATCTGCAGATGGCAATTAATTATATGTACATATACATATGGAAGACATTCATTTATCATTACAAAATTACAGAGAGAGAGATAAAGAGACATACAAATAACTGATTAGTAAAATAAATCTTCAAAAAAATTCCTATATATGCTTTTTTAAAATGTAATTTATTTATTTTTATATCAATCACAGGTTAGGTACTTTGCATCCCAGGCATAGTCCCGTCCCTCATTCCCTCCCACTATCCACATCCCTCCCTCATCTCCTCCCCACCCACACCAAGTCTACCTAAAGGGGAGGACCTCCTTCCCTTCCATCCAACCTCAGATCATCTTGTCTCCTCAGGGCTGGCTGCAATGTCTTGCCCTGGGATCTAGCCAGGCTGTTACTCCCTGGCATGTATGGGGAAGGGTCAAAGAGCCAGCCATCGAGTTCATGACTGAAACAGTCCCTGTTCCCCTTACTAGGGTCTTCAGTTGGAGACCGAGCTAACATAGGCCACATCTGAGCGGGGGTTCTAGGCCATATCCATACATGGTCCTTGGTTGGAGAAACTGTCTCGTATAACACCCCTGTGCCCAGCTCAGTTTGGTCTTTCTGGAGCTCTTGTTCTCCCCAAGTCTTACTAACTTCCCCTATTTTTATTATTACTTCCCACCCTCTGACAAAGGCTTGATTGTGAGTCTTAATATCTGCTTTGATACATTGCTATTGATATATTGATTCTTTCAGAGGCCCACTTTGGTATGCTCCTGTCCTGTTGCTTGTTTTATCCCCCATTCAAAGTCCATCTCATTTGTTCATCTAAATGAGCATTGATCATACCAACCTGGGTCCTCCTTCTTGTATATCTTCCCTAGGTGTGTAGATTTCAGCATGACCTTCCTATCTTATAGGTCTATATGAGTAAGTATATACCATATGTTTCTTTCTGCTTTGGGGATACCTCACTTAGGATGATCGTTTCCAGGTCCCACCATTTGCCTGCGAAGTTCAGGGTTTCCTCCTTTTTAAATGCTGATTAGTATTCCATTGTGTAAAAGTACCATAATTTCTGTATCCATTCCTCAACTGAAGGACATCTGGGTTGTTTCCAGGCTCTGGCTACTACAAATAAAGCAGCTAAGAACATAGTTGAGCAAATGTTCTTGTTGTGTACTTGAGCATCTTTTGGATATATGCCTAAGAGTGGTAGAGCTGGGTCTTGAGGAATCACTATTCCTAATTGTCTAAGAAAGCTCCAAATTGATTTCCAGAGTGGTTGTACAAGTTTGCATTCCCACCAGCAATGAGGGAGGGTTCCCCTTTCTCCACAAACTCTCCAGCATGCATTGTCACTAGAGATTTTGATCTTAGCCATTCAGGTGTGTGTAAGGTGAAATCTCAGGGTCCTTTGATTTGCATCTCCCTGATGGCTAAGGATGTTGAGTGTTAAGTGTTTTTTTTTTTTTTTTTTTTTTTTTTTTTTGTCATTCTATAATCCTATACAGTCAGCTCTCTTTTTAGCTCCATACCCCATTTTTTAATTGGATTACTTGATTTCTTCCTTTTTAACTTCTTGAGTTCTTTATATATACTGGATATTAGCCCTCTGTCAGAAGTAGGATTGGTAATGATCCTTTCCCAATCTGTTGTCTGTTGTTTGGTTCAGATGACAGGGTCCTTTGCTTTACAGAA
>CM053762.1:61974479-61994603 GCA_028658305.1 Pachyuromys duprasi | reverse complement strand
CTCAACCATGTTCGTGGCTGCTTTATTTGTAATAGCCAGAACCTGGAAACAACCCAGATGTCCCTCAGTTGAGGAATGGATACAGAAATTGTGGTACTTTTACACAATGGAATACTATTCAGCAATTAAAAAGGAGGAAATCATGAAATTCGCAGGCAAATGGTGGGACCTGGAAACGATCATACTGAGTGAGGTATCCGTTTGATTTTCTAAGTGAGAATTAATCCTCTTATCCCAGGTACTCTTTCTTTCTTGTTTATCTTCTTTAGGGATATACATTTCCGTATGTTTATCCTATCTTATAGGTCTATATAAGTGAGTATATACCATATGTGTCTTTCTGCTTTTAGGATACCTCACTCAGGATGATTGTTTCCAGGGCCCACCATTTGCCTGCAAATTTCCTAATTTCCTCATTTTTAATTGCTGAGTAATATTCCATTGTGTAAAACTACCACAATTTCTGTATCCATTCCTCAACTGAGGGACATCTGCAATAAATGGGACCTCATGAAACTGAAAAGCTTCTGTAAAGCAAAAGACACTGTCATCAAAACAAAAAGACAGCCTACAGACTGGGAAAGGATCTTCACCAACCCTATAGCTGACAGTGGGCTAATATCTAGTATATATAAAGAACTCAAGAAGTTAAGAAGCAAAAAATCAAGTAATCCAATTAAAAATGGGGTATGGAGCTAAACAGAAAACTCTCTGTAGAGGACTGTAGAATGGCAGAAAAACATTTAAAAAATGCTCAATGTCATTAGCCAAGAGGCAGATGCAAATCAAAATGACCCTAAGATTTCACCTTACACTTGTAAGAATGGCTAAGATCAAAAACTCAAGTGACAACACATGCTGGAGAGGATGTGGAGAAATAGGAACCCTCCTCCATTGCTGGTGGGAATGTAAACTTGTACAACCACTCTGGAAATCAGTTTGGCATTTTCTTAGACAGTTAAGAATAGTGATTCCTCAAGATCCAGCTATACCACTCCTAGGCATATATCCAAAGATGTTCAAGTACACAACAAGGACATTTGCTCAACTATGTTCTTAGCTGCTTTATTCATAATAGCCAGAACCTGGAAACAACCCAGGACATTTATTATAGAGATCTTGGATTCAACACCATTGTTCTTTAAAATAAACTATATTCATTACAGAAAGGGTGGGTTTGGGACTTGTTGCAGAGCAAGGAGGGAATGTAAAACAAAGGGGAAGTGCAGGAGGAATAAATACCAAAGCAAAGAAGGGAGGAACAGAGTTTAATAACATTAAGAATGCAGGGGAAAGCTGTAGGGGATCATTTCCTTTTATATTTAGTTACAATTAAATACTGTGTGTGTGTGTGTACTCATGACTCTATAGTCTACAGAAATAGAAGTGTGAATGAGAATTGAGCATAACCATGCTGGCTCTGTGCTGAGGTGGAACATGAGAATATGCTTCCCAACTCCTGAGGTGTGGGCCCAGGGCAGTGGCTTCTTTCTTTTCAAATTTCATTTTGTAAATAATATTTACATAGTCTTTCAAAATATGATACATGTAACTTCTTTCCAAAAAAGATAGTATGTATATTTTGGGAAGTTGCCATCATTCAGAGTTTACAAGAGAAAAACTTAACAAACAGGACTTGGTGAAGCTGTTAGCATTAATGAGGAGCTCTCTTTCTCTCCCATGTTGAACTTTCAGTATTCACTTATTCTTATAAGTTATAAGAGTCACTGTATTAACTACAGAGACTTATGAGTCACTGTATTAATTACTATCTCCCATTCAAGGCACAGAAATGTTCCTCTGCTTAAACTTGAAGAACATACTGTTCTATGGGGATAGACATAAATATTCAGAAGGCAATTTGACATGTCATTTAAAAAGACTATTGTAGTAGGTTCTGTCCTAGGACCTGTGTTCTCCCCAAAGCCTTGGGCATTTGATCAAGTTTACAATACAAGACCCTAATCCCAATAAACCCAATCAGAAAATGGACTGGCATCTCCATAACAGCCATGCCGTTATTGCAGCAAGAGCCAAATCTGCCCTGACTGGACGATGTGTTAACATGGAGAGTACTGTGCTGTAGTGCGGTTGGGAGCTTTTCTCTCCCGTGACAAGCATTACAGCAGGCAGCCAGCGTGGAAAGTGTTCACATCAGTTTTAGCTACATTTCTCTAAATTCTGAAACTAAAATGCATTATATGATTAATAATAGGACCCTACCACATAGTTTCAGTTGCTTTTCCAACCTTTATTTGGGTGCTGGAGACCAAATTTGGTTCTTCTTGCTCATGCAGCAAACATGCCACCCAATGAACCATCACTTTTGCCTCAGATCTGGCTCAAAAGGCTTCAGTGAGTCTATTATTGCTAAAGAAAGAAAACCTCAAAGTGGAAGTCAAAACAGTCTCTTATATAGAAATGAAAGTGGGTTTTCTTTTTCAATTAAGTATTTATGTTGTAAAGACAGAGACTGTTTATATCAGCTACACATATTATGAAACTTGAGATGAGCATGTTATGATTTAGCTTCTTACTGCAGTTTTGATATATTAATCATGTTGGTATTATGTGAGATAGAAGTCTTTATATATGAATTTAGTAATAATCCTAAAAACAAATGTCCCATTTTCTGTATTTTATAAAAAATAACATTCAATTATATTCTTTTGCATTTTATATTATTTTATGATTTATATGATTTTAAATCACTGTGGGAAGAAATCCAGGCAGGTGCTATTATTTCCAGTGTCATGCAGAGAAGCATGTATTTCAGAGAGGTGAAGTGATTCACTATAGCATCACTGAGCATCACTAAGCTCCTACATGATCAATGGCTTCTGCCTTTGACTCCTAATCTGGCTTATTCCACATATGGCACACTCTTTAGAATACAGGATCCATCGTGTAGAGAGAGGTTTAAAACATTCTGCAAGCTCTGCGGTGACCTTTATTATTTGAGGAGTAATTGCCAAGGGATTCATGTTCCAGCCATCTAGAAGGTCATGTACTTTTATTGTATTTTCACTTTTTTTTTCATTCATTTCCTTCAAGTCTCATTCCCCTTGCCCACCCACTGGTCCTTCCTCCTCATCTGTTTTTATTCTCTTTTGTTCTGTGTTCTTAGGTACCCATATGTATTGTTGTTCTTTTTATGAAAGCAAGGAAACAGGACCAGCTTAGAAGACCAACAACAGAAGAATGAAGAATAAAAGAATGGAGAATGAAAATGTGGATACACAAGTTGAAATTTTCTTCAGCTGCAAAGAAAAATTAAGTCAAGGAATTTGCAAGAAAATGGATGGATTTGGGAAATATAATATTAGGTAATGAAAACTAAAAGTATATTTTCTTTCACATACATGTTTCCTACCTATAATGTATAAAAACATTTAGAAATTGGTGGAAATGTAGGTAAAACATTTGTATCTATTATATGATCAAAAACAATTTTTCAAAGCTCAAGAATATGTGACAATGCATTTGTTTCCCACAAACTCTCAAGCCAGATCACTAAAATCATCTTGTCGCCTATAGTTACTGAATGTTTGGGGAGAAGATAGCTTGATAACTCTCCAACACAGTTTCTCTTACAGCTCCACACATCCTTGGCGATGCAGTTTCTCTTCTCTTCAGTCTATCTGTGACATAATTATGATGTCTGAACTATCCGTAACTACATCTGACATTTTCCATCAAGTACAACTTTTTCGCTATTTATTAGCATTGTAATCGATGACTGTTCATGACAGGAGTTGATTTTCTTCTCTTTCTCATTGTCACCCTCCCCTTCCTTTTTTCTTCATTTCCTGCAGTCAATAAGCATAAGGTTTATAGAATTTGTCTCAAGTTGTAATATATCCATTAATGCAAAAGTATTTAGCCTGTTATAAATAAATTTTATATTAACATCCCTGATTGATAACATCCTTTGGTTAATGGAATTTGCCAGGTATTTCAAGTAGATACATCATGGATGCAAGTATGCTCTTTAGGGAATAATAGTTGTCATTAGTGCAGTTTTAAAACTATTATAAATTTTTTTGGATAAAAATGTCACGACTAGAGAAAATTTATTTTCCAATAAAAGAGAAAAGAGCATGTGTGTAAATGGATACAGAAGCAGTCATTGTGCATAGTGATGGCTCACCTATTATTTAAAGGATACAGGAAGTTAGAAAAGGGGATTAGTTTTCATTTGACATTTACTTGAATTACCTCCAAATGTTCTAAAAATGTTAATCTTTACTTATTATTATTTAGTGTATGTGTATTTATGTGTTGAGTGCATGTAGATGTCATAGGACTTCGTTGTGAAGTTGCTTCTCTTCTTCCACTCAGATTGTCAGACTTCTTGGCAATAACTGTTATCAGCAGAGCCATCTTACCCACCCCCTCACAACCTTTTGATTATCTTCTACTCATATAAAAAAAATCAACATGATTGACTATTATGTACCAGTGGTAAACTGTCCTATTAAATTACATTGGAATGCAAAGAAATAAAAAAAAAATACTGAAAAAGTTCGTACAGTTCCAACAGTTTGGTAGATATGTCCACATATAGCTGTTAGCTAATCAGGATTTAGAACACATCTAGCACAGTTCTCTTTTTTGTCAACACACCATAGTGAACCACACTCCACAGCAATTGCTTCTCTGATACTTTTCACCATGGAAGCTTCTCCTGGTTCATGAAAAACGTAATTACATAATAGATATCATCTCTCAGCAAAAATCATGTACCCTGTGTGAAAAGGAAGTTTCCGGTTTCTTTGGAAACTCAGTTGTGTCATGTGAATATGCTTTATTTTTGTTTGTTTGTTTTGGTGGTTTAGCTCCAAGTGTGGGATGTGGGAATGTTACCCACCCCCACCGCACCTCAGAAAAGGCACATGGTGTTTGTCTCTTTGGAGGGGTGTGGGATTTGCCAGCTGGAAAACAATCTCCTGTGGACTCTGAAAAGGGATAAATAGAAGCCCACAGACAGTGAGTTGATACTTTTTGCATCAGTATACTTTGAAACAGGGCTTTGCTGGTTCTTGCAGAGAGTAATGCTCCAAAGAACTTTTCCTGCTGCTTTGATGGAGTTTTGCCAATTCAAGGATTTGTTTCCCCTGGGAGAGTCTGGCCGCTTTTGCTGAGTGGTACCATCTCTCTGGCTTAATATATATTAATAACAGTTTATTCGTTTTGTACCCCAGATGTAGCCCTCTCCTCATTCCCTCCCAATCCCACCCTTCCTCCTTCATCTCCTCCCTGCCCCTCTCCAAGTCCACTAGTAAGGGATTTCCTCCTCTCCTTCAATCTGGCCCTAGCCTATCAGGTCTCAGCAGGATTGGCTGCATTGTCCTCCTTTCTGGCTTGCTATTTGCTGCTGCTGTTGTGGTTCGCTACTTTGCTGTTTAACTGAACTGCTGGTATTCTGAAGACTGAGATTGGTATATCCCCAAAGAATCCAATGATCTTAATCATCAGAAATTAGCTGAAAGAGGTTTACAGCCCCTTTCCCTACTAATCTTCTACGTAAGGTCTGGGCATGGGACAGGAAGTACAGATCTATAGGGAACATTAAATAAAATAGGTGTTTGAAAAATCTAACCTTATACCTGTGGTTCACTTTGGTTGTACAATTTGTCACTTGATATTTCAACTATAACACATTTTATGCATAAAATTACATTTTAAACACTTCTCCTTTGGTATACATTTTTTACTTTTCATCTTCATTAAAGCCTATGGATATTAGCCTTATTTGACAACTGTATTGATGAATATATGTTTTATTGCTCTCAAGTAAATATTTACAAGTACACACACACACAATTTACAAAGCTCAAGGAAGGATTGCTGTGAAGCACTGTTCTCTAAGCATGAACTCACAGCAGCTATGATCACCTACACAAGACGATCAAGATCGATGTCACAATATTTCTACAACCTGAGATCCTTAGCTGATGAGCTAAGGGATAGATACATTATTTTTCACTCCATTCATTTATTGTATGATTCTTTTTCTCTAAAGAACCTTATTATTTCTCTAACACAATTACCTCTCAAATTTTCCCTATTTTATGTCTTTTTAAAAATAACCTTTTGAGGGAGTTATAGAAAGACATGGAGGGGACAGCAGCTCCACAAGGAGAACAACAGAACCAAAAAATCTGGGCAAAAGAGTCTTTTCTGAGACTGATATTCCAACCAAGGACCATGCATGGAGATAACATAAAACCCTTAGAACCTCTGCACAGATATAGTCCATGACAGCTCAGTCTCCAAGTGGGTCCCTAGTAAGGGGTACAGGAGCTATATCTGACATGAACTCAGTGGTCTGCTCTTTGATCACCTTCCTCTGAGAGGGGAGCAGCCTTACCAGGCCACAGAGGAAGACAATGCAGTCAGTCCTGATGAGACCTGGTAGAATTGGGTCACATGGAAGGGAAGGTGGACCTCCCCAGTCAGTGGACTTGGGGAGGAACATGGGAGAAGATGAGGGAGGGAGGGTGTGAGTGGGAGAGAATGAGGGAGGAGGCTGGAATACAAAGTGAATAAACTGTAATTAATAAAAAATAAATGAATTAAAAAATAACCCTTTGGTTACAATTAGAGATGTCCATATACATCATATATTTATATGATGTACACATACAGACACACACACTACCTTAGGTCCTGTTATTCTGCAGCCTAGTCCTCATTATCTCCACTCAAACAACATATTTAATTCCTCACCCTTCACAATGTTGTGAAAATTAAATGGAATAATGTTTACAAACTTTAATGTATACCCAGAAAGAACTTAATGAGTTCTTAATGAATTAATCTCTCTTCCGATGATTTTGAAGCTCTGTCACTCTTACTTTATTTTCCTTTTTCCCTTCATTCTTAAGCACAACAGAAAAGGCTAGATATTTTTATGCTGTTTGTAGCTTCAAAGCATAGTTATGCACTCTGACAGCACTGACTCTTTGCTTCCTTTTTCATTCAATATATGCTTTTGGATAATCTGTGAATTTCTTCTGTTTACTGGGCAGAAATCTCAACATTCTTGTTATATGTTGGCCTTCTTCAATCAAGAAATTGCTATTCTAACATTTCTAGAGATGTTAATACAGCCTCCTCCTGTCCAAGTGAATTCTAATCCTTTTATTGACATTTCTAGTCCTGATAGGCTTTAGGCTTCATTTTCAGCACTCTGGTATTTCATGCAACATTGTATCTTGATTACTGCTTTGACTACAGTGACATTCCAATTTTGGAAGCACTGTTTCTAGTTTTTAAAATGAGTCTCTCTTCCCTCAAGTGGAGATGGGAACACTCATGAATCATTTATTAAGCCAAGCCTCCCCTACTCCACCCTTCAAGCACTACCACAGTTAGGAATTTTCAGCTGATGAGGAGAGAAGTGATTAGGAGAGTGAGGAGGCAAAATGATGAGAAAACCACAGGGGCCCTTTTTGTGTAAATGAGCCAACTATAGACAACTGGGAAGTTTTCTATGGTAAATGAGGAATAGGATAAAACCTTTCATAGTCTAAAGGGTTAAGAAGATAGTAGCAGGATGATGTCAGTTAAAATAAGCAGAAGTGAAATAGAAACTTTGGCACAGGTTCTTCTAATAATGAAACATTATCAGTATTGTCTACGGCGTTACTCCAGAATTTTCCAGAAAACAAATCACAAAGAACAGAGTACAAGTACATTTACTTCCAATGGTTAAAGTGTTTCTCTCAAGGATAACCCAAGCTAATTCACCCCTGAGGTCACTAACTAGAGCTGTATATTGTTGGGAAAAGCACACAGAGTGGTGCCATTCTTGTCCTGCCGTACTGGGATACAGACAAAATATTGTATGTGAAGAATATCCAGGGCTCACATCATATTTTACAACAAAGTTGCTTACCTAAGGTAATAGCTGTTAATAGATTATTAGTGTGCTTAATTTTTGATGATTCAGTGCATACTATTTTTCATAACCTATGCTATCATATATACTTGCCTGCATGAAAGGCCAAACCACTGAGAGCTTTTTATCTCAAGTCATCTGTTTTTCTGTGCAGCACAGCTCCTGACTGAATTCTGCTTATCACTGAGGCCCAAGATGGTATGAAAGTTCTTGCTCTGTGAACACTGAACACTCCTTTCAGGAACTTTGTTGTCTTTGTCCTCTTAGGAAATTATAAAGTCTTTCCAGTTTTAAATGCTCTGGATTTGCAAGCAAGAAGATAAGGGTGTAATCCAATTATACCATCACCTGTTCATACCTGTTATGCTTGGCTAAGCGTCCAATTATGTGAATCTATTCAATACTGCTATGAGGGACCTAAAGTGACATGATGTGAATGATCTCAGCTGCTTCAAGGGAGAAGATCTTGTCTTTGAATAGACAACAAAAGGAGCCTTTTGATAACATTTAAGGGCTGGAATCTCTGATTTCAAAGGCAAAGATAGTGGACTTTTGAAAAACCCAGTTTCCAAACCTCAATTACATGCACTAAATAGTCAAGAACTTCACTTTCAAATCTCCTAAGCTTTCAAGAAATTGAGGCCATGAGTTCGATATTGATTCATAAAGTGAAAGTTCCAAAACTGTTTCAGTAAGTGGAATAAAGTAATATAATGAGGTAGTTTAGTGGCTTCACTTTTTTCCTCTGTCCTGTAACACAGCTATTCTTGGCAAGGATGCTCTATTTCAGACAACACACATTTGAGAAATATTAGGCCATGTATGTTCCCTGAACCAGGAAAGTTCTTCCCCAATTGTACTAGCTTCATGATGCACATGCAGGATTATTTATGAAATAACAACACCAAGGGTTGTTTTATGGATTAAATATTTCAGTAGCAGTCTGGAAGTAGGACTGAGAACAAAGCGTTTTATATGGGGGAATGTTAGAATATGAATGCTGTACAGTGCTATTTTCACTGTAATCATGTTTAATGAATATCTGAAGTTTTGTTTGCTAATACTATTCCTCTACTTCTTGCTAACAATATTATAAGTTGCCATTTGAGGAACATCTTTCTTCTAGTCAGTGTCTCAGTTAAATTATCTGTTCTAAGGGACGTGAAAGAATGACCAACTGATGTTGCCTCACTCCAAAAGAAATTGAATATAGGATAATGTGATACAATAGTAGAATTAGCACATGGCCAGACCTGAAGTGTTTGTCCTGTGTTTGTCTTTTTGTATCTCTGGAATTGTACTATCTCTGTCTCATTCTCTTTAGCCCCTTTAATTCGGATATTGACCTCCATGAAAAGCAGCCTCATCTGCTGTTACTAGAATAAGCTTCTCTGAAAGTCTCAAACTCTCTTTCTTTATGTGACAGGTTCTTTAAGTCATGTATAAGGATTTCATTTACCTTCTTGTATTTTAGAACATTCTTATAACATTAGGGACTACTCAAATAGCCTTGTTTTTTTCCATTGTCATTGATCCAAATCATTTCACCCCTTAATCTTGCACACAGTATTTTCTTTTTTGAGTTCAATAACCATTCAGGCAATAATGCTATGTCCAAATCTATAAGCAGAAAGGAAAGAGGACAACTGTATATCATGATTATATTTTATTATATTTATCAACTTTACTGAAGAGAACACCAGATCTTTCCTTACATTTACTATTACTTTCTCCTTTCTCTCCATCACCCCTTTCTCTCTCCATGTGTGTCCCAAGGCATATATGAAGATCAAACAACAACTTTCCTTTGAGAGTTGGTTGTCTCCTTCCACCATAGAGTTCCCAAGTATTAAATTCAGGCTATTAGTCTTGATAGCAGACAACTTTATCCACTAATTCATCAGGATCAGCATGAAGATTCCATCTTAGATGGTCTGAAAAAGATGATAGATAACTAAAGGTAGATAGATAGATAGATAGATAGATAGATAGATAGATAGATAGATAGATAGATAATGTGATTTATTCAGGATTTATACAATTGACTCTACTAACCTTTTCATGCATCACTAATACTTTTTCATTTTTATTAATTACACTTTATTCACCTCCTATCCTCCCATAAATTCCTCCCTCCTCCCCTGCCCATCCCACTTTCACTCCCCCTTCTCCATGCATGCCCTTCCCCAAATCTGCTGATAGGGGAGGTCTTCCTCTCCTTCCTTCTGATCCTAGTCTATCAGATCTCATCAGGAGTGGTTGCATTGTCTTCCTCTGTGGCCTGGTAAGGCTGCTCCCTCATCAGGGTGAGGTGATCAAGGAGCAGGCCAATCAGTTCATGTCAGAGACAGTCCCTGTTCCCATTACTATGGAACCCACTTGGACACTGAAATGTGCATCATTAATATTAAATGTTGTTTTATATGCAGTAATGTAAAGTTGAAAGACAAAAATCCTTGTTTGCAAGGAGCTTTCAGTTGGGACAGATGTGTAACTAAAATGTTGACAGTTAAAATAGTTTTCAGATAAAAATCAATGGATTTTTTTAATTAATTACTTTGCTGAAGTCTGACTCTGTCAGGTTCAGGACTTGAGGAGGAGGTTGTGTGCAGTTGGGGAAAGAAGAATTAAACCAAGAAGTGCAGTTCACATACTCTGGCACTGAGACAACTCAGTCCACCTTTCTTGATACATCATTTTTTTTTCATAGCTCTAAAGGTTTTAAACTTATTTTCCCATTCATTTCACATATAATCTCTTCTTCTTCTAAAAACTTCCTGCGTTTAATAATGTGCACACTGGTCTGCGATTGGGTAGGTTTCCAGGAGAATATAGGGGTGATTCTAGCTGAGACTTCTAGCTGAGGCGGAGATGCAGAAAGAAGAGGCTACCTCCTACCCAGGCAGGATTTCCAGTGGCAGAAGGAGAACAGCAACCCACTGATAAAACCTTTCACCCAAACTTTGTACTGCCTACAAGAAAAGCAGGCATAAAGATAGAGCAGAGATTTAGGGAATGGCCAACCAATGACTGACCTAACCTGAGACTCACCCCACAGGACAACGCCAACCCCTGACACTATTAATGATACTCTGCTATTCTTGCAGACATGAGCCTAACATAACTGTCTTCTGAGAGGCTCCACCTAGCACCAGATGGAAATAGATGCTGAAACCCACAGCCAAACATTAAGCAGAGTTTGGGGTGTGTTGTCAAAGAGTTGGGGGGGAGAGAAAGAAGTTTCCAGAGTGCACAAAAACTCCTCAAGAAAACCAACAGAGTCAACTAACCTAGGCCGATAGGGGCTTTCAGAGATTGCAGCACCAACCAAAGAGCAGGGAAGACTAGACCTAGGCTCCTGACACATGCGTAACCAAACGGCAGCTTGATCTTCATGTGGGTTTCATAGCAAGTGGAGCAGGAGCTGACTCTGACATGAACTCTGTTACCTGCTTTTGGAACACTTTTCCCTAAGTGTCTTGTCTGGCCTCAGTGGAAGAGCATGTGATTAGTCCAGATGCAATTTGATGTGGTGGCATGGGTTTGTACGAGAGGAAAGACATCCCCTTTTCTGAGGAGAAGGGGAAGAGGAAAAGGGAAAGAGAGTGGGACTGGGTGGAAAGGAAGGAGTAGGCTGTGATTGGGATGTAAAATGAATAAATAAATATAATTAAAAAATAAATACATAAATAAAATTTAAAAAATTAATGTGTACTCTCTAATTTTTCTTTACTTGCTCCTCAAACTCTGTGTTTCCATGCTAACCAATGAACTATGTTGAGAAAGAGTGAAAATAGCCTCAGCAAGTAGATAATATCTAACAGCACACAGCAGTACACAGCAATTGCAGTCACAGTATATAGAGAGGGAAGAAATCCCATACCCAGGAAATTCTGACTTAATTATTGGCACCTAGCAGCTCCCCACATCTTGATCAGGAGATATAATTCCTCCAACACTCCACGCTTTCAGAAAATTAGCAACTTGAGTCAGTTACTTACCCTTTCTTGTCTCATCTCTGAATATTCTCATTTAGTCTCAGAGCCAATGACACAGCTAGACCTTACTAACCTTTTGCTAATGTAACTGTTATTTGGGACAGTTTGGTGGGCAAATTGTTGTCAAAACCAAGTTCCCATTGGGAGAGAACATTTGGACATCAGCTGATGTTCCCAGACAAGGCCCTCGTGTTGATTCAACCACATCATCATTATTAACAAGCAGAGAAATAGTGATCTGTTCCATTCTGTGATCCTCAGAGACAAACAAGAAGGAATCATGCCCCAAGCTTTTGTTACCTGAATCTGTGCAAAAGTAAAAACTTCCAATATCACTTCCAAAAAGTGCAAACTCAAGGTAAAAGTGAACCAAGCATTCCTTCGGGAAAGGCAGTATATTCTGCATGAATATCCCCACAGGGTCTTGTCTTTTGGGACCCAACTCCTAGGCCTTGCCATAAGGAGAGCCATCTGCATTACACTGGGAAGAGGCTTGGCCACTGTCACTTATTAGTTAATTACTTGTTTATTTTAGGAAAGGTTTTCCTGACCTTAGGCTGTTCTCCTGTTTCAGTCTTCAAAGTAGCAACAATTACATAAGCATGCCATTGTTCCCTGCTTGCTTTAACTTTCATATTGAATTTACATGAACAGCAGGCCTCACTAGTTTCCAAGGTAGTCAACAATATTTCCTTACTTTCTTAAAGTATCTTTAATTTATACTTTTTGTATACATACATCATATATATCATTCACATATTTCTAGTGGCCATTTTTCCTGAGCTGTACTAATTCTAGCAGGATGGTATGCACAGGGAATCATATGAAAGAAGGGGGAGTTAGTATGACCTGGAGAGGCCAGGAGCTCCACAAAGACCAAATATATCTGGGCACAGGGGTCTTTTGTGAGACTGTATCTCCAACCAAGGACCATGTATTGATATAACCTAGAACCCCTGCAAGGATGTAACCCATGGTAGTTCAGTATCCAAATGGGTACCCTAGTAAGGGGAACAGGGACTATTTCTGACATGAGCTCAATGGCTAGGTCTTTGACCCCTCTCCCCCCTGACCCGAGGGAGGAGCAGCACTCCTAGGCCACAGAGGAGGACTTTGCAACCAGGCCTGAAGATACCTGATAAGCTAGGGTCAGATGAAAGGGGAGGAGGACCTCTCCTATCAGTGGACTTGGAAAGGGGTAGGGAGAAAATAAGGGAGGGAGGGTGGGATTGGGAGGGAATGAGGGAGCGGGATACAGCTGCGATACAAAGTTAATAAACTGTAACTAATATTAAAAAAATAAAAATTACTTAAAATAAAATATTGTGCCAGAGAAGGTTTCATCATTTGAGTATTTGTGAAACAGTGAGTGATTTCTAATGTCTCTCAATGGGTCTTTCTTCATATTTCTCTGTACCTTGTTTCTTGTGCTACTATAATGACACCTTCATTCACAGAAGCCTTAAAGAAACTAAAATATCTAGGAATAAGCCTAGCCAAGGACGTGAAGGGCCTCTGCTTTAAAAACTTGCTTCCAATACCTGCCTTTTAAATGTGCCCCAACTCAAACCATCACTTCAGACATCTATGAAATTAAATCATTTCTGTTCTCATTGGAAAAGTTCCTAGGCATATAATGTTTTTCCACTAAGTAAAATCTATGTAAGGTCAAAACAAGCCCTGAAAATGGAACTTTACCTGAAAGGTGTCAGTAAATCTGCCTGTTGATAATAGCTTAGGGGCTGGACCTTTTTGTAAAGCTTACCTATAATGGTTGATAGGCAGCTACTTTTTTGAGATTTCATGATCGTGGTAAGCATGTGTTGTTTTAAAGGCTATTTCAGAGCAGGTAAGAAAGGGTTATAAATAGAGCAATTTAAACAAATTGGTAGTTACTATATGAAAGAGGCTTTTTTCAAGAATAAATTATGTTCATTGTTGCCAGCATTTATTCATTTTACCATCTATGAAATGTTGTATTCAACAATAGTTATTAGTGTTCTTTTCACTCTTAGGGAGGGGCTGTTTTTTTTCACAGATCCTTACTCCACTCTATTAGAATTCATATCTGGATCATGAGACTTAATTTTAAACTCCAAAGTCACCTTCACTGTGTCAGCATGTCAAAGCCAAGGGCTGAGACACTTGTTAACTTACCTGTGAGGGTTCTGAGATACTTTGAGTAATAGAATCATCTCTTGCTCTTATAAAATAACTGCAGCAGCTTTTATTGTTATTTTTCTGATTTCTTTGTCTTTGCAGAATCTCAGTAAAATGAAACCATTCTATAGCTCCATTAGAAGAGAAAAAAGTGTCATTGGGTAAATCCCCTGTTAGGAATATGATAAAAGATCTCTATTATCTATCTGTCTATCTATCTATCTATCTATCTATCTATCTATCTATCTATCTATCTTTCTTTCTTTCTGTCATCTATATATTTCTTCCTATATATTTTAAGTAACACTTATGTAGACATAAATATGTAATAATATATTATAAAACATTATTTTAAATTCTATAAAAGCTATTACAAAAATAATACTATAGTAACTTATGAGCATTATTTCTACACAGGAAACTATAGTCTGTGTCTACCATATTTTATGTAAATTTAGCTATACTAAAGAATGTGATTGCTAATGAGCTTCTGAAATGAATTATTTTAGATTAAAAAATTCTAATCTTCATTAAAAACCCATCAAGCTCCATGCTCCTGTGTTGGTAATTATGCCCTAATATATACTATTTGTTATGGCAACATTACCTTCATTACACTGTTTATGACTCTATGAATATCTGTGGATAACCAGAGCTTGACTCCTAGTTAATTATTAGAAATCTGCATTAACATAACACACTATATTCCAAGGTGTCATTTCGTTTAGCTGATTCTCAGGGACCCACTGCTTTTGTAAACCACTTCTGCCAGTAAGAAAGACAAGAAAAAGTTTAAAATTAGGATTACAGAGGGCCTCTGAAAGATTCTACCTAGCAATATATCAAAGCAGATATTAAGACTCTCAACCAAACCTTTGGCAGAGTGCAGAGAATTATATGAAAGAAGGGGGAGTTAGTAAGACTTGGAGAGGACAAGAGCTCCACAAAGACCAAATAGATCAGGACACAGGGGTCTTTTATGAGATAGTTTCTCCAACCAAGGAACATGTATGGATATAACCTAGAACCCCTGCTCAGATGTGGCCCATGGTAGCTCAGTATCCAACTGGAGACCCTAGTAAGGGGAACAGGGACTATTTCTGTCATGAACTCAATGGCTGGCTCTACAATACCCCCCTCCCCCGAGGGAGGAGCAGCCTTGCTAGACCCCAGAAGAAGACATTGCAGTCAACCCTGAAGAGACCTGATAAGCTAGGGTTAGATGGAAGGGGAGGAGATCCTCCCCTATCAGTGGACTTGGAAAGGGGCAGGGAGGAGATGAGGGAGGGATGGAGAATGGGAGGGAATGAGGGAGGGGGCTAAGGCTGGGATACAGAGTACATAACCTGTGATTAATATAAAAATAAATAAATAATTAGGATTACAAAGACCATCTTTTAGCCAGGGTCTGCTCTCAGTATTCACATTCTATGCCAATAAGTATGAAAAGCAATGAAACTATCATTGAGAAAAGGTGCCAGTGTGTCTGAGGAAAGTTGTTTTTGCAATGCTTTTTGAAGGGTTTTACAAAACACGGTACATCAATAAAACAAAACATAATTTTTTAAATTTTAACATTTTTCTTTTATATTAATCACAGGTTATGTACTTTGTATCCCAGCCATAGCCCCCTCCTGCCTTCCCTCTCTACCCCCCCCCCTTCACTTCCTCATCTCCTCCCTACCTCTTTCCAAGTCCTCCATAGGGGAGGACCTCCTCCCCTTCCATCTAACTCTAGCTTATCAGGTCTCTTCAGGAATGGCTGCAATGACCTCTTCTGTGGCCTAGCAAGGCTGTTCCTCCCTCGGGGGGGCTGGGAGGTCAAAGAGCCAGCCATTGAGTTCATGTCCAAAATAGTCCCTGTTCCCCTTACTAATGTACCCACTTGGATATTGAGCTACCATTTGCTATATTCAAACAGGGATTCTAGCTTATATCCATACATGGTCCTTGCTTGGAGAGACAGTCTCATAAAAGACCCCTGTACCCTGATGTATTTGGTTCTTGCAGAGCTCCTGTCCTCTCCCAGTCTTACTAACTCCCCCTTCTTTCATATGACTCCCTGCACTCTGCAAAAGTGTTGGTTATGTGTCTAATATTTGCTTGGATACCTTGCTAGGTAGAATCTTTCTGAGGCCCTCTATGGTAGGCTCTTGTCCTGCTATTTGTTTTCTACATCCAATGTCCATCCCATCTGTTTTTCTAAGTGAGGATTAATCCTCTTACCCCAGGTCCTCTTTCTTTCTTGTTTATCTTCTTTAGGTGTACAGATTTCAGTATGTTTATCTTATCTTATAGGTCCATATAAGTGAGCATATACCATGTGTGTCTTTCTGCTTTTGGGATAACTCACTCAGGATGATCATTTTTTAAAAGAGAGCTTTAAACAGTGTTAGTCCCTTGTGCTTTTAGCTCATAATAGCTTCTCTATTTTGTGACAACAGTTGCTTTGCCCTTTTGTTTACTAATATGTGTGTGAAAATTGCATGCAGTGTGCACATTTATTAAAAGACACATCTTTGTTCTTCAGTATTTGAATTTATTCAAGAAAACTCAGAACATTCTACCTGCTCAAACTAGTTTCTTTGTTAAAATGTTTAAGAAAATTATCAGACAAGACCAAAACACTTGAAATAAAATATCTCTAATACATCTGCAACCTAAGTTTGAATTCAATATGAAATATACAGCAATGTATCACTTGACAAGTCATCATGTTTTAATCATTAATGACTCTTAAATAACCACTGTAGCTTGGGTTTGCAATAAATTTTAAATTATACATGCTGATCTCTTAGGAAAATTAGTACAATACATGCATAACACCTGTGTGAGAGACCTTAGCCTCATATCTTCTTTAATTTTTCTACATTAACAGCAATTCTTGCTACAAAAAAGCATGTAGTAGATATGATCACTATTAGATGGCAAGTAATAAATAATAATAAAACTGAAGTTCTCACAGTTTGCTCAACAATTAAGTTAGTTCAGCAATATTAGGCCGCATGGACTTTCCATTTTAACCTAAAGTATCATAGATAGATTTATTTTTACAAATTTTGGCCAGTCATTCTGTTTTTAGAACTCCCCTGTGCTCTGTTTTTCTGTCTTCTTTCCTTTTTGTGAGGAATTCCTGTAATGACTTTCTTAGATCCATCACTGGAAGCATCTAGATTTAATGGGTTTCACTATTGGGTTTATTCAATTTGGATATTTATCTGGGCCCAATGGAGCTTTTATTCATGGGTGATGACATAAATTTTTATGATTGTATCAGCCAAACAAATGCTATGTTAATCCTTTTTCTTTATCACCATCATCATGCTAAACCATGAGTAATTTTTAGCTTAATTAAATTTCCTTATCATTAATTTGTACAGTAATAAACAAAGAAATATTGGTTTTAATATATATTTTGTTTGTTACCATCACAAAACTTTGGTTACTTTGAAACAACAGGGAGATCCAAGATGGCTGCCATGAGAGAACACTGTGTCTGAGGAGTAGGAGAGCAGAAACAATGCAACGACCAGGAGACTGAACTCTGGGAGATAAAACGCCAGCATTGTGAGAGCAGGTGAGCGGAACTCCTATGGTGAGAAAATCAAGTGGGAAAACCCTAGGGACACCCAGTTATTACCTGGAAAAATTTCCCAGTGACCAGCAGCTCACAGCTCTGATCTGAACGGGCAGCCACGCTGGGCGCCTGCACCCACCATAATAGACTGCATCACACAGTCTCGTGGGCAGTCTCAGGAGGAACCAGGTGCCATTTTCACTGAACTGCACACTGCGAGCTCACACTGCACCCGGGTGCTGCTTCAACCCGCGGGTGTGCTGCAGGCTCAGACCAATCACCGGAACCACCCCAGAATGAGTGAACTGGGGGACCATTTTGAACAGTCCGCACACTGCGGGGGCATGCACCAAACTCAGTCAGTGTGTGAGTCCTCCAGCGAGTCTGGGAGGAACCCGAGTTCTGCCTCAACCAATGGGTGTGCAGGGGGCACGCACCAATCGCCGGAACCACCACAGACTAAGAGGATCCAGGGACCATCTTGACCAGACCTCACACTGAGGGCAAAAGCTGCACGCATCAGCCAGCAAAAAACTCAGTTCCGGTGTCTGTCTACGGGCCAGACAGAGAAGGCCTCGGGACAAATTTCAGAGAGACCTGCATACAGTGGATGCACACCAACCCAAACCCACTGTGTGTGACCCAAATATCATCTCAGACCATGGTCCACAGCCCCTGGCACAGAAAGAGGCGCCAAATCTCCATTCCAGGGGAGAGCCCTTACCAGCAAGCCCAGGGCAAGTGCACAGCCCCCGGCTGACATCTCAAAACTGGACACTCAGACTCTAGCACAGAGGGAGGAGTAAAGACTCCAGACCAGAGGGGTGACTAGCCTGCAGTGCTCACAGCTTCTAGCACAGAGCACGAAGCTGGGTACACAGAGCCCACAAAAGAGTTCAACAGAGACACAACACACACCACAAACCACCGGAAATCCCTGATCTTCTTGAAGAATACTCCTGACACAAGAGATTGACAGATTCAGACTGAAGTACAGCCTTAAAGCACAAACAGCTCCCTGATTATATATAAACAAATGCCCAGAAATTGGCAAAAGAACTCACACAACAAAAATCAGGACACCATGGCCCCACCAGAAACACCCAAAAGCAGTGGAGTTTTTAATTCAGCGGAGAGACAGGAAAATTATTTTAAAGCTTTGATAATGCAGATATTGGAGGAACAAGAGGAGAGACAAAAAGAGGAAATGAACAAGGCCCTCAAAGAAATGGAGAAGAAATTAACTGCCCACATACAGGAACAATCAAAGATAAACAGAGAGGAAACATCCAAAATAGGAGACACAGTCAATCAGTTGAAGAAAAGGTACAAAGCATGAAAACGGAATTCGAATCTATAAAGAAGACACAAAGGGAGAAGAACCTGGAACTGAAGAACTTAGAGAAAAGATCAGAAACAGCAAAGGTAAGCATCACCAATAGAATGCAAGAGATGGAAGAGAGAATATCAGGAGCTAAGGATACTCTCGCTGAAATGGATTCCTCACTCAAGGAAAATAAAAAATCGGAAAAATCCCAAACACAAAACATCCAAGATATTAAGGATGTCATCAAAAGATGAAACCTAAGAATAATTGCAATAGATGAAAAAGAAGACTCCAGGCTCCAAGGACCGGAAAATATTTTTAAGAAAATTATAGAAGAAAATTTTCCCAACTTAAAAAAAGAAATGTCCATAAACATACAAGAGGCCTACAGAACACCAAAGAGACTAGACCAGAAAAGAAATACCTCTCGTCACATCATAGTCAAAACACTAAACCTGTAAAACAAAGAAAAAATATTAAAGGCAACAAGGGAAAAGGGTCAAGTAACATATGAAGGGAGACCGATCAGACTCACACCAGACTTCTCATCAGAAACTATGAAAGCCAGGAGGGATTGGGCAGAAGTCATGCAGTCTTTAAGGGAACACAGATGCCAACCAAAACTACTATACCCAGCAAAGATTTCAATCAACATAGATGGAGAAAACAAAATTTTCTATGACAAATCAAAATTCATGCAATACCAACACAGCAAACTAGCCCTTCAGAAGGTACTAAAAGGAAAACTTCAGGCCAACTGAAACAACTACACCAAAGAAAATATAGAATACAGATAATTTCCCAATGACAACAACAACATAAAAAGCAATGAATCACAGTAAGACCACCAACTTCACAATAAAAGGAACTAACTGTCATTGGTCACTATTATCTATCAACATCAATGGACTCAACTCTCCAATAAAAAGACAGAGACTAACAGAATGGCTGCTGAAACAGGATCCTACATTCTGCTGCATCCAAGAAACACACCTATGCAAGAAAGATAAACACTACCTCAGAGTAAAAGGCTGGAAAACCATTTTCGAGCAAATGGACCCAGAAAACAAGCTGGGGTAGCAATCCTAGTATCTAATAAAATAGACTTTCAAACAAAGTTAATCAAGAAAGATGAGGAGGGGCACTTCCTTCTCAT
>CM053762.1:61946012-61973979 GCA_028658305.1 Pachyuromys duprasi | reverse complement strand
GAAACATATGGTATATACTCACTTATATAAACCTATAGGATAGGAAGTTCATGCTGAATCTACACACCTAGAGAGGATATACAAGAAGGAGGACCCAGCTTGGTATGATCAATGCTTGTTTGAATGAACAAATGGGATGGACATTGAGTGGAGGAGAAAACAAGCAACAGAACAGGAGCATGCCAAAGAGGACCTCTGTGTGTGTGTGGGGGGGGAGTCAATGTAGCAATGTATCAGAGCAGATATTAAGACTCATGATCAAGCCTCTGACAGAGGGCAAGAAGTAATGATATATCTGGGGGAGGTTGTTGAGACTTGAGGAGAACAAGAGCTCTACAAAGACCAAACTGAGCAGGGCACAGGGGTCTTGTATGAGATGGTTTCTACAATCAAGAACCATGTGTGGATGTGGCCTGGAACCCCCGCACAGATGGGGCTCATGATTGCTAGGTGTAGGACTGAAGACCCTATTGAGGGAAACAGGGACTGTTTCAGTCATGATCTTGATGGCTGACTCTTTGACTCTCCCCCATACAAGCCGGGGAGTGACAGACTGGTTAGATCCCATGGGAGGACATTGCAGCCAGCCCTGAGGAGACAGGATAAGCTGGGGTTGGATGGAATGGAAGGAGGTCCTCCCCTGTTGGTGGACTTGGAGGGGGTGGGGAGGAGGGAGATGAGGGGGGAGTGGGAGGGTAGGAGGGAATGAGGGAGAGGGCTATGCCTGGGATTCAAAGTACCTAACCTGTGATTGAGATAAAAATAAATAAACAAACAAGCAAACAAAAATAAACAATAGAAATTTTTTACTATAGTTATGGAGAATGTGATGGCTAAGATCAATTTAAAGTCACAATTTAGTTAAGTTACTCAGGTCTTTTCTTATCCACACTGTAAATGCCTTTGTCTTACACCTTCTCTCAGGTCACATAGAGTACGGAGATTGTCCAAATGACTTTTCATCTATGACCTTGTCCATTTTCATACTGACAGAGAACAGTATATGAATGTGTTAATAGAGTTCTGTTGGGGTCTTGATCACAAATCCTTTAAAAGACCTTCAGAAGTACTACTAATGCTAATGCCAGTAAGTCCTGCACTTCAGGAGAGCCTCATTTCTTATGGTGTGCCGATAGACAAATATTCCAGCGACATCAAATCTATGAAGTAATATATTAACTCAAAGGCTCATTCAGGAACTCCTACCTGTGTATTTCTGCTCAACAATTTCATTTGCAATGGATTTTTTGCCTCTGGTTTAGTATGATGTTCTTCCAGTATGCCTATGTTGCAGAAAATGGCAAGATTCTGTTTTTAATAGTGACTGAATGATCTTGCACTGTGTCTATACATTGTATTTTTATCTACTCATACACAGACAGAAGCTTAATGTTTATTTGACAACTTGTATTGTGAATATAGCTTCAATGAACAAAAGAAGTAAATGGTCTTGAGAAATTTTTTTGGCTCTACATCTAAAAATGGTATTGTTACATCTACTGGTAGTTTGTGTTTTTACTATATTTTTGGCAATGCAAGGTATTTTTCCGTAATATTTTTTTTAAAAAGAACATGTATTCACGTAAATCATGTTAAATTAGCCACCACACATTTAAAATACTCATATAATACATTGTCATCTAGAGCAAAACAACGTACTTCTAAGTATTTATGAACTGAGTCCATTCGCAGCGGCCAGGCCTGCGCTGAAGGTGCCAATGCAGGTAACACCTGCAGTGTGGCATGCCCCATGGACAGCATCACACAGCCTCAGCATTTAAACTGTTCATGGGTTCCAGTCTATTCTAGAGCAGAGAGATAGGTATCAAATCCAAACGCCATCCTTGTCTAGTTCCTCCACAGGGATCTCACGCTTCTTCCAGGCTAAAGACAAAGTAACCATGAGAGCCTGTGATAAGCCAAGGTGGTACAGACCTGGGGTGCCACGGTAAGTGCTGCTGTGGAGAGACAATGCCATACTAGTTGATTTTTGCAGATTGAAGTGAAGTAAAAAAAGATACTTGCAATGTTTTAAATCTATTTTCATCATTGGGATGAAAAGCGACTGAAGTTCCTAGAGACCCCCTGTAGATGCAGATATATTTTAGTTTCTTATACTGAGGCTTACTGATGTACATAGCAAGTCACCTCTCAACAGAGTGCAGTGGTGCATACGGGTATGTGGGCCCAGCTGTGCATACTGCCCATTAACTTATGACTGTGTGGACTGCAAAGGTTTCCACTCACTGATTTATAAGTGAATGTGGGAGACAAAACAACACTGAGGAAGTCAGCAGGAGCAGGAGCACCACAGAGAACCGCTGCACTAGCTTGGTTTTCAAGTACAAGTCTAATTCACCTTGTCCTCTTGGTTTCAAAGGATGCAAGGTGTGTGAGTTTATTCTATACACAGTATGGACCAAACTTCCAGAGGACAGAAAATGTAAACCTTAGGAGGTAGAGGAGAAGAAACCCAGTCAGAAAGGGATAGTCACTCTTGGGCAGCCACTCTGAATGTGCCTTGAAGCTCTTTCCTTGTGCCTGGATAAAACAAACCAGCCTTGTACCAGAGCGGTGAAGGAGAGACTGAAAACAAGACTGCATCTCACAGGGGCCTTTCCACTATAGTGTGCTCTCACGTATTTCCTGTTATGATGAGCCTGAAGGAAGACAGGCTGGAAGACGAAAAGCCCAGTTCTGGTCTCACAGAGCTCAGAACAAAGACTGAAGCCTCCTGCCTGTTCTCTTAAGACTTCTGTTTGACCTATCTTGTGTATGACTCCAGGTAAGAAGACTTCTTATTCCCTAGCTCAGGTGTTCTTCCAACCAGGAAAGGTCCATTAGCAAAGCCAGAAAGGCCAGTTTTTGTTACCAGCTAAGGATCCCCTATCCCATTGAGGGATTCAGCTACCACTGGGCAAGACATGAGTTAGGTTCATTTGAATTGGAAACACAATATGCCAAAATGGTAGGCAACTGCCTTGTATTCTCTCTCATCAAGCTAGAAAGGGAAGCCTTTAACTAGCTATATCCTGCAGTAATGTTTCCTGTGCCTCTCTCTAGAGGCTGAGAGGATTTTCAAGTCTGTCAGACCATGTTCATGTTCTAGTATGAAATGAAAACCATCCTCAGAGAAAGCCATCCACTGAAATCAGCTCCAGTACAAGCACTTCTCAAGGTGTCTGCTGCTCCTGGGAAGTAAGAAACCCGACCACACTTAAAAGTCTTCTAGAAAGTCACTGCAAACTAAATGGGACTTGCACAGGCTCTTTAGAGCAGGAGCCTCACGGTGACAAGAGGGGAACAATCTGTATGGTCAGGACAATACAGAGAACAGCTTTCAGCTGCACCACAACCTGCACAGTCAGTGCAAGAAAGCTCTGACCTCTGATCTACCTGAACCCCTACTTCCCTGCCCCTATTCCTCACACACAACAATTCCTATAAATATCAGCCCTGCTGGGGAATTTCTGCTACCACCTTGCTCTCCCTGTTTGTTTGAATTGCATTATTTTGATAGGAAATTCACATGTTGGGAACAATTCCGCTCCCTAAGGCACTAACTCAGCAAGATGCCTTTTGACAACTTTCCACAAGATTCAGCGAAATTAAAAAAAAAAAAAAAAAAACTGTTCAAGTTTGTTGACTGCCATTTTGGATACCCATCAGAATCTTCAGGGGGTTCACATGAATGTCATTCATGTCTGGGTGATCCTAGGAGGCATGTAATCCACCAGCTGTATCGTTTAAGCAAAAATTACTATTTTAACCATTGCCCATGAAGGAAGTTACCTCTAACAGCCAAGACGATAATCCACATACAGTGAGCTACTTTCAGACATTCTTCTGGAAAGTATTATTTTCATTCAGGATTTGTGACTATCACCCCAGGGCATACAGATATAGTTCCTTCTCTCATTTCCCTGAGGCTCTCTGGTCTTGTTTAATTGCCATGTGCTTTTCCTTTGAGCAGTCACACTCTATGCAGCAGGGCTCTTATATCTCCATATTAGTATCCTTTAATGTGCATCTGCTAAGACATGGTTCTAGGTATGTTCTAGGACCTTCATTCCAAAACAGTATTCATGTTTCTCCTATATAGTGTTTGCTACATGGTAATAACAATTATAAATTACAATTTGTGAAGCTTCTTAATGAAATGGGGACAGAGATAATTTGCTATAAATATCTGTGCCTGGAATGCAGAGCAATATTTTTGTTTATATCATAAAAAGAAAACTAAGGATTTTTTTCATTAATATAGGAGGCATAAGGTGCCACCTCATCAAGCCAGATCTTCTGAGTCAATGGTAACTAGATTAAATGAAAGTGTAGAATGGTCCTAGACAGTCGGACACTAACCCGACAGTTTTTGTTTGTGTCTTAAGACTCCCAAGTTATCCATTCATCACTCACCAACTTATTTCAGTATTATCATTGTTATTTTATGTTGGAATTAACTCATTTATTTTCATCAGTATTGTCATTTTTATCAAAAATGTAGGAAAATCATAACAGAAATTCTAGAGCTTTTCATAAATTACAAAATATCCTAAAATTGATGAAACAACTTCTTGACAAACAAAAGTGTTAAATACTACTTTCATTTTTTATTGAAAATAGTAAGACTAATGGAAAGGTTATTTTTGAGGAAGTTAATTATTACAATTTTTACATTAAAAGCGAAGCATAAGAATGTTCCCCATCCCACTTTTCCAACATCAAAATGTAAAAGGAAAATATTCGAAAGAAATAATAAATGTAAGTAAAAATATTCAAAAATCTAAGGTTTGGGAGACAAACATGAATATAATTTATGTATGAAAAAGTTGTGAATAACTTCAGGTTGGCAAATGTTTTTCTCCTCTTCAATGACAGCAGTTTGTGGAGTTCACAGTAGGAGCATTCTTCAAACAACAGCAAGCAAGAACATCTGGTCTCAGGCATTCAGAGGCTGCAGCAGGAGCTGGGGGGCCCCTGTCACAGCAGGCTACCTGCTTTCCCTTCTGGTGAGTGGAAGTCTCCCATCTTGTTATTCATGTGCTTCCAGGTTTGAAAGTCTCAGATCCTTTTGTACAACTGTTACTGAAAGAAAGACAGCTCTCACTCCTGTTGGGCCCCTATAGTCCTTCTTCTTATGAAGCACTCAATGGAGCAAAGAAGGAAAGGCAGCATTTTGACTATATTCCTTTTATATTTTGATGTTGGAGAACTATGAAGCAAGGCATTCCAGTTAGTTTGTTTCAGTGAAAACCTGTGAGTAACAGAGAAAAACCACTTGCAAAGCTAACTGGTCTTTTGTGCACACATACACAGAAACATTAACAAACCAAATTAAATTAGAGTTAAAAAAAAAATAGCACCTACATATGGGTTCCTTCAAAACTGATATCGATCCAAGCCAAGGGCAGACTGAAAAACCTTAATGCTAAAATGAACATGTACTGAAGGACAAATGATTAGGACTATAGTTGTGTAATAAGGATTATTAGATCAGTGGATTTTCATAAGGACATTTGAACTGTTAAATTTAAGAATATTCAGTATCCTAAGTTTAAAGCATTGATAATTATTTTCATTGTAATAGTTAAAATCTGTATAATTTTTAGCTTAAACAGAAAGAGGAAAGATATATAGATTTTTCAGCAACATGGCTACTCTGGCAAGAGATCACATCCAAAGACCTTCTAGGTCTATGTGATCCAGATAGAATATAGACATGCCCTTAGTACACAGTTAATCCCAAACAATGAAGGCAAAGTTAGCTTGTAGAAGGAAGCACCCATGTTTGAAAATGATGTCTAATTGAGAGGAAGCAAAAGTTATGAATCAGAGAGAGATTTGACAGAATAGGATATGCCCAACTCTCAAGAGAACAGAGAGGAAAGAGAGTAGACATTAGAGAGCAGTGGTGATAGGAGGCAGCTTTACTGGGAATATTTTGCAGAAACTGGTTGAAGAGAGAACAAGCTAGTCACAGGTGAAAACAGAAAAAGCCAGGAATGACAAGCTGGAAGAGTCACACATATTGCTAGAGTTAGTTGGAGACCAAGCAGAACAATTCAGTCAGAAGCTGAGAGAAGCCATTTTGAATCAGTCATTTAGGAGAGGAGTTTGAACAAGATCAGCTGAGTTGAACCAGCCAGCCAGAGTTCAGAAAGAGCTAAAAAGTATAAGCTTATTCAGGAGTAAGTCTCAAAGGCTGAAAACATTCTAGGCCTAGATTAGATTGTACTAAGGCTAGAAACTTCTAGGACTGGGCCTAGGTTAGCCAGCTGAGGCAGGAAGCCTCAGAGATGATAATTACTCACAGCAAATAAAATGCTTTTACAGGAGATGTTGAAGAGTTTATTTGGCTGTAGTCTCAAAGACATTTACCAACTCCAACAGTTAGAAATACACTTCCATGAGAACCTGTCCCAAGGACACATGAGCAAGGACCAAAGGATATGGGGATGAGCAATTTTTAATTGCTCTTCTAAATTTCACCAATTTTTTAAAAATCTAATCTGCGGTTTGACTCTACTGTTCTTATTATTGCCTCCTTCAATACCAATCCATTATACTTTAAGATAATTAAAATGGCAAACAATATCTTTTCTCAGAAATATGCATTTTGTAGTAGAAGCAGAATGACTTACTTTTCTTCTATACTTGTTCATTCATTCTATCTGGGCTATCCAAGCCTAAAAGAAAAAGCAGGGAGTCTTTAGAAGACCACAGGAAGATGTATTTAGATAAACCTAAGCAATGTATAAATATGACAGTCACAGAATAGAGTTCCAAAGAAGCAAAATTTCGCATTCACAATAAGTCACCACTAGCAAAAGCCGGGAGTTTCTTTTGTTATTAGTAACAAGGGAAATGAAAATGAATAAGTCAGATGAAAGGGGGAAAATTGAAACAGAGTAGTATCATATATTCTGAAAATGGAGCCATTCTTTGTGAACAGGGACAATAAGGAATTTAAGCAGGAAAAAAAAACCCTCAATAATAGAAATGATATGCCACTTGTTAGAGAGGATCAAGGAGACCCAAGTTTTCTCAGACTATGGTTATTTTTTCCCTCTAACAAAGAGAAAGGTCACTCTTGAGTCATGGAGGTATAGAGATAAATTGTGTGCGACATAGTCCATTGTCAAAATCACAGCTGATGAATACCAGGGAATAACCAGTGGGAATGAAAGGGATGAAAATGCACTTAATTCTTAGCAGTGGTCATTGAGTGGGTGGATTTGAAGCGGCTTAGAAATAGGGAACTACCAGGGAAGGGACTAGTCTTCAGCATTGCTCACAAAGGTCTTTGAACAACCAATAAAGAAGGCATTCTGACAATTTGCATTGCACTTGAACCATCATCATGGCTGGTGAAATTTGAATGATCAGTTGGGTGTAAGGAGTAGAGTTTAGCTCAAACACTAGCTCACAGCACGTAAAACAGCACTGACTTTCTCCCAAAGGTTTCCTCACACCAGTGATTTGCAAGCTTGTAGGAAATCCCATTTCTTCATGTACCAGGTGGGGTCTCTTGCATTTCCATGAATAAGGGTTCCAATTTCTTTACAGGGTTTTCAAGAACGGGACAAAGATAGTTGTATCACCCAAGGGTTGAAGATGGAAATGATAGCAAGTTTTTCTCTTCTGTTTTCTCTAAAGTAATATCAGGTATCATTGCATGGCGTAGAAGACGACAACTTCTAAAAGTAACACTTAATCCAAGCTTAAATTGCTATAAAACATTCAAGATACTCTGTGCTGGGCTGTGTTTCCAATAAAGAAAAAAAATCCTCCTGAGGGAATATGTTAATCTTTCACGTAGGAAATTTTGATACCTGAAATAAAAAGCTTGTTGCAAATAAAAATCCATCTACTTTGATTCCTGATCATTAACTCAGCTCTAGCAAATGAAATAAATATAAAGTAAATTTTAGTTCTTGTGACATATTGAGCACTACTGTACTCTTCTCCCAGTTTTCACACTAACGATCTAATATGTAACCTGAAAACTCCACTTTCAATAGCACCTCTGAACAACTGAATGAGGGTGTGTCTTTACCATGCCATGTTAATGATGAGCTCCCCATGAGCTGTTGTTTGTCAGGTATCAAATCACCACAGACACTCTACAGAAGTATAAGTTTATCATGAGGTTCCTAAGGACTATTCCAGCTTCTCTTGGAAAGTGTCTTCTGTCTCAAAAACCAATCTAAAGTGAACATGGGCAGCAGCAGACTGTGAGAGCAGCTTGATATATTTAACAGGAAGACTTGGAGGACTCTCACAGAACAGATATGAAGCACTGCATTTCACGTCTAACTGCAATTCACCATAAAACAGCAGGCTGGAACAGGGACTTTACATGTGTGCAGGAGACATAGTAGGCTTGGGAATGCGTGGCTTTGCTCCTGCTGTGCACTGTGCCTTACTGTAAATACATGTGATACCTTTTGGTTATGTAAGTGAAACACAGGAAATGTGAATGAACAATGAAGAGCTTCATCTTTAAGAAAGTTTACCATAGGAAGTAAGATTCCATTGTAAACTCTTTAAAAAGTTGAAAAGATGTATTCCTAAAATGTTAAAATATGTTTCCCTCTGAAACACTGGTATGATTCTCCAAAGGTAAAGGTCACATAGACGGCCCTGGTCAAACTCAGTAGATGACAAAATAAAACAAAAAGGTGGGTTTGTATGTGTGTGGGGGGGAGGGTAACAATAGTCAGCAGGTGCCATGAACCTCTATATTACTATCAAGGAAGACACTAATTCCATTTGTCTACTAAAACATGTTTTGTTTTAAAATGATATCTAATAATTTCAAAAATCTTAAAAATGTAAAAGAAAAGAACGAGAAGAACCAAGTACACTCTGAAATAAAGCAGATCTCTGAGTTTGAGGCCAGCCTGGTCTACCGAGGGACTTTTATGACAACCAACTAATGATTAAAAAACTTAAATATTTACCATGATATTTATTTCTAAATATTCTATCCAAAAGGGTGTTAATTCCAGGGCCTACACTGATGAGGGTGACAATGACAATGGTGATTATCAGACCCAACTGAGAAGGACTGATCATTGGAGGTGGAACAGTTGAACCTCCATTTGCATATAATAATTTTAATGATTATAATAAATTTGCTAGCAGGATGCTAATAGTGCTAGATGTCTTATGTATGAAAAAGTATTTCCCTGGGGTAAAGAGATGATTCAGTAGTTAAGAACACTCGGGTTCAGTTTCTGGAACCCACATGGCTGTTCACAATCATCCACAACTTCTGTTCCAGGAAATAAAATATCCTGTCTGGCCTCTTGTGAGCACCAGAATGCACACAGCAAATGTACATAAAGTAGGCAAAACAGTCATACACATAAAAAAATAAGTGCATCTTGTTTTTTTTAACAAAAATTATTTCCCAAGAAGGTAGAGTAACTTGATTAAACTTATCCTATGAGCAAACAAGTTACTGAAACTGAGATTTGAACTCTTATACACTAATTGTACAACTCATATGTTAAGGCAAGCACCAACTAATAAAATTCTGTGAGGTAAATTTGGGAGACATAGTAGCAAAAACGCTAATGCAGTTGTTAATACAGAAATGAAAAGGCTAGAGCCAGGACAGTATGTCCCCTAATCTCATACTTCTGTTCTAGGATGATTTGGTGCCTTTACTCAAGAGGTGGAAACTGTGTTAAAATGTAGTTCAAGAAAAAGAAACTATGGATTGTATTTCTTTGAGAAAGAGCCTAATGTAGCCTAGGCTAGAGACTCACTATGGAACTCGAGACAACCTTGCATTTCTGATTATTCTATTTGCATCTTCCACTTCCTGAGAATGCAGGCATGTGCACATTAAGGTTTCAAACCAGAAACTTTAAATGCAGCTCCTTCCTCCTCGTAACAGCTTACAAATTGACATCTTCATCTTAATCATCCTTTTTGCCGAATCATTTATGAAAACTTACGTGACCCAAAGATTACTCCATATCTAATCCAATCATTCACTCACTGGGTTTTATCACCTTTCTGCTCCTACCTATAGGATTCACTTCTGCTGTGCAATTCTGCTTTTACTTAGTAAAATAGTCCATCTTTCTTTCTTTTGATCAATGTTCTCATCTCTTCTTAGCTGAAGTATATTATGCCATATTAAAATGTTTTTAAATTTTTATGTATTTATTTTATATATTAAAAACATTTTTCAAATATAGAAATTTTGAACAGTTTAACATAGCAACACATACATCAAAACTTTCAAAAGTAGAATTTCAAAATAGAATATAATTCTATGAGTCATATTTAATGCCTAAAATATATTGAGCATAGTTTAAATATTAATTTTTAAGAAAGAAGTAAAAATATAAACAATTTATTTTAACTTCTATATGTCAGAAAGCATACAGAACCATTTCAAAGGCAAATTTTGAATAGACATTATTTTGAAATATAAGAAAAATACCAAATTTAGATACAGGAACAGATAAGAAAAATAAAATCAGGTTGTAAAGCCTGTTTATGTTCAAAATGTCTACAGTGCAGATTATTAAGCCCTTAGTGTCCAGTAAAATGATCTGTTTACCTAGTAGAGAAAGCAAGCTCATGGGGAAATATGTGGAACTAGTTGGTGACAGAAGGCCAGGATTTTAAAGGGTCATAGTGATAGTTTTATCAGAAGTCATTATTAGGACAAAATAATCTATATGCTTTTTATTATTATCATTTATTACAATATATTCAATTTGTGTTTCGGCTGTGGCCCCCTCCTTCATCTCCTCCCAATCCCACTCTCCCTCCTTCTTCACCTCCTACACCCCTCACCTAGTCCACTGATAGGGAGGTCCTCCTCTCCTTCTATTTGACCCTAACCTATCAGGTCTCATCAGGACTGGTTGCCTTGTTTTCCTCTGTGGCCTGGCAAGGCTGCACCCCCCACCCCCACCCCAAGCTGGAGGTGAACAGAGAGCCTGCCACTGAGTTCATGCCAGTGAAATTCCCTGCTCCCCTTACTAGGAACCGCACTTGAACACTGAGTCTATGGGCTACATTTGAGTCAGGGTTCTAGGTCCTCTCCATGCATTGTCCTTGGTTGGGGTATCAGTGTCTGTAGGGCCTCCAGGGCTCAGTTTTTATGGCTCTATTTGTCTCCTTTTGGAGCTCCTGTCCCTTCCAGGTCTTTCTATCCCCCCTTCTTTTATTAGATTTCCTGTACTCTGCCCAAAGTTTGACAGAGTCTCAGAATGTGCTTCAATATCCTGCTGGGTAGAGTCTTTCAGAGGCCCTCTATGGTAGGCTTTTGTTCTGTTCTCTGTCTTCTGCTTCCAATGTCTATCGAATTTGTCCTTCTGAGTGAGCATTGAGCATCTTCCCTAGGGTCTTTCCTTCTGTTTAACTTTTAAAAGACATATTCCTTAGCACCTTCCCAAAATTATCTCTTTTCATTTCAGATATGACAAAAGAAGAAATAATCTAAATTATTCATAGAATAAAAATTTCTCTAATCCCTGCATGTCTTGTACTTAGATTGCTAACTTAACCATAGTTTGTCATAGAGGCATACCAGGTGACACCTTGGTAAACAGTCCTGGGGACAAGGAAGGGGTAAAGAAATAACTGGAAGCTATCGCCATAACAAGGAAAGGAATTAAGGGAGAGTGGACTAGTGACAGAAGTGAGATGAGAAAGAGAGAGTGAGAGTCAAGAGGCAATTCCAAGACGCATATGACAGGATTTTGTAGTTAACTGTTTAATTATAATGTAACAGGCATTGATGTGTTTCTAGATTGATAATGGAAGAATTTAAATCTGCAACATCTTGGTTAACTGGTTTAGACTATCTTTAGACTGTCTTTCATCTCTTAGCTCTTCTTTCTAATGATATTACTTAGAGCAGTGATTCTGGTTTAATCTGTTTAAAATGTCATAATCATCTACTAAATTGGTTATGCCTGTTATATCCATTCTTCACATGAATTTGATACTATTTTTGGAATACAATGATGTTTTGAAGGAGTGGTTACAGTTCACTCTTCATTGGCCTGTTGTATGTTCACACCTATGGTAAGGTAAGTGAGACCACATTCTTCAGATAAAACTAGAAATTTAGAGAATTAGAGTGTGTAGAGAATAGATTACTAAGTCAGAAAAAAATGTGCTAAAAGGATAAGTATAAAATTAAAATTTCTCAGAAACAAATAATCCAAAATGTTATTTGGGAAATCGATATCACAATAGTAATAGAAATATATATATCCATATACAATAGCAGCTGGCTATCGACCCAGACTATTATGTCCAGAAAAAATATTAATTAAAATTAAAGATTAAAACTTCTCCATAATAAAAACAGATGAACAGAATTTATTACTAGTAAGACAGCTCTATGAAGGACACTAAAATGATAGATATAACAATTTGAATAGAATAAAAAGCATATATAGGAAATAACAAGGAACAACTAAGTGGGAAATCTGGGTTCAAGTCCCTCAAGAATGGGTTGTACCAAGAACCCAAGAGATTCAAGAATTACCACAGAATCATGAGTAATAAAGTTTAGCTGTCTAGCGCTATGCTTATTTCTAACAAAAATTAGTTGTATACTTAATATCTTAAAATTGAGTGCAAAGATTGGTCAAGTTTTTCACACTAAGCACTCTTATGGGGTTGGATTCCCTCCTACATAGCCCATAGATGGGGTCCTTTAGTTCATGCCAGCTCCAAGGTCAATCACATGTAGACAAGAGTAATGGACTGGGCTTATGTTTTGGCGAGTCTTACAGCATATTTATAACTATATTTATCTCACCATTAACCTGGTAACATATGAGATCTGTTGCCTGTACTGCAAACAGTTCAGGAAGGAAACCATCCTAGCTGACAATGGGGAAAACTCAGACATCATGATTGGGTACCCTTTGGACAAGGGAAGCACAATGAACAGGGAGGTTTATTTCCCTAACTGCTGTGGAGAAACGCCTTTAAAAAGCGACGTGATGAAGAAAGGGATTATTCTGCCCAGAGTTTGAAGGGCATCATGGTGGGGCAGGCACTGAGCCTTCAAGCAGCTGATCACATTACAGAACAGCAGCAAGCAATGGCTGCTATGCTCAGCTCCAGAACACCAGGCCATAGGAAGTGTGTCTGTGAGTATATTTAAGGTGAGCCTTTTAGTCTCACTTAAATTAATCTAGACACTCCCTCATATACATGCATGGAGATCTTTTTCTAGATTTTGTCAATTTGACAATCCATACTCACCATCACAGAAGGATGACTCTCTGTCCATAGTAACTAGGTGGTATCAGTACATATATTTTTTAAAAGGTCTTGTGTTTAATTATCTAAATTAATGTGAAAGAAAACAGCAAAGCCTTTAGCAATAAATACAATTAAGGAAGATCCAAGACATGAAATGCCAGAAGGGTCATATGAATGTGTTTTAGAACACATATATTTTGCTATAATGCAAATAGATGGGATTTTTCCCAAGGGAGTCTGGAATAGTTATACCTCACAGAGCATTTTCCCCCTCAGTTTTGGCAAAGATTACAGTTGCTCTAGTATCTCCCACATTACATGCAAGAGCTGTTAGTCAGGTCAGTGCTTTAGTGGAGTAAATTGTAGCCAAGGCCATTTCCTTTACTGGATGCATGGCTTTTGTTAGAATAGTTTGCTGTGATTGTCTGATGGTGGTTATTAGAGACAATGCTGTGTCTCCTACCTGGTTTCTTGAAAATTGGTGCCTAGTGTTTTTGGAAAATTATTATTATTTTAGATCTCTTTTAATTTTTTATTTTAATCACACACAATTCACTTCTATCTCAGATGTAGCCCCCTCTCTCTTTCCCTCCCAATCCCACCCCTTTCCCTAATCTCCTCCCTGCCCCCTTCCAAGTCCACTGATATGGGAGGTCGTCTTCCCTTTCCCTCTGACCCTAGCTTATCAGGTATCTTCAGGAAAATTATTTTCTTCTATAATTTTGCTTCTAATCCCTGATGTGGGGGTGTCACACTAAATTACCCTAAAGTGTGCTTGAGGCTATTGACATTACCATGTATGCCAATACTATGTCTAATCCCTACCATAAAGGTAATCATCATTTTTTTAGATTAACCTTTGACCCTGGTTTTATGTGTGAAATAAACCCAGAAGAAACTAAGCAGCTTCTGAGACTCAATTTCATATTTCATTTTATTCCCCTTTATTTTAAGCATGGGCATTATTAAAAAATGAAAATATGTTATGCATCGTGAACAGTGCTTTATTCTCAAAAGACAATACTCAACAAAATCGACTTCATATATATATATATATATATATATATATATATATATATATATATATATATATGTGTGTGTGTATACATATATGTATCTTCACATATACACAGTGAAGTGACTAAAGGGGTGAATGCGATTTCCATTCATGCATGACAACCTATATTCAATCCTCCAAATCCCTTGCAGGAGAGACTCACTCCCAATAGTTGTCCTCTGACTTACATACTCTAGTACGTACCCAAACACATACATACACAGACATAAACACACCATAACCCTATGTTAGGATGAGGTATTTAATTTTGATTAGGTGTGTTAATTGGAGCAGCCAAAAGGGGGCTTTGATTGCTGGACTTCAGTAGTTAGTTAGACCTTGGTAGTCAGCCTCAGGAGTAAAAAGTGGCCAAATAAGCAAATAGACATTGGGGCTAGATTCAGGACTGTAATCTAATGGTTTTTAGCAGGGTAGAACAAGTTGGGGAGAAGGGCCTGATCCATGCCTACCATGCTTGAGTTGGCTAGAGTTTCTTCTGTGTGTGTTCTTCACATTTTAATTGATCGCTTCATTTTCATTTTCTCTTAATCTGAAGTTTTAAAATTTGTTGTTTATTAGAATTGTGTATATGCATCTGGTTTGTATTTTGCATTACTCTGTAGCTAAGGTTGACCTGAAATACACTATGTAGCCTGGACAACCCTAAAGGCCAATTAATTTCTTTGCCTCAGCCTCCTGAGTATTGGCATCATAAGTACAATGTGCTACATTACCTTTTTAACTTAAAAACAAACATTATACACAAAATGTGCCTCTTCTATCTTTCTTTGCAGACATTCTCTATTCTCTTTTCTATAGTCTAAGGACTTGTTCCTTTTAACAAATGTGGGACATATTACAAATACCATAAAATATAATCTATGGTTTGTCAGTAATTTTTATTTTTATTAATTTTCCACTCCATTTGGTTGAAAACATGGAAAGTCTTTGTTTCCTTAATCTTAAAAGACAGAAGGATGTTCAATTAACCTTTCCTGATATGTTGGTGTTAATTTTTACTTTCAGGCTCTTGTAGCTTCAACTCTGATAAATACGCCAGTGGCAATATTAGATAAGTGTTAGAGGGAGGCTTCTCTTCATAGTGAGAAATTATCTTTGAAGCTTAGTAAAGTTTCAGTTCATTTTGCTGTTAATGAAGCCTTCTGGCATTCCATGCATGGACCTTGGTAACCAAGGAACACTTAGTTTATCATTTAGATTTTCCAAGATTCAATGCTGTTATCTTGGGTGCACATGACAACCAAAGATATGATAGTTATTCATTCCACATGTTGTATATGCTTGAAGCACTCTGGTCCTTAAGCACTGTTGGATATTTACATTCAGTGATATAGTCATCAGGAAAGATTCTTCTGTCTTTTAAAATAAACCTTCAGCCAGGTTTTAATCCCAGCATTTAGGAGGCAGAGGCAGATAATCTATGAGTTTGAAGCCAGCCATGTCTGCAGAGTTAGTTCCTGGACATGCAGGGCTACAGAAACTCTTTAAAAGAAAAACTAAAAATAAACAAACAAAGCCTCCAGAAATCCATCTCTTTTAGTCAACGATTTTGTCATTCACTATTTTGAATTTTTTAAGAACATATATTGTCTTTAATCAAAACTCCTCCACAATCATTAGCTTTTGCTTTTTTTTTTTCTTTCTTTCTACTAAAATTAATTAGTAGAATTGTAACAGGGAAACATGGGAAAATTCCTACTAGAAATATCATTCTTTGAATGAAAATGCACTTACGAGCATCACTGATCCATGTCATCAGGAAACTTATCCCTCACTTCTGGTAACTGCCATTACAGCTAAATATACATATGCAAATATTCTTACTTTTATTTCAAATCTTCTATAAATTGACTTTTTTTCTATTATTGGAAACAGATTTTTAATACAATATAGTCAGGCTATTTCCCCTCCCCTACTCCTCTCAGTTTCTCTCTACCTCCCCTCCCATCCCAATCTACAACCTTTCTGTCTCTCCTTAGAAAGGAAGCAGGCATTGAAAAATAATAAAATAAGATAAATAAAAACCAAAAATGGAATATGAGGAAACAATCAAAGAAAAAAAAAGAACCAAAGGAAAATCTCAAAAAAATTTATATAAATGCAGAGATACACAACTTTCATTCACTTAGGAATCCCATAAAAATTCAAAACCAGAAACTATAAGGACATGTAAGGTAGACAGAAGAGAACATAACAACAGCAATACCAGCAAAACAACACCTTGACTCAACGTTGTGCAACAAAGAATGTGCAAAGATGCCTTGAGTTCGTTTTTTGTTGGCCATCTTAGTTCCTGGATCTTCCAACATTCTCTGTATTTATAAATACATTTGTATATTACAGTTTGTCTTTGCTTCATATTGAATATTCAGTGACTTGTTTTCTATACTTTTCTAGAAGCACAGTTCTTTACCTAGACTCTATTAGTTTTTGAATGTTTGTTCAGCATGTTTGGCTCTTAAGTTTATATTCTCTACATATAACCCTCCTGTTATGTGAATCTCTTTATTAAGCTTTGATGTAAATGTTGGAAAATGCCTCAAATGCTTTAAGCCAAAACTGACCTCATGGACATTATTCTTCCAATTATTATCTTCCATATTATCATGGTAATGACAACATCTCGAGGTGAGAATTCATCCTGGGATTATCATTTTCATCTGTTTATACTCAATGCTGAACCTCTAGTGCTTTTCAGTTACTTAGGCTATCATCCTAGCAGTTTGCCAGTATTTCGTTTTGCTGTGCTGATTGTGTCTTACCACTCACTTGTGGTAAAGTGCTCTTCCCTTCTGCAATGTATTCTAATATAGATAAGGATGTTCTCTCTCAATATTGTATCTCATTTTGTCACTTCCCTACTTAAAACTTTTACATGAATATTAGTTTATTTTGTGTGCCCCAAAGAATGAATGGCCCATTTAAGACCTAATTGTTACATTCATTTCTCCATTTAAGATCTAATTGTTACCTTTGTTTTATTCGTTGTTTGATCATATTCTCACACCCTTTTCAGAATTACCCCATTTCTCTGCACATACAGCGTTGAGTCATTTTTTTTTTTTAGATAAGTCATTGGCAGTCAGTTTAATGCTGTATCTATTTGTTTTTGTGTGTGTAATAGTTCAGTACTTTGAGTGATGGCCAGGAGGAATGAAGCATCTCCATTAGTATCAACTTACTTTCTTCATGTTTCCATGACTCTAGATGAGGCATCTTCACCAAAAGGCCCTCACTATCAGTTCTGGAGTAACCTATATCATTAGCAGTAGTTTGTAATGTTTGAGTCTGTGATACCCCGCTGGCCAACAACAAAAAGTAATCCATTCCTGGAACTGTGTTGTTGTTGTTATCCTTTGGTGTCTAAGTAGAGACATTTCCCCTCATTATTCCATAACTCTATTCTAACATTCTTTGCTCACTGTGTGCATATAGTAAATTATAGGCCTATGTAGCGTTTACAATATTAGCTTTCCATATGACTCTTTCAAAAGGTCTTTAGTTCTAACCTCCATGTTTCTACTTTTATCCTATCCATTTACCTGCTTCTATTATTCCCTTTTAATCAATAGTCTAAATAATAGTATAAATAAAATACATATTTTATTTATAGAATCAAATATGTAGAAAGCTAGATTTTGTCTTCTCTCTCTCCCTCCCATTTAATTGAACAGGAAGATGCAGTCCACATAATCCCATTGCTAATTCCATCTTTAAAGAATCTTAAGAGCTTGTTCTCTAGGTTTTTAATCGTTGTCTTTGCTTGTGTATATTCTCTGTATGTGTTTTTACATGGATATACATACATGTACACCAAGGTACACATGTATGTGCATGTAAGTAGGTGCGAGAGATGTCATCTGTCATCCCTCCCACCTGTATGTGTTTTACACAAGATCTCTCACTGAACCTTGTTCTCACTGGTAGGGTGTGTATCTGGCCAGCAAGCTCCAAAAATCCATCTACCTCTACCTCCCCAGTATTAGATGATAAACATGAGCATCCAGGGACAGCTTCTTATGTGAGTGGTGGGAATCTGAACTCAGATCCAAACACAGCACTTTACCGACTACACTTCTCTCCAGGCCTGTCATTATTCTTTTAATGAACTTAGGTTCATTTGACAATGAAATAGGCTCAATGTGAATTTTGTTGAATATACTTTGCTATTTAACAAGCTTTGCTTTTCCCCGTGTTGTCTTTAATGTGATTGTTACTTTCAAAGCTTTCTTCAGATTTACAGCCATTTTCTTACAGAACAACTAATATTTAATGAATATATAAGTTACATCCATTAATGCAATATTGTTTATATTTACATTTTTATTATTGGTAATATAACTGTGTGTTAGGAACAATGATATAATTAATACAGTAAATTAATGGGTTTGAGAACTAATTTATGAAGTTTACTTTTTAATAATTTTATTGTGTATTTATTTTTTGCAAGTATGAAATGCAGTATGATCATTATAAACAGCCACCTTGAAAACTGCCTTCCACTCACATTATCCCCCTCCCCATACAGTGTTCTCACACTCATGGCTTCTTGTTGTTTTGTTCTATGGAGATGAGGCTCATGTGTGTGACACAGATTTGGAACAATCCTCTGGAGACTTTGAGTTTCTCTGAAGACACAAAATTGAAGACAATGACTAAATTCCCCAACTTCTCCACATCCATCCGTAGCTAAGAGTTCAGCCTGGAGGAGTAGGTCCCTGTGAGTCATTCCTAAACTGAAATTGGCTGTTGACAGGTCCAGATTGCATAGCCCCACAGGACTGGCTGAAGTCACAGCTGCTGTGATGTTATCAATTCCCTGACTGTGCCAAGACAGCTTGTCTCCTTATTTACTGCTTTCACATTTTTTCTGCTGTTTCCCCAGTGTTCCCTAAGCTGTAGATATACATAACTGTCCTGTTTGCTTCTAAGAACTCAACTGTCCCCTATTCTCACATCGATTGTATGTGCGTGTAATAGATATATTATGGTTGTTTATGCGCCATTTCATTGTGAAGTTCATAGTTTCTGGTTGTATGCTTTTTCAAACATACTTCTACTTAATTAAGTATATTTGCCATTATCATTATCATAGTGGTTTCCCACATTTGGCTAAAATGCAGCATGTAGTTAAAACAGTATTACAGGTCTGTAACCCAAACTACGCAGGACCCTCAGGAAGGACGGTCACAAATTCAAGGCCTCTTTGTGTACCTGGTGAGGCCCTGTATCAAAAGAAAAAATATAAATAGGATTGAGGATGCAGCTGAATGGCATGGTGTTTGCCTATGACACATGGGGATCTAAGTGTAATTGCTAGGACCTCAAAATGATACATGAAATATTCAACACACACAAAGGACAACCTTATACTTTTTACTAGAGTAACTAACGTAACTATCATACTATCATTACAGATAGTATTTTCAATATTTGCTCAAGTGAATGAACACATGGATATGCATCCCAAAACTTATGTATCATATATTGGTGAATCCAAATATTTTGAAACTTACGTTTTAAGTATTAGCATAAACACTTTAAAAATACACACAAAAATATTAACATAAAATAGTGTGCTGTAATGTGCTTCCCAATGCCATTTTCTTTTCATTGTTTCTTTCTTTCTTTTTTTTCTTTTGTTTTTCAAGACACAGTTTCTCCATGTATCCTTGGCTGTTCTTCAGTTGCCTTTTAGGCCAGGCTGGCCTTGAACTCACAGAGATCCACCTGCCTCTGCCTCCCTGAGTGCTATGCTTACAAGCATGCACCACCATGCCTGGCTGGCATTTTCATATATGCTGTTTTGGTTGATCCTTCTCCCTACTCCTTGCCCTTGATTTGGCCTTCTTGAGCCTCTAACTTTTTATACCCACCATCACACTTTTTTTTCATTTAATTATTATTCTTTATTTTTTGAGGCTGTATTTTAATTACAGTATTTTCCTCCCTTTCTTCCCTCCAATCCCTCATATATAACTCTTTCTACTCCCCTACAATTTCACAGCCTCTTTTTTAATTCAGTGCTATAATCAGCTCTGAAAATATATACAAGTAACATTATATGGACTCAGTATGTTTATATTTGGGGATACATATGTATATTCAAGTGCATATATGCATTTACTTATAGTTAAGTTACAATTAGCTGAGAGCTCATGCTTAAAGATACAATTTTTAGAATGCAGGATTTTAAATTTTCACAAATACAAATAATTTCCAAAATGGGCCTTTTTCAACTTTTCTGTATATAATTCAAACTATCCCTTGTACAACACATTGACAGTTACAGCTTAAGTTCTATTTAAGTCAGTCAAACTAATTAAGGAACAACCTGCATTCTGCTGGAACTGAACTACAGCTCACTGCAGAATAACCTACATTCTGATGGACCTGAGCTACAGCTCCCAAGAACAACCTGCCTTCTGATGGAACTGACTACAGCTCCCAAGAACAACCTGCCTTCTGATGGAACTGACTACAGCTCCCAAGAACAACCTGTCATCTGATGGAACTGACTACAGCTCCCAAGAACAACTTGCCTTCTGATGGAACTGACTACAGCTCACTGAAGAACCGAATGGGAGTGGTAAACACCAGGTTGCTGAAGGAGGGGTGAACAGATCCATGTTGGAAACAGAGCAGGTGAAAACTCCCATGCTGACCAGCATCACACTCTGATCTCATGGGTCTCTCTGATTCTTAGCGTGTTACATTAAGAGGCTCATGCTGATTACTTGTGTCGATGTTGTAAAATCATGGCACATTTTATGCAGTTGTAATCTATGAAGTTCTAAAATTGTATGATCAGCAGTGTAAGTTTATCTATGTGAGAGACCTATGAGGAAACGACGAAGGAAATGTACAGTTTATGTTATAGCTTATGTTAAGCCCAGATTTCTGTCAGCTTGACACAAGCACTAGTCATCTGAGTGAAGGAGACCTCCACTGAGAAACCTCCGCACTACTGGGCTGTGGCCAACCTGCTGAACATTCTCTTAATTAGCTACTGATGGTGCAAGGCCTGTCCACTGTGGGTGGTGCCATCTTTGGGCTGATTTTCCTAGTTTGTATAAGAACACAGGATGAGTATGCAACGTGGAATAGGACAGTAATCAACATCCCTCCATGGCCTCTGCATTAGCTCCTGCCTGGAGGTACCAGCTCTGCTTGAATTCTTTTCCTGGCTTCCTCCAATGATGAACTATGATCTGGAAGTGTGATCCAATAAACTCTTTCATTCCAACTTGCTTTTGGTCATGCTGTTTTGCTGCAGCCGTAGAAACCGTGACGGAGACAGCTTATGAAATTTCAACTTCCTCAGGCTTATTTTGGGATTTCTATTCAGTGACTCCCTTCTCCCTCCCTAATCTCTCCTCAACTTTCCCCCTTTTATTCTTTCATTGGTTAATTTTCACTATGTAGCCCAGGCTATTTCCAGTTTTGGAGTGCTAGGATATCTGTGCGACTCCATTCCTATAGATTAGGATGCTTCTTAGCTAATAATTTTGTTCATGTTCAAGGTTCACCATAGATCTCAAAAGATGCCTAATCCCTAGCTGGCTAAATGTATTCATATAATTTTAAAAAGCTTATGAGATGTAATATTTTTATTTAGTATTAAGATTAGTTAGTTCTAATTGTGGTTTTTTTCCCTTATTCACCGGACATACATTATTTATATAAATAAATTCAGTTAATTTTCTGTCTTCAGTGATTTTTGTCTGCTTAAATAATACAATATCAGCTTATACAAAACAAAAAATTTCCTAATGTCTAATTGGAAAGAACATAACGTCACCTTCATTTTTCTCAGTGTGCAATGGAAGGTTCAAATAAAACAACAGGTTTAGGGTTATTCAACTGGAGGGCAATTCCATTTTGCTTTGATAAATCATCCAGACAGAGCTCATTTATCAAAACTAATTTATTTAAATAAAAACTGCTTTGTGTGCTCATGTACTAGTTTGTTTATCCAGTCCTTAGTAAATAATTTATCAAACTCAGACTTTTTTGAAATATAAAAAAGAAATAGCTTATAGTAAAATAAAAGTCCCAATTTTGAGAAATCATACATTAAGAAAAAAACAATATTGCAATTCATTGTCACATTCTTAATCCTGAATTCAACTTTAATGTTCCCAGGTCTATTTTAAAATAGATTAAAAAAATAACCAGATTTTAATGGACATTTTGGAAAATGTTTTTTCAGTTCCATGGCTCTTTTCTTCACCCGTGAGGGCCTCCTGACATTTCTCTTGATACAATTCTTGATTTATAAATAGCTGTGGTTTTTGTTTTTTATCTGCGCCTGTCCACACTGCTTCTGCCATGTCTCTCTGTTGCTCATGTATAGAAAACAAGAGTAACTTCATGTTAGCGTCTGAGCCACTAATTTTCACCTGAGTGTTTGTGGCTGGACTCTAGAAAACTGAAGGAATTCTAGTTTCCTTTCTTATATGACACTCAAAGGAAAACGTAATTTATAGGAATTACAAACAATGAAAAGTTGATTGGCCATAGTGGAAAGAAGGAGGAACGTTTCTCCGTTCAGCTGTCTGAGCTGTTTGGTGGATGTTTCCATAGATGGTGCTCCAAGGAGTAAATGCATGCTCGGAAGCCACAATGCTTAGGACAGCTTAAAAGCTGGGCTGCTGCTCCAGCTACAGCACTGACAGACTTGCTCTTCAAACAGGTGGATGTGGACGAGCAGGGAACCTTCATATGTCTCCCTTTCCCTGTCAAAATCCATATCATGCATAATCTGCTAATATAATCTAAGAACTACTCAGAAATAGTGAGCTAGGTGCCAGGCAAATTTGGTCAAAAAACAGTGGAAGGACTTTAATTTCATCCTGTTGCCACCGTAAGAATACCACGTATGGTGGCAATGAGAACCATACATGAATAACGAACAAAACTGCTGGTCCCAGAAACTCCTCTCTGTGTGTTTGTCGAGGTCCCATTTCTCCAAGACATTTCTTTGTCTGGTGACAGAACACATCTGCAATAAGGAATAATTACTTTGCTCCTCTGCGCTTCGAACTTTGGTGAAGAAGCTCACAGTTCTGCTATTACGTTCCGGCTCTCTCTTGACCGCTTCCACCTAGCCTTCACTCTCTTTCCTTCCTGAGCTTAGTCACAACGTGGTCTCTCAGCTCCCTGAGCCTTCCATTCCTCCTCTCCACCTTACTGAGGATTTGCTTTTCACTCTTCTTAAATTCTTCATATTTATTCCAGTCTTTGTGTCTCTTAATGGAGGAGTCCTTAATCCAGTATTCTCCTATGTAGAACATACCAGGGCTTCGTACCTTTAGATATTAATAAACAGTTTATTAGATATTAGTAAACAGTTTTGCCACACACACACACACACACACACACACACAAAATGGAGTTTGCAGTGATTCCTGGTACAGGGGTTCATTGTAGCTACTACGTGACAGCAATCCTAGACCTGAGTGTTCTATAGAAAACAAAGTCTAACTTTGAATCTTTAATATTATCATGTTTCCTTGCTCTTGACATTATCTTATCCTGCAAAGACAAAGCCTGCATTATCAGCCAGAGCTGCTGTGCTGCTGTAAATGGACTGATTTCCAGGTCCGGAACATATCTCTTTTACTCCTGAACTTCTGTCACTTTCATATTAACCTGTTTGAACTTCATTACCTCAAGAACATTATCTTTAGCTGGCCACACCTAGAGAAGCAAAGTGACAGCTGTGACCAGAGGTCAGCCCCCTTAGACAAGTCACTTTTGCAATGTAAATAGCATTACATTATGCTAGTTTGCTTGAACCCTTAGAATGAAGGAAACCGAGTGTAAGTCAGTGTGTAATTTTGATTATCTTCCTGTTATCAACTGGACCTATGGTTGGAGCAGACAGGAAGCCTGGGAAGGCAGCATCAGAAAGCTCAGATGTGAAGAATAATAACTGAGGAAACAGACTTTGGCTTATTTGGAATTTTAAATATTTTTCTTGACAATCTCTCTAACAGCTGAAAATCTAATTGATATTTTAGAGGTGAATTTTAGTTTTTATAAACATTAATTCTAATAAAAATATAATTCTAATAAAAATATATTTGGTTTGTTGATTTTTTAAAAAGCATCCATTTTATTTATAAACAAAGTACCTATGATTTGGTACAAAGTTATTCATCATAATAACCTCAGTTACATTTTATTATCCATATGTCTTTTAAAACAATCCCTTAAATATTCTAAATAATCCCATGTAAGGAGTGGCAAAGAATTCCTCTCTCAAACCTCTCCTCTCCTCTCTTTCCCTCCCCTCTCCTCCCCCTCCTCTCTTCTTTCCTTTCCTCTCCTCTCCTCCGTTTTCCTTCTCTATCTTTCCTGCTCTCTGACATACACACACACACAGACACACACACACAGACACACACACAGACACACACACACACACACACATTCTTCCCACACATTTTTATGCCTCTTAGAAACTTAAAAACTTGAGACATTCCCTCGGCTATATTTCCAGAGCCCCCAAATAAGGTCAGGATGTGCCATAGTTAAAAGCAAAAGCCTAGGGCAAAGGAAAGTTTGACAAGTTGATATCAAAGCCAAGGATGCTTTTGAGTTACATAGTATATTCCCTAAAAAGCAACTGGAAAATCATACTTAAGTTTAATAAAGTGAAGAACCACTAAGAAATTGGAAACTAAAGGAGAGGCAGGGAGAAATACCTTCAAACACTACTAATAATATTACCCTGAGGGATATGCTATCCAGTCTTCCTATGACTATAGTTATTATGTGTATTGTAAAGATGTTGACAGACTATTTCCATTTACATTGAAGCAATTTCTCTCAGCTTCTACTGTGAGACCCACTGCTCCTTTTCATTACTACCATTTGCTTTAGTTTTTTATTTGTAAGCCCTCTAAGTGTATAAACTGTGTTTTTATGGCTTTTTAAGTTTGTATTTCAAGTAATGCTAGGACCAGTTTTGAGTATCTGTTACTTTTACCTTGGGTTTTCGTTGTTTTTGTACAATTTTTATAATGTTCATCATCTCATTATTTACCATGTATTACTATTACACATATGTTATTTAAGACTTTTGTGTTACTTATATGTAATGAATATATTTTTGTTTGTTTGCTTGCTTCTTTCAGTCTCCTTCTTTTGGAATTATTTTGATTTCTGTTCATGAACCTAGATGTTCCTCAACGAAAGCATAAAGAAAATGTAGTGTATTTACATAACAGATTGTTACTCCGGTTTTAGAAAAATGACATTATGAAATTTGCAGGCAAATGTATAGAAATAGAGAAAAATCATCCTGAGTAAAGCAAACAAAAATCAAAATGGCAGCACGTTATATACTCACTTATAAGTGGATATTAGCTGTTAAGTAAAGTTTAATCACACTACAACCCACAGACCCAGAAAAATATAAGTAACAAGGAGAGTTCTAGGGGGATGCATGAGTCTCCCTAGGAAGGAGAAATAGAAGAGATGGGGTGTGGGGTGGAACAGGAGGGATCGGGTAGGGAAAGAAGAGACAGAGGACAGGATTACTGGGAAAGTCAACTGGACTAGGTGGGGCTTTAAGAGGCAAAGGTCATGTGGTAGAAACTTTCTGGAACCTATGGGAGAAAGCCTCCTGAGGACTCCTAGTAATGGGAAATAAGGAGCCTGAACAAGCCATCTTCCATAACCAGGGTTGGCTTCCAGTAGTGGGACTAGGACATCAGCATCCAACCACAAACCTCACAAACTGGCCTGCCTGCAAGATGCACTGGGGGCAATGGTAGGTCAGAGCTTGTGGGTATGCTTGTGGTCTAATGTGATGTGCAAGCCACAGGAGGAAGCTAATGCCAGAGTCTGTCTGGATAACCTCAACCCAGGTGCCTCATAGACCTAGGGTAGAAACAAACATAACTGATAAAGAAAAAGAAAAAAAATCCAATTAAATGATATCTAATGGCATACTCATAGACTGGTGCCTAGACTAATTGTCATCAGAAAGGCTTCCTCTGGTAGCTGATTGAAACAGATGCAGAGACCCACGACCCACGGCCAAATATTAGTCAGAGCTTGGGTACCCCTTCAGAAGATGGGGAAGAAAGATTGTAGGGGCTGGAGGGTCTAGGAGACTAGGAGAACACAGCCCACAGAATCAAGTAATCGTAGGAGCTCAGAGAAAAGTAGCAGCCACAGGGATTACACAGGTCTAAGCTAGGCACTCTGAATGCACGTTGTTGTTGTTTAGCTTCAAATTTTTGTTGGACTCCTAACAGTGGGAGTGGGGATGTCTCTGGCTCTTCTGCTTGCTTGTACAAGCCTTTTCCTCCTACTGGGTTGCTTCAAACAAACTTGATATGAAGGTTTATGCCTAGTTTGATTGCATCTTGTTGTGCCATGTCTAGTTGGTATCAATGGAGGGCCTTCTGTTTTCTGAAGGGAAATGGAGGAGCTGTTGATCTGGAGGACAGGGGGCAGGGAGCAGGACTAGGAGGCAGGTGAGGAAAGAGGAGACCATGGTCAGGATGCATTGTGTAAAAGAAGAATTTTTTTTTTAAAAAGGAAAAGTTTTCTTTAGCAAACTCACTGTTCTCAGCACTTAAAGACTCCAGCTGTTCTTTTGAACTTTTAATTTTCTGATTTTTCTGTTATCTATGTTATAGACAGGCACTACTTATTTTGTAGTCTAGAAATGGGTTATTGTTTATAGCAGTTTTAATATTTTATTTTTCTAAATCACTATGCAATTATAAAAGAGATGGAAAAGGAACCCATGGGCTCAGTCTCTCATCTTGACTAAGTTTCTTTTATGTATAGATTTTCTGATTCCCACAGGAAGAAGCAGTGAAAATGTGAGAGATTCAATAAATCAAGTTGTAATCCAATCTGAGGGCAGTGAATAAAGGCAGGATGAGTTGCTCAGCCAGCCCATCAGAATCAATGGCCCTCTCTCTGTATGTTTGAAACCATAAATAAGAAAACCAGAGAGCAAGAGCAAACTCCATGTGAAGAACCAGCCCTGTAGGAGATCACCACCTGGATTCAGATTTGGTGAACTGTATGGGACTTGTAACTGACAGGTCTACATAGAACAGCTTACACAGCTGTTCCTAAACACAGTTAATTGCAGGCAGCAGCCCTGGAATCTAGCCTGTTAACTAAAAGAAAAAAAAAATATATGTATATATCTGTGTCCACACTCTCTCCTCTCTGTGATCCTGCAGCTGTTGTTTCTCTGCAGGCTGACCCTCAGTGTGTCTTCAGATCCACACTTTGGCTTCATACAGGGTCAGAGAGACATCAATAAATGGTGTTTCTTATGACACGCTTGGATAATTTCTACTCTTTCCATACTGGAGATGAGATGAAGACTTTCTGTTATTCCTAGAAAGACACTACAGTGTATACTCTTAGAAGTTTAAAATATGTCTCCAATAAAGACATATGTAAGAGGCCAGATTTTTCCACAGTGATAGCACTATCAAAGCTGATGATATTTTATTTTATTTTATTTAAATTTATTTATTTTTATCTCAATCACAGGTTAGGTACTTTGAATCCCAGGCGTAGCCCCCTCCCTCAGTCCCTCCTACCCTCCCACTCCCTCCCTCATCTCCCTCCTCCCCGCCCCCTTCA
>CM053762.1:61930192-61945512 GCA_028658305.1 Pachyuromys duprasi | reverse complement strand
ATATAAGTGAGTATATACCATATGTTTCTTTCTGCTTTTGGGATACCTCACTCAGGATGATCCTTTCCAGGTCCCACCATTTGCCTGCGAATTTCATGATTTCCTCCTTTTTAATTGCTGAATAGTATTCCATTGTGTAAAGCTGATGATATTTTAATGTAAAGATATGAATTGCAGATCATGAGGAATCTTAAATTTTTTGAAAGTTTTATTTTAAGGATAAATTATTTTATTAGCCAGTTTGAATATTCAAGTCAATCTCTGTTTTCTAGCCACAATAAGTGTTAAGTTTAATACAAATATTCAAAGTTCACATAAATCTCTATTCAATGGAATTCTACTTATTCGTAAAGAAGGATGAGATTTTACTTGAAGGAAAATGGATTAATTAGAAACTGAAATCATCATTTTAAGTACAATAAACTGGCACAGACACACCTGTTTCTCTTATATGAAACATTTACATGAATTAGTGGCATGAGTAGAAGGGTGTGACCGTTATTGCAGGGGAAGTAGGAGAAGGTTGTCATGGAAAAGATGGAGAAATTCTGCTTATTTTTTCTCCTTTAAGGGATAGCTCAATCTGTCTGTCTATCTGGAAACAAAATGCACCAGGGGTATTGTTTGGGAAGAGGAAAGTACCAAATAGGAGGATAAATAAGAGACAGAAATAAAAAGACAAATATATTTAATATCCCTGATGCATATGTATGAGTATACTATAATGAAAGTCATTATTTTGCATAATAACTAAAACTTAATCTCTATGACAGTGTGTTTCTCCTTTAAAACTGTAAAAGGAGAGGTAAGATTATTCCTTTAAAATGTCTCTCTGGCTGTAATTCCATGTATTCAGTAGAATACATTTCAAATCACATTGTCAGTCATTAAAATAATTAATTCACTGGTTATAGTTATAATCTTTAGAAAGATTAGGATTTTAGATTTAATAAACATCTTTATAAACAAGAAATAATACACCTTATAAAAAATTAAAAAGTTTAAATTTATTAATGTAAAAGTTCAACCAGGAAACCTTCATTGGAATTTTCAGAGAGATTTCAAATTTCTTAATTTGTTTTCATAATTCAATAGGATAAGTATTTGTTTCTTCCTTTGCACTCATGAAATGTGCTCTTCTCTGTTTATTAAATCTTGACACTTCTTTCTATTTCTTATATTAATACATATTTTTGTATGAGTTAATTTTGGTCCATGGTTTAAGGGTATGGTCTCTCATGGCAGAAAAGGCCTGGCAGCAGGACCTGAGGCAGGAGATATCACTTTATGGGTATTTAGAAACAGGGGTGAATAGGCATGTTCTACTGGCTTCATCATTTTTCTATTCCCCCCATATTGGGAGAGGTATTACCTCCTGCAGCCAGAGGGTGGTTCTTCTCTCTTTGTTTAAATCTCACTGGAAACCCCCTAAGTGATTTCAAATCTAGGCAAATGGACAATGGTTAACCATGGCATTTAATTACTAAAAAACAAACAAACAACAACAACTCAGTTTTAAAATATGTTTAATATTTACTAATGACTGAACTCTTAGAGAAATGTATCCAGGTTTAGATTGGTAAGAGATGACTTCTTGAGTGCGGCATAAGTAATTTTAGTAAGAATTCAAAAGAACCCTTCTCTCTTTCAAAGGGCAAACCAGAATTTTAATATTGACTTTATTATTTATTACTTGAAATTAACCATCATTATTTTAAAAGGTTTAGCTATAAAAGAGCCTGCTATTTCCAGAGAAAAAGAAGAATTGTCTTTGTGCTCACCAAGAGTGCTCCCATAATCTCTCCCTTCATATCTTCTTCCTGAGGCAATTGGCCGAGGACGCCTCAAAGGACTTTGCCCTTGTGTTTCATGCATCCTCACCTGAGACTTCTTCATAAGTTCTAAACAGAGAAGTGTTGTTCTAGAATGATAGTTCAGGAGTTAATGACTCATGTAAAATTAGAATTTTCAAATCATATTTAATTCAATATAGTTCTCTGTTTACTTTTTGAATAGCTAATGCATCATTATTATTTATACTTAAACAACTGTAAAACTTAGAGTGAAAAACTCTACAACACTCCAGTTACCTCCAGTCTCACAATCCTATTTTCTTCCCTAAAAGTAATAAATGTTATTAATTTTATTATGCATTTTAGCTAATATTGTTCTCCCTTAACTTTTATGGACACACATTTCTTTAGTTTTCTTTCTGTTCATAACATTCCCTATAGATTACTTCATAAAAATTACAGAAAAAATCTTATTTAGGAAGTAACATATATTTGGTAGCTCATTATGAGCATTAATGGCAAAAATGATTTGTCTGAGATTTGGGCTGTCTGACGATATTTTGTTTGATCCAACCATTTATTGCATTTTATGTGTACATGCATACACACACATACAGTACTCAAAGGTACAATAAAGAATCACTAAACTTTGTATTCACAAGGGGGCATTATACAAAATCATTCTACATGCAAAGAAAGATAATGTGACCTCCATTTTCAAAAGAAGCAATGATTTTATTGTGCTCCTAAAATGACTGAAATGGTAGATGACAAACTGACAAACTCTCTTGGGACTCACTTCTTTGTATGGTAAGTGCTCACAGGGCTCACAGGTTGAAAGTCACAAATCAGAGATTAAATTTTAGTTTACTTTTTTTGTTTCTTTTTGCTCATGGTATTGTGGCTTTATTATGCAACTCCTCCAAACAATAGCTTCACACTTTGTTTACTTTGCAGTTATTTGAAGAAAGACTTTAGATTTACCATTACTCTGCTACAGGCATAATATGGAGAAATTTTCACTTACTCTTCTTTTCTTATACTATATCATGTAAATTATTTCATCCTGGGTGAACAATGTGTGATTAAGCACAAAGGATCTATCAAGAAAAGAGAATTCAATCAAAGTAACCCATTGTCAATTAGTACAAAAGGAATTGAAGATAGTATAAGCAAAGCCATGTCTGTAATGACATTATTCTAACAGAAAATGCTATTCAGAGATTATGGTTCTTAATTTAGACTCTGAACATTCCCAAAAATAATACTTACTGTTCTTACAAGATTAAAAGTACAGGAAGATAATCATCTGGGATTGTGCAAACTAGTAATCCCAACACTAACAATTTTAAGGAGGGAGGAGAGACAGTTTGAAGGCAGAAAAAGTTTTGCTATATAGCAGTTACCATCAATTTTAGGCAATTCAGGGACACATCCATTCCATCTCATCAAGTTGCATCAGGACTAAGCTTCTCCTCTTCCCCTGTGGCCTGGCAAGGCAGTCACACAACAGTGAAGTGGTCAAAAGCTGGCAAGTGAGTTCTTGTCAGATGCAGTCACCACTTCACCTACAAGAGGACCCACATGAAACCTAAGCTGATCTCTCCTACATCATTGTAGCGGGTCTAGGTCCAGTTCATACATGATCCTTGGTTGATGCTTCAATCTCAGCAGCCCCTCTGGTCCCTGGTTAGTTGGCCCTGTTTGTCTTCATGTGAAGTTCCTGTAACCTCAAGGTTCTTTTCTCTTTCCTTCCATTTTTCCACAAGACTCTTTAAGCATCACCCAATGGATGTGAATCTCAGCATTCTCAATCACTGTGTTTTCTCTTCTGTTCTTAGAAAAGGGGTATACCTGAAAATCCAAGTATTCAGTTCTTACTTCTTAAGAAAGTGCTGGTTCTGCAGAGATAATGAAGGGGTTTTTACTGGGCCATGTACCTAAGCTCTCAATATTAAAATTGCTTATATAAGCAAGTAAGGAAGGTAGGTTCTGTGGCCAGAGTTCTGAGGATATCACCCATAAGCTTCTGTGAATTGAGCCAGTCAGTAGGATGATGTCTGAAAAGCCCTTCTCCAAGCATTAAATAAAAGCCAGCTGAGCTGGATGCAAAGTTTCATGAGCCTATTGTTCTTTTCAGCTCTTTGGAGGAAAACTGAAAAGATACTACCATTGTGATCATTGAAATTTGCCTATCTGGCAAGTCCAGATATTACTTCTCACTTGGGTATCAGACACAGAAGGACCCACCCAAGTAATTACCTAAGTTAAAATGTAGCTCACTAGTCTACACAGTAGGAAGTAGGAGGATTCCAGACCCTAGGACTGAATGATTTATTTGGTGGTTAAGACAACTTGTTGTTCTTGGAGAGGATCAGGGTTCAACTCCAAGCACCCACATGCCAACTTAAACCTTCTGAAACCTGAGACCCCAAGTGTCTGTAGGCCTCTTCTGGCCTCCAAAGGCACCAGGCATGTGTTGGTTCACATACATATATGGGGTAGTAAAACACTCATACATACAAAAGAGAAACCAATATTTTTTTTAAAAAGATAAAGACATTAATTGCTGTAAGACCACAGGCCCACTTCAACTATTGTAATTTTCTAGTGATGGAATGGCTTATAAAATCAAAAGGATCCCTTATATATTTTTCTCAAGACTGTTTGGCCACATAACAATTATCCATCAAATGGAAATAGCATTACTTTAAACCATCAAATATTACAATCCAACCCTATATGTTTAGAAATGAGCTCATTTCTCATATTTTCACAAGTGTGGTTCATGACAAAGGTTTTGTTGTTTGTTGCTTTTTTTTTCTGTTTGAGTGTTAGTACTATATTCTTAGAGCTTATGACTGCACTTGAATGGTTTACTCACTATTTCTGAAGCCATAAGCCTGAATGAAGTGGCAAAAACACATAAATATTTCCATAATTTAAACAAATAAAAGTGACCCAGAGAAAGGGGATGCCACTGAGAGTATTTACTATAGCACAAACATTGAAAACAAGCTGCTGTTCTCTGCTCTCCAGTGATGACTTCCTTTCCTGAGTTCAGCCCTGGAAGGGGAAATGCACAACCACACACATATTGCTGACACCCATCATGGAGCCTAAAGCCCAAGCAAGGGCCTCGTGTTGCTGCATATTCATGGATGCAAATTAAGTCCCTCAGCAATAACACTTGGCACTGAGATTTCAAATGTGGGCATTAGCAGAGATTCCTATAAGTTTCAATGAATATTAACCAAGAGAAGGATGTCAAATAGACAACCAGTGCATGTTGAGCCTTTTCTCCCAGTCTATGTGGAGAAAGTATGTTTCTGGTTGGAAGATGCCCAACTTCTCATATAGTATCTTTGTATTCTTATCACCCCAACCATTCAGCTATGAAAACAGAACAGTGGGTGACTATCACAGGATACCCCCATTGTGAGCACAGTTTCTGGCTCCCAGTGTTAGCTATCTGTTGCTGTATTACAAATAGAGGTCAAAAAAAAAAAAAAAAAGATCTGTTCCATTGGCATCTCCTGTTGCCCCCACCCCCCACAATCCTGTACACCACACTCCATCTCTCCAACCCTCCTCCTCCCGGGAAAGCCTCTGCATTTCTCTCCTGGCGTTCCTGAGGATTGCACCTCTGGAGCTGGCAGCTTTCCAAGCCCACCCCACCCCACCTCCCACCCCCAGAGGACCAGATGACTCTGTTCCTTTACCCACAGTCCTTTAAAACCTTGTCTGCATAGTCTGCTCTCTGAGGCTTCAGAGCTCACCCAGGAGCCCGTGTTTCCAAATAAACCTGTCCTTTTTAATACTTTTAACTTACTTGGATTTGCTTATTTTGTCTGCAGAGATGACCTATCAGGAACCACTTTGTCACTCAGTTGTATGGTTGTTGGAAGAAAACAGGACTTTATTTATTTATTCGTTTATTTGTTCATTCATTCATTCATTCATTCACTCATTTCTCTTTTAGGTGTTGCAGGCTATTGTAAGAAAGTACCAGCATGGAAACATTCTACAAAAACGCCACAGATATGATTTCATATACAGCTGTGTATATTGCTTATAATTGTTTTATTTTTGCAAACTTAAAACACAAGATATAGTTTTAGCATTTTTATTCTAATTCTCTGCAGTAGTACATTTTTTAAAAATAAAGCACTATTTTAAGTTTTTAAAATTTTACAGAATCACTACTTTGTTAGTTGATTTAAAATGTTATTTAGGGGCTGGAGAGATGGCAGTGGTTAAGAACACCAGCTGCTCTTCCATAGGATCCAAGTTCAATTCCTAGCACCCACATGACAGATCAAACTGTTTGTATCTCTAGTCCCAGGGAATCTGGCACCTTCTTTCCACCTCCACAGGCACCAGTCACTTATATGGTACATAGAGAGACAGACATGGCGATTTAAAGAGGAATATGAAAAGAGCGTACATCATGAACAAAAAATACAAATTATTTTTTAAAAATACTTGTATCAAATATGATATACTGTCCAAGGAGTCAAGAAGTTTTTCAGGCTTCTCCGACACAGTAGCAGATATTGCCATTGCTCTTCATTGTCCAGTGGAACTAGATGGTAAACCCTCTTAATGAAGACAGCAGGCTTAAGTTGTTTAATGTTTAAATTTCAACCTGGACCTGACATGGAATCTTCTTTTCTGCTGGAAAGTTTTCATAGCGCTAGAGATATGTGCAGGCTGCTGTTGGAGAAAAGTCACCAACAATCCTACCCAGTAGTGGCCCCTGCATGCTACTGAAACACACGGCACAACATAGTAGAGCAATCATGGCATGGCTGTTATCAGAGTAACTAAACACTTTCTGATTACTGCTGAGGCTGTATGAATTGATGCCTACTTCTAGAAAACTCATTGAAACCTATGACACAGTATCATAGGCCTCCGGAGGAACCTAGTACTATTGTTATTCCAAATAGGCAAGCTGTCAAGATGCTTTCTAAATATTTATGTTTGTATCATTATATTAATGCCGCTGTCACCCTTGGTCAGAGAAGCCTCTTTTTACACTTAATACAATAGTTATTGTAGCTAATCTTAGATGGTCAAACAACTGAGAATAAGTAACTGTCATAGGCTCATCTGGAAATAAGATTCAATATATTAATCCCCACCTCAGTCCCAAAGGGCAGAAAACATCACAGATGTTATAACCAAAGTAGGGGAAGTAAGGATGTGAAACACTCCCATCTGGACAAAACATCACACTAGTGTTTGGCAGTTGTACTAATGAACTCAAAGAGGCTGTGACTGTCTTCACGAGACTGGATCCGTCAACATGGAAGCATGGATGGAAGAGAGGATTATGAGGCTGTAACCACCGCTGCGGAGTCAGTAGGAGTGGATGGATGCTGAGGAAACAAAACTTGTTTTTCTTCAGTGATATAGGCAATGGTAAGAAGCCACTACACTACTTCAGTAATTTATCCCATAATCATCCTCATTCAACTCAGTAGGTATTAAAATTAAACTCAGTAGGTATTTAAAAATGAAGGCATGGAAATAAAAGAAGAATTTGTTGAGAAGAATGGGCCCAGAGGAAGTATAAGAGACTGAATATAATTTAAAAACACTATCTATCTATCTATCTATCTATCTATCTATCTATCTATCTATCTATCTATCTATCTATCTATCTATCTCTCTACTTCTCTCTCTCTCTCTCTCTCTCTCTCTCTCTCTCTCTCTCTCTCTCCCTATCTATCTATCTGGTTCCATTTAAAAAGGTTTATTGAAACCAACATTAAAAAGAAAATTGAAAAATAACTTTTATAGCACCCATTTTAGAAACATGGCCAATGATGGTAATGTATTTCAAGCTTATTGGATTCTCCTGTAAATCTAATAGTAAAAGAGATAGCAAAATTAACAACAAATAGAAAATTTAGGTAACAAGGTAATCTAGAAACCCAGAATATAGATGCTGATCCAAAACACAAGTTACAGATACTAACCACAACAAACCTTTTGTCATTATGAATTACTATCTAACTGAAACTCTCCTGTCACTTAATTATATGTGAACTTAAAGACAGATAAATGAGGACATAGAAAAACTGTCATAGTAATGTTTAGAGTCCCCTGTCACACTAACACTCAGAGGCCAACTGAGTGCTCAAACACAGACAATGTAGGCCCACCATGTTACTTTCATGTCAGTAAATCTCTCCTGAGCCTCACAACCTGGATGGATGTTTGAAGTGATTTGAAAACAGAAACACACCTGATCTGTTTACAAAGCTTTTGTGCAATCAAATCATCTCAAAGTTTTGAGGTAAATGGCCCAGAATTATTATTTCTTATTTCAGTCTGGCACAGTATAAAATTTCACACATTTTATCTATGGACTGAAAATAGTTTGTGCCTTGCTCTGTATATAGCAAACTCTTGTCTGTTTTGTTTCAAAGATTCTAAATAATTATTGTTCATGATTATTTTTTGTTTATTTATTTATTTGTTGTTAACTCAATGAAGCATACCAGTGACTAATGGCTCCAGAAAATCACCACTGACTGCCAAGACTAGGCTTTACAATGACCTGACGTCTCTCTTTGCTACCTTCCTTATTAAGTTTGGAATCTCTGTATTGAATCTTCAGAGTGGGTATAAATAGTGACTCTTAGACATTAATTCTTTGTTAACATTTATTCTTCTTTTATATAATACATATTTGTGATCACACTTTGGATGACCTTCAACCCTCTTAATCCCCCACTCACCTCCTCTCTCCCTCAGATTCATTCCTCCTTTATCTTCCTTCAGAAAAGAGCAGGCCTCCTAGCTATATCAACCTAAGACAGGACATAGACCTCCATAACAAGAGTGGACAAGGCAAGCCTGTAGTGGAAGAGGGCACCAAGAGCTGGCAAAGCAGTCAGACTCACCCCATTCCCACTGTTACGTGACCCACAAAAACTGTAAGCTAACAACTATAACATATATGAAAAAGACTTAGTGCAGACCCATGCAGGGTCTGTGACTGCTGCTTGAGTCTCTGTGAGCTCCCCTGAGCCCTGCTTAGTTGATACTGTGGGCTGTGTACTCCTGGCATCCTGCACCCCTCTGGCTTCAACAATTCTTCCTGCCCATCTTCTTCTGGATCCTCAGTACTTGAAGGTATGGGACCAGATGGAGATATCCAATTTGAGTTTTCTCTCCCCTTAGTGTTTGGCTGTAGGTCTCTGCATCTGCTCCTTTCAGCTGAAGGAAGACTCTCTGATGACAATTGGGCTAGGTTCCAATCTATAAACATTCATTTTTATTGAAAGCTCAGATCTCCATTATATCCCAAAGCAATTTGGCCAGTTGTTTTGCTTTGATTAAAATTAACCAGCTGTCCTCAACTAGACTCAGCAAGAATCCTGGAAAGACAGGAGCAAGCCAGACACACACACACACACACACACACACACACACACACACACACACACACAAAACAAACAAACAAACAAAAAACCCCACAAGTATATTATTTGGTCAAAGGTTCAGTGTACTTCTTCTAGTAATTTGCTAATATTTTCAGGCATATCTTATAAGACTATTTATCCAATTTCCTCTGTTTTTGAACACTGTTGGTGTCTATACTGGATGGGGGAGAGTAGAACAAAGCCAAGATAGAACTCTTAGTGGCTATTGTGGATACAGGGGATAAAATAAAGCTGAGATACTTATTTTATTTTACTGCATACATATTTTCCTTTGGTGGCTTTTTCATGACCAATAGTACTAAGATGAAGATCTGAACTTTTTAACTCAAAACTTTTATAAACAAAGTTGGGATCTGACTAACCTGCAAATGGAAGTATTTCCCCCAATTTGTTCTGTGAATTATATTCTCAGCCATCTCCAGTATTTGCATAACATGCTTTTTTTTTGCCTGTCATGTTCTCTGCTTTGAAGATGAGAATTACATGATTCTGGGGCCTTTTACAAATTATTTTCCTGAGAAGTATAAAAGAGCAGAGAATGGCTAAGCAGCTGTCACGTTGTCTCAGGACTTGACACACTTTGGTGATCCAGAGATGCAAGCCAAGACCAAATCTCTCTAATTTATGTCATATTAGCTATGAAAATCTTTCTTGAAAACCACCATTTAGAGAGACCCATGTCATGCTCCCGAATGGTTGCAAGTCAGGGTATCGGATTGTTCCCACCTATAATCTTAAATTAGAATGGCTAAATTACTCCAAGTTCATGAAGAAATATCAGTTGGAGGGCCTTAAGATTAGAAGATTTCCTTATCCTCAGGAAAGAAGTGAGTATATCAATACAAAAACATTAGCTAGTTATAATTTATCAATATCTCAGCAAAATTTGTCCTGTAAGTTCCTATTGTTTTCATATAACATCAATTGTTGCTAAATAGAACTTTATTGAGACCATCAAATATCAGGACACTCGAAAATGGTGTTTACAGTAGTACTACAATGGAATTTCCGTATATACATTTTAATATGCTCTACAAAGACATTTTAGCTAGAGAAACGTGGATCCGAGTCTCAAAAAGAAACTGTGGTTGAAAGGACAGAATCAGCACATGCACTATTCTGGCCATTGTTCACAGCCTTCCTCTCTTAGCTATCCAACCACAATGATTCTTGGACATATGATTGAGAATAATTACTTCTGGTGATCACATATTCAGTCTATTCATGTCCACAATAATAGTATTCTGTGAATGAATAGTTGTTTAAATCTTCTGTTTTTAAACAGTTGCTACAAATTTCTCATAAATGACATTGTACCATTATAAGAAATTAATTTTCTTACTTTTTCTATCTATCACTGAAAAATAGGTTTAAGTGAAGGACCAGTCATTTTGGAAGAGTTGCTGTTCTGAACTCTCTTGCTGAGACAGAGGGTTTCTAATATTAATCCTGATACTTAATTGTCAATTTGGCATATCGATAGCAAAAGAAAAGAGAGACCTTTGTGACCCCAAATCAAAAATAACTAATGAATATCCTGTGGAAATGGTGCTATTGGATGAAACATCAAAATCACTTAAAGGAAAATGTAAAACTTTTAATAAAAGAAAACCCAGTCTGATTTCTTATAATTAATACTTGTTATGTCAGGTATAAAAGATTTATGCCTTATTTTTCTTATATCAGTTTGTCACACAGTGAATAAATTATATAGGCACACCAAAAAAAAATACAAAATTTCTCTTGTTTCTTCCAGGTGTGACGAGTATCTATATATTTTTTCAGAGCTGTTCTAATAGTCATATTCTATGGTCGCTAAAACATGAGCAAAAACAATCTGTTCAACTGACTTCTCCTTAATAATTTTAGAATTCTCCAAACCATAGATATTTTATTCTAGCTGTGTCTACTTATATGAAAGGGATGTTAAAATTTCAAATAAATAAGTGTAGTGGGAAGAGGGATTTTCTGTTCACAGAATTTTTAGAATATAAAATAGCTGAACATTGGGCCTCAGAAGTTCAGGACATAAATCTCTAATGAGGCAAGTCTGCAATGTGGCCTTCACTATGTTTCCTCTTTCTTCTTCAGGCAGGTCCGCTGCACATATATTCCTAGTTTTATTTCTTCTCCTTCAGATTGCTTAAAATTGTTCATAAATATGTAAGTGTATATGCTATAAATGGAAACTTCAGCCTCAAGGTTATAGACCCTTGGACTCCCACCACCTACAATTTCCTTCTGTGACTTCTGGTTAAAATGCAAGCTTTTGCTTGTCTTTCTAAGTCAGTGCATGGTGGAACCACTCTCACTCAAGTAGGGATAGTGGTGAGACTAAGGTAAGCAGGGCTATGCATTAAAAGAAATCTTCTGCAAGTGCTATGGATGGGAGGATCATTATTAGGGTACTGGAAATAGAAATGGCATAATGCATAAACAGACTCAGCACATCTAACAAGATACTGTAACACCAAAAAGGAGATTGTTAAGATAAAATAAGATAATAAAATTAACCCTTATTTTGAAATCACAGGAATGGATTGTTTGTAAGAATCTAAAATGATAGGGTTAATATTTGGCTCTACAAATTTTGATATTATTCCATAAAAACATCTGAAAACAGTGGTAAGAAAAATTAGGTATTTTGTTTTTCTTGGGTTTAGTCACTCATTCTTGGATACACTTAGATACAACTGTATGTCTACTCATCATTTTATTTTTTATTTGAGATGGTCTTGCTAAAGTTGAGTAGACAGGCCTTGAACTTGCATACCCTCTTACATTGTCCTCTATCATCTCTAAGATTACTGTTCTATACCACCAGGATCAGCCAAGTAACTAATTTTAAAATTACTTCCTCTAATGAATGTCAACCACGAAATAAACATGTTTTATACCCCTCTTTGTTTCAGACTGTCTTCACTGAGTCTCCATGATTGCTGATTTCTGGACTTCTACAATAACAGCTCCTCAAGGAGCCCTATTTATGTGAGCATATTTTCAGTTATCCTCTGGACTGTGGAATGGTCATTACACTTCCCAGGATACTGCTTTCAATACATACCTTCTGCCTTATCACAACTTGCTATTTTCCTTAAATTTATTTGTTCATAATTATTATAGATAATATTTATTGATCATTAACTGTATCTTGGAAATTATCTCATTTTATCTAATTGTATTATCTAATTGTTACCAAACTATATATGAGAGTTAATATCATTATCTTCCTTTCAGAGACAATGAGACCAGTTTCACGAGAGACTGAGATGATTTGCTCATAGTAGCACAGTAGTTTGGAGGGAATGAAAACCCAGGATCTATGCTTTTAAAAACCACCAGTGTCAAGAAAGCAAATGAGCAACACTTAACTGACTGAGTTACCTCCATGTATAGAGTTGCTTACATTCAGAGCCGTCTTGGCCATAGGGTTACTTGTGGATTTGTTTTTAAAGCCCTAGAATCAGCAATCATGGGGAATCAATGAATACAATCAGAAATAAACCTCAGAGATGAAACTTTTTTATCTCATAATTGATATGCATTTAATTGAGGTAATTTAAAAAATACTTTTTTTGGCCTAACCTGGTTGTGTAGGCCAGTAATCCTCGATACTGTGGAGAACTAAATTGGATGCAACCCAGTTCTATTGCTTGACCTTGGTAAGGTATAGCTATAGTAATATTATTATATTTCTCCTAAATTTCAGATAAGATTTCTGAGATTAAAAACATTGAGAACACTATTATGAGCTTTATATTCCAAAGACTGCCATTTGACAAGATTGGACTATCATTTTCCTACATATTTCCTTTAAAAGTTTCAGAAACCATTGAAAGTCTAACATAATACTATAAAGTTCCAAAGAATTGTTGTCATCAGATACAATTTAATGTGATTTAAAATTGGTCCTTGCAAAGACCATTTTCATTTTTGTCCTGCCCACTCACACATGTCACTGTAAGGGAAGGCAATGATGGCATCATATGTCTTTACACATCTGTGTGATCATATCACATTGGTTGTAGACAGGCTGAAAAAAAATTCACTGCTCCTTAGAATTGTCTTTGTAATATTATAAAGATCTTTCCTTTATGTTCAAAGTCCTTACTTTTCTAAATGCAAGAACTAGATAATAGGGTGCTCAACAGCATCATTACTGAAACAGGTGAAATGATATTTGGAGGGTGTTTACCTACATTCCATTTCAGAAAGCTTGTTGTGTCAATGTTTCTCAATTATAACCATTACCTATCCCGAGACCTTTAACATTACCCAAACCTTAAAACACATAGTTTATGCATCTATGCAAATCTACAAACCTGTGCACCCATACACACCCCTTTTATTCTAACTCAAAATATGGCATAGGCAGCTAACATGAAGAATAGTTCCAGTTCTTGAACATTAAACATGTTTACTTTCTGAAGTTTCTATTCTTAGCTATGCATCCTTGAGTGAAAACAGGACATGTTTAGGAGTAGGGCAGTGGTGCTCTAGTGACACTTTTATCTCAGGAGTAATCAAGAACTGATTGAATGTAAGGCCCGTTTAATAGGAGAAGACACATGCCTGTTAAACTAATCAACAGCAGATGGCTGAAGAGATCGTAGACCCCAGAGAAGAACCTAACACTTCCATTTTCCTAAAGCAATATCATTTGTAAATGCATGATTAATATTTACCTTTATTCATGCAGACAAATGCTACTCTTTCATCAGTGGACCTTCCTTTTTTAGCAGATGGATATTATTATATAGATTCACAATTAATCAAAATACAGAGAATAGGTAACTGACCATGAAGTAGCCAATCCCAATTGGCACATCTACAGCAATCAAATACAAACATAACAAATGAGATAATGTTTCCAAAGACTATTTTCCCCTAAAAAGTAAAAATACTAGAACAAAAAGATTACATGAGTTTAAATTAAATGAGTTTTTTTCCTGCCTCTAAGTTCTATTCTCTAATTAATTTGACTGAGGCTCCACACAGACATGATAACATACAAGCAGTCTGTCTTGTTGCCCAGATGATAAGGTTCCTGTTTTTTTCTAGCCTTCTCCTGAAAAAAGCAATTTGATGAAAACTCAGAAAGCCTAACTCAAGTAAATTTAGATATATCCAAATATGTAAATGGTAAAATATATTGTCAATCAAAACCTGGAGTCATGTGGCAAATCGCCCAGTGTTTTCCATTAGTGAGAACTGATAGACTAGGGGTAACCACCTAGACTTCAGAAAAATGTGGGATAAACTCAGGCACACTCTGTTACCTGCCATATAGGTAAGTCACTTTACATGCAGAATGTGACATTAATAATCACTTCCTGAGGCTTATTATTACACATGGTGAAGTTCCTAAAACAATGTTTGATGTGAAGTAAGACACAGAGATTACGGCCCAAATGCTTTTGCTGTTTTTAGATATGATTGGCAGTAGTATTGACTTATTCACATACAAAAGATTCCATTTAGCCACTATCATTCAGCTCTTCAGTTAGCTCTTTTCTTGCTTTAAATTTTTGGAATGGCTGGACTGGGATATTGGAATTTTCTCATAGTTTTTAGAAAATTGGCACCCGATCTGTAGGAACTATCCTCTTCAATTGACCAATGATCCTGTGGGTTATGCTTTTATTAGAATGGAACCTCAGAGAGGTAGAGTTTGATCAAATATTCATACACAATTCAAATTCTCACAGAAACAGTCACCATGCTGATATGCCAAAATGGTCCTTCATGCTTTCGTTACACAAGAGTTCATTTATAAGTAATGAAACAAAAATAAATCCCTATAACTTGCTAGGCTAATTTTTTTAAAAAGCCCAATGAAATAAAATAGTCATGAATGAAATAGCTTTTCTTCCCAATTTATAATCAGTGTAATATAAATGGTAGAGGATACTGGTAGAATAAAAAAGCAACTTCATATGGAGAAACAAAAAACCCAGAATCTCCAAAACAATCCTCTACAACAACAGATCATCTGGAGGTATCACCATCCCTGATCTCAAGCTGTACTACAGAGCAATAGTAATAAAAGCTGCATGGTATTGGCATA
>CM053762.1:61890666-61929692 GCA_028658305.1 Pachyuromys duprasi | reverse complement strand
TATTTCAGTCTTGAACTTGATGGCTGACTCTTTGACCCTCCCCCATACATGCGGAGGAGTGACAGACTGGCTAGATCCCAGGGGAGGACATTGCAGCCAGCCCTGAGGAGACAGGATGAGCTGGAATTGGATGGAAGGAGAGGAGGTCCTCCCCTGTTGGTGGACTTGGAGGGGGCGGGGAGGAGATGAGGGAGGGTTGGGGAGGGCGGAGGGAATGAGCGAGGGGGCTATGCTTGGGATGCAAAGTACCTAACCTGTGATTGATAACAAAAAAATTAAATTAATAAAATTTAAAAAAGTCAAAAAAAAAGATAGTAGGATCAATACCCCAGCTTTTATTTCTGGGTCCATTTGCTTGAAAAATATTTTTCTAGCCCTTTACTCTGAGGTAGTGTTTATCTTTGTTGCAGAGGTGTGTTTCTTGAATGCAGCAGAATGTTGGATCCTGTTTCTGTATCCATTCTGTTAGTCTGTGTCTCTTTATTGGAGAGTTGAGTCCATTAATGTTGATAGATAATAGGGACCAATGACTGTTGGTTCCTTTTATTGTGGAGTTGGTGTCTTATTGTGAATAATTGCTTTTTTTGCCTTTTTAATCTTTGCTGGGAGATTGTCTGTATCGTATATTTTCTTTGGTGTAGTTTGGTGGTTGTTTTTGTTGGATTGGAGTTTTCCTTCTAGTATCTTCTGTAGGGCTGGGTTGCTGTGTAGATATTGCTTGAATTTTGTTTTGTCATGGAATATTTTGTTTTCTCCATCTATCTTGATTGAAAGCTTTGCTGGGTATAGTAGTTTTGGTTGGCATCTGTGATCCCTTAAAGACTGCATGACCTCTGCCCAGGCCCTTCTGGCTTTCATAGTTTCTAATGAGAAGTCTGGTATGATTCTGATAGGTCTCCCTTCATATGTTACTTGACATTTTTCCCTTGCTGCCTTTAATATTTTTCTTTGTTTTGTAGGTTTAGTGTTTTGACTATGATGTGATGAGAGGTTAATTCTTTTCTGGTCTAGTCTATTTGGTGTTCTGTAGGCTTCTTGTATGTTTATGGACATCTCTTTCTTTAAATTTTCTTCTATGATTTTCTTAAAAATATTTTCTGGTTCTTGGAGCCTGGAGTCTTCCTCTTCATCTATTCCTATTTTTCTTAGGTTTTGTCTTTTCATGGCATCCTTGATTTCTTGAATATTTTGTGTTTGGAACTGTTCTGATTTTAGTTTGTCTTTGAGTGAGGAAACAGTTTCAGCAAGTGTATCTTCAGCTCCCGAGATTCTCTCTTCCATCTCTTGTATTCTATTGGTGATGCTTACCTTTATGGTTCCTGATCTTTTCTCTAAGTTCTCCAGTTCCATGTTTTTCTCTGTTTGTGTTTTCTTTATAGATTCTAATTCTGTTTTCATGCTTTGCACTATTTCCTTCATATGATTGAAGGCTGCTCCTATTTCTGCTTTTGTTTCCTCTCTATATGTTTCTAATTGTTCCTCTACGTGGGCTTTTATATTCTTTTGAATTTCTTTGAGAGCTCTGTTCGTTTCTTCTTTTTGTTCCTGAATTAACTATATAATCATAGCTTTAAAGTCATTTTCCTGAATTTCTGCTGAATTAAAATATCTATTGGTTTTCGGTGATTCTGGTGTTGCTAGGGTGTCCTGCTTTTTGTTGGGTGAGTTCTTATGTGGGCTTTTCATCATTGCTTATATATAATATTCTCCATTTCTTCCTCAAGTCTGACTTTTGGACTAGAACCGACTTACTCTGGTGTCTGTTGAATTCTTCAGGAAGACCAGTGAGGACCAGAGGTTTGAGAGTGTGTGTTGTTGCTTCAGTTGTTCCTGATCAGGTTTCCTGGAGACCCGGTGGTCTACAGACTGAGGCAGGGTCAGCAGGCTGGACTCTGAAGTCTGCGGATGGTGCTGTGGGCATGACACGTGTTCAGTTGTGGACTCTCTGCACCTGGCCCAGAGATCTGTGCTGGAAGCTGGAAGCCTGGCAGGCTGCACTCTACTCCCTGAGTTGGGAAGAGCTATCTGCTTCCTCAGCAGCTACCCCCTTTGGCAAGGCTGTGGGGGAATGCCGGAGATCTGTGCTTGGAACTTGTCTGCTCCTTGCAAGTTGCTGTGTGCACTGCGGGCTGCCTCCTCTGCTTCACTTCTGTTAGGGGTACCTCTGATGCTGCTTTCCTGCTGGCTGCTGTATCTCCCCCCAGCTTCCTCTACTGCAGTCTGCTGCTGCTTCAGTCAGTTGGGAGGAGGTGCCAGGGAATTGATTCCCCAGGAGAAGTCCACAGAGATGACCGCAGTTGACCTGTGTCCTATTGGACTCAGATCAGGTTTTGTGCCCCTTCTCCCTGGGCTCTGGGTATGGTTGTTTAGGGTTCCACAGCCCCTCCATTCACCAATTCCGGGACAGGAAAACCCAGGGTCTGGTGCTCTAGGTAGCACAGATCTGTTTGTGAAGCATAGCTGGTGCTCCAGCAGGTCTCTGGGCTGACTGTGAGCACCTGCCTATCTAAGGGACCTTTTCCAGGGAGATCCTGGGTACCCTAGTTCAGTCCTTGTTTGCTTCCTTCCTTGTGGGTTTTTTTCCCGACTGGGCACCACAGACTCTGATACTCTGGTACATAGTTATTTTGTGAAGGAGAGTTGGGTGCACAGCATGTCTCTGTGCTTGGTGGTGGAGCCTAGTTCAGAGATGGCGTGTGTGAGCCTGCAGTTCTGAGAGATCTTTTCCCCGGGAAGGCTGGGTGACCTAGGTCAGTCCTGTCTCCTTCCTTCCCTGTGGGTTTTTCTCCCACCTGGAACTCCAATAAACGGTGTTTTTTGTGTCCACCATTCAGCCTGGGAAGGGGATCAGGTCACAAGGTGTATGATTCTGGTCTGGCGACCAGCTGCCTGTACAACCAGGGATCTCTTCCGGGTTCTGGCTGAGTGTCCTGGGAATGGACCGGGCTGGTTCCTGCACCTTGGGGCTTCCTCTCACCTGGGAAACAGGATCACAGTTGTTTTAGGGCCCAGAGTTCAGTCCCTGGGTCGCTGTACCGAAAATGTTCTGCAGCTCAGAAGCAGAGGCCTCCTGGTGTTGCCATCTTTTCCTCTGTCTCTCAGTTCTTGTTCTACATAGATCCCTTGCTCTTGAGGGGAGGAAGATTGAATTAAGGCCTATTCGAAGGAACCCATATGGGACACTGCTAAAAGGCCAAGAACCTGTGACCTATATAGGTCATGAACTCTAAGGGAAACAGTACCATTATTCTGCTAAATAAATAAAGCAATAAAATGATTTTCAATGGCAGATTGCTATGTTCAAATAAGTGCATTGCTGGACCCCCATCAGACAGTAAATGGCATGATAGGCCAAGGAGTCCATAACTGGGAAGGCTATTTATGGATTTTTTTTCCTCGGGAGCAATAGTAAACGTAATAGTTCTGAAACTATACATATGTTTATAATAGATAATAAATGTTAAAATTTAACAACAATTTATCAGCTATTTCCAATATCCAATTCACTTTGAAATATAGTGACATTTTCTCAATAAAACTGTGATTTTCTTTGCTGTTGGGAATAACATTTATTATTATTATTATTATTATTATTATTATTATTATTATTATTACTGAATTCTACACAATTTGGATAGTATGTGTGAATCCTTAGCAGGTGACCACAGATGACTCTGCCTTATGCTATTAGGGTCAAACATGATCTTGAAGATGGAAAATTAAAACACCTTAGTGTGTCTTTGAAGCTAATATTTGTCTATCCTAGAATCAATCTGTTTTATGCTTTAGAAATACTCTTCCAGAAGAACTTTTCTTTCTGTAAAAGACTGAACTCCTGTGTCTTCTATGCTGTCATGTTTCTGAAATTTCATTTCAGCCAGTCTCAAAAGACCTCAGTAGTATTTGAAGTTATTCAAGATTAAATTTACACCAACGCCACTGCCATGTGCTGCATGGACAGAAGAAATTCAGGTCATTGGGTTTTCCTCAGTAAATTATTCTAGCAACATTTCAAACTATTAACTAATGATATGAAATAACTGACATTATAAGCATATTAAACTTCAGCATCAACGATATGGTAAATGTCTATAATAATTTTAGAAATAAATTCATTTCAATGTTTATAGAAAGCTTTTAAACATTTTGATGTGTCAGTATGATTTTTACACTTTGTGTCATTAGTAATATATTTATCACCACCATATAAAGAAGGAAAAAGTGTGTTCATACTTACCGTGGACTGAGATAAGGGACTTTGCTTTGTAAAACTTTTAATTTATGTCAAGTATTTCTTTACTTATTTGTGCATGAATCTCTGTGAGACAGAAATAAACACACACACCTATAAGGTAAAATTTTATTAACTCTGGTTTACAGATATAACTCAAAATAGACAAGTGGTCTAAGCTAACTCAGAGCATAGTTCGAGATGGTCTGTTTTTGCTGTTGTTGTTGTTTGATTTTTTTAATCTGTCTCAGATCTTTGCCATATACCTCTCATCTAAAGAATATCTGACCTATTTAAAGCAAAGGTCTTGGAGCTTGTCCCAAACATCAATTAACTTCTTTTTGTGTCCTTGAAACACACTTGCATTGTCCTATAGAAAAGTGAAACTAACCTTTTAATACCCACTTCTTTTTTTATTATTTTACAAAAACTGTAATTACAGAGGAAGTATAAGTATTTGTACTATGCATTCTCTATGCCAGGCTTTTATACACTTCATTCTTACAGCCATATTGAAAGGTTATATTATATTAGAGTCAGTGTAACTGAAGTATAAAGAGGAGAGGTACTTTCTCTAGGGCTGCAGAAAAACTTCAGAGGATGAGCAGAATCTTCAGTCTCCTTAGAAACTAAGAAACTATTTCCAACACTGCTGTCATCAGTCATTGGTCAGTTAGTGTAAAACCCCAAACAGAAAAATGGGGATGTAACAATGAGAGGAAAAGGCTTAGAAAAAGAAAAGAGATGGGATAATGAAAATGAATTGTTAGGTATCTAGAGGAAGGTAGATGTGTGGAGAATGATAGGTAGGGAGCTTGGAAGGAGTAGAAAGTATAGGATTTTTTTTAACGTTTAGCTGATATTTTCTCCAGGAATGAATCTTGAGGTCTAGATAGCATGATGTAAGTCAGTACTGCTCTTGACAGACATAGACAATGGACTATTGTCCTCCTTTGCTTTTCATATCACAGATTTATTTTTTTCCAAATGGTTTGAATGACTCCCAGAATATTTCTGTTATTATCTAGAAAGTTAGGAAGAAGGAGGGTGAGAAAATTCCGTTAGTCGGGAGAAGGGTGAAGCCACACTCCCATATTCCTTGTTTTTCCATTATCACTGTCGCTGCTGCTGAACCTGGGAGCAGTACCTCTGTCTTAAGTAAGTGCACTCCAATAAAAATAATAAACCTGTCAAGAGATTTTTAAAATATCAGCCAGATAGATTTCTTTTAAACTCAATTATAGGCTTTACTATCATCTTTCTAGGTCATACTGTCTGGTCAAACTTGTGTTTGTGGTTCTCATTTTTGTAATAAGAGGTATATTTAGTGAATTAGAGAAAATTTAGTTTACAAAACAACTGGACAAATGGGCTTCAACATTAGGTGGTAATGTTCACTTTACAACATTAAGGTTTTAGTGTTATCTAAAATAGTGTGATTTTATCACTACTTAATTTGGTGGGCACATTGTTATGGAACTGGCACATGGTGAAAAAATAAAATAAAATAAATTGTCAAAAGATAATATTTGTAAAAAGTAAGTTTAGACAGAGACAGGTCAAAAGGATTTTTGTTTCTGAAATAGAGATGGGAAAGCCTGGGTGGAGACAGAAGTCCTGGAGAGGAATAGCCATTCTCATGCTTCTCTAGTGACTCACAGTACCTTCATTCCCCTCGATGCTGAGTTGATCTGGAGTGTTTGAGGGGAAATGTAATGACTAGGATAATTATCACCCAGCTTAATTCTCTTGAAACTTTGCCCCATATTAATGATATAGTGTAGTCTGAGAATGAGAGGAAATTCCAGACAATATTTTTAAAAATCAAATTTAAATATACAGTTGTTTAAAATCCCAAACACATGTTGTTACAGTTAATTAGTCATCTATTTTCTAATCATTTCTCCAAGTAAACTTAATTAAGCATTAATTCATTAGTTTGTTATTACCACCCTATTCACTAGTTGAAAATTAAATAAGAAATGCTAATTCTCATATTGTATTAATTAATTGAATTAAAATAATTAGGTTTACATGAGAATATTTCTCATACTAGTGTGCACATGTTTAGGTTCTGAAGATGGTATTTGTACAGTCATATCTACAACCTAAGTGTGGAAAGGAGGAGTTTTTTAGGTGGGGGCAGTGGTTCAGCAGAGAGTATTGGTGCTTTCCAGATGATCTGGTGGACCATACTGTCTGGAACTCCAAATCCAGGGGAGCTGATGTCCTCTTCTGGTGTCTGTATATACCAGGCAACATGCAAGTGGTACACAAACATATATGCAGGCAAAACACTCATACATATAAAGTAATAATAAAATTAAATAATAACAACAATAAAGATAAAGAATGTGCTCCTTTTAAGTGATTGCTACATTAGGAATCAATGGGAAAATAGTGCAAATTTGTAGTCCGTTCATGTCCATTTGTTTGAATGACATATCAGGAGACTGTACAAACTGGTACCTGACTGAATAAGACCTTTGAGAAACACAAAACAAACATAGTAGATATCTTCAAATGTGTACCGACCACTCAGTTCACTGGCTATGTTATGAGCCATGTCCATGTTCACCTGGTGTTAAAACTTCCTCCTCTGTCCCTCCCCCACGGTAAAATCATTTACAAGCTGCACCATTCAGGCAGCTGCTTCCAAAGGCTTCAGATCCAGCTTAAAAGTGGAGTGGTTCAAGTAACTACACATGCTGGAGAGGTTGTGGAGAAAAGGGAACCGTCCTCCATGGATGGTGGGAATGTAAACTTGTACAACCACTCTAGAAATCAATCTGGTGCTTCCTCAGACAATTAGGAATAGTACTTACTCAAGATCCAGCTATAGCACTCCTAGGCATATCTAAAAGACACTCAAGTATACAACAAGGACATTTGCTCAGCCATGTTTGCAGCAGCTTTATTTGTAATAGCCAGAAGCTGGAAACAAGCCAAATGCCCCTCAGTAGAGTAATGGATACAGAAATTGAGGTACATCTACACAATGGAATATTACTCAGTGATAAAAAAACAAGGAAATCATGAGATTTTCAGGTAAATGGTGGGAACTGGAAAAGATCATCCTGAGTGAAGTATCCCAGAAGCAGAAAGAAACACAGGGTATATACTCACTCATAAGTGGATATGAGACATATAATATAGGATAAACATACTTAAATCTGTATACCTAAGGAAGTTAATCAAGAAGGAGGACCCTGGCTATGATGCTCAATCACCATTCAGAAGGACGAAGAGGATGGACATCTGACGAGGGACAAAACAGGGAACAGGACAGGAGCCTACCACAGAGGGCCTCTGAAAGGTTCTACTCTGCAGGGTATCAAAGCAGATGCTGAGATTCAGAGTCTAACTTTTGGCAGAGTGCAGGGAACCGTATGAAAGAAGTTAGAGATAGTAAGACCTGGAGAGGACAGGAGCTTCACAGGAGAGGAACAGATCCAAAAACTCTGGGCACAGAGGTCTTTTCTGAGACTGATACTCCAGCCAAGGAACACTAATGGAGATGGCCTGGAATCCCTGCATAGAGCTAGTCCATGGCAGTTCAATGTCCAAGTAGGTCCTCTAGTAATGGGGACAGGGACTGCCTCTGACATGAACTGATTGGCCTGCTCTTTGATCACCTCCCCCTGAGGGGGAAGCAGCCTTATGGGGTTACAGAGGAAGACAATGCAGTCACTCCTGATGAGATCTGATAGACTAGGATCAGAGAGAAGGGGAGGAGGACCTCCCTTATCAGTACACAGGGGGAGGGCCACAGGTGGGGAAGAGGGAGGGAGGGTGGGGTTGGAAGGGAATACAAAGTGAATAAACTGTAATTAATAAAAATAAAAATAATTAAAAAATAAATCTTAAAATAGTAAAAAGGAAAAATATTTTAAAAAGTGGAATGGTATTTGTTATTGAATTATGCAATCCTTAACCATAGTAAAATAGTAAAAAGGAAAAATGTTTTAAAAAGCGGATTGGTATTTGTTATTGAATTATGCAATCCTTAACCATATAATCTGTATGAAACAATGTGACATATTATACTCTTGTTTTTTTTTTCATTTATGATAGAGCATTGAATATTATGTACCTAATACCTTAGCAGTATTGCATTAATTCCATGCTTTTGGATAGCATAATAAAATTTAAAAAGACTTTCTTTTCTTTTTTTTTTTACTATTTTTTTTAATTTATTTTTTTTTTATCTCAGTCACAGGTTAGGTACTATGAATCCCAGGCATAGCCCCCTCCCCCATTCCCTCCTACCCTCCCACTCCCTCCCTAAGACTTTCTTTTTTTAAAGATTTATTTATTTACTATATATACAGATCTTATTCTAGATGGTTGTGAGCCACCATGTGGTTGCTGGGAAATGAAGCATGACCTCTGGAAGAGCAGCAGGTGCACTTAACCTCTGAGTCATCTCTCCAGCCTCCTTAAGAAGACTTTCAAACCATGTTTTATATTATATTTAAAAGATTAAAAGCCCTTGTAAGGCCAACAGATGTTCTCATGAGCATATCTAAAGTTTTTTTACATCTCTTTAGAGTAAGAATGGAGTGAGAATCCCACACAAGATTGACTTCTGCTGTTCAGATAATGGGCATGACAAACCACATGGGGTAGGTCATCTGAATATAATTTATTATTCTGAATATGAAACACAATTGCTCAGGTGGAAGGTTACATTCTTTCCATCAAATTCTCATTGCCAAAGCATAATGGTGGCATACATAATCATTGCTAACATTGAGAAAGCAAACAAACAAACAAACATGAACCATGTTTGTTTAAAAAGTCAGTTTTCTTTCTTAGACAATTAGGAATAGTGATTCCTCAAGACCCAGCTACACCACTCTTAGGCATATATACAAAAGAAGCTCAAGTACACAACAAGGACATTTGTTCAGCCATGTTTACAGCAGCTTTATTTGTAATAGCCAGAACCTGGAAACAACCCAGATGTCCCTCAGTCGAGGAATGGATACAGAAATTGTGATACTTCTACACAATGGAATACTACTCAGCAATTAAAAAGGAGGAAATCATGAAATTCATAGCAAATGGTAGGACTTAGAAATGATCATCCTGAGTTAGATATCCCAAAGGCAGAAAGAAACACATGGTATATACTCACTTATGTAGACCTATAAGATAGGATAAACATACTGAAATCTATACACCTAAAAAAGATAAACAACAAAGAGGACCCGGGGTAAGATGATCAATCCTTAAATAGACAAATAGGATGGACATTGAATGTAGGAGAAAACAAGCAACAGGACAGGAGCCTACCAAAGAGGGCCTCTGAAAGACTCTAAGTAGCAATGTATCAAAGCAAATATTAAGACTCACAACCAAGCCTTCAGCAGAGTGTAGGGAATCATATGAAAGAAGGGGGAGTTAGTAAGACTTGGAGAGGACAAGAGCTCCACAAAGACCAAACAGATCAGGGCACAGGGGTCTTTTATGAGACTGTTTCTCCAACCAAGGACCATGTATGGATATACCCTAGAACCCCTGCTCAGATGAGGCCCATGGTAGCTCAGTATAAAACTGGGTACCCTACTAAGGGGAACAGGGACTATTTCTGTCATGAACTCAATGGCTGGTTCTTTGACCCTCCCCCCGACCCCACTCTTAGAGGGAGGAGCAGCCTTGCTAGACCCTAGAAGAGGACATTGCAGTCAGCCCTGAAGAGACCTGATAAGCTAGGGTCAGATGGAAGGGTAGGAGGTCCTCCCCTATCAGTGGACTTGGAAAGAGGCAGGGAGGAGATGGGTGGGGATGGGAGAGTGGGAGGGAATGAGGGAGGGGGCTATGGCTGGGATACAAAGTACATAACCTGTGATTAATATAAAAATAAATTAATTTTAAAAATGTCAGTTTTCTTGTGGTGTGTCACTGTGTATACCAATCTCACTACAGGGAAGTTTCTGTTCTCTAAAGTAGTTGAACAACACTGAACAAACTTTTTCTTTTGTGTGTGAATAATTTTAGTTTTGTTTTCCAGTGTTTTGGTCTATTTTGTCTTTCATTTTTATGGTTATGTTGTTGTTGTTGTTTTTGAAAGAAAGGATGCAGAGAGCATAGGCTTGAGTGGGTAGAGAGGTAGGGAGAACCTGGGAGGTAATGGGGAGGGAAAAGACATAATCAATATATAGTGTATGAAAAAAAATAAAAGCTTCATAGAAAAAATAGAGTATTTTCTTCATTTTACTTTTTAAAATTATTCATAATGATGCAAAACTATTAATATAGTCTTTGCTTTTGTTGATTATAAATTTAAAATTAATTAAAATAATCTAATTTTAAAAGAAGTATAGTGGTGCTGAAATGGAGGTAAATAGTATGAAATTAATTATATCTCCATTGCATTGGAAATAAAGTCAGATCCACCCCCACCATTGTAACCATGGGACCAGGATGAGAGATCATTCTTGTATTCTCTAATTGGATTGCTCCAGTGGCCAATGGTGTAACCAACTTGGACTTCCTTTGAAAACAAATATGGAGAAAGGGTATATTTCAGTGTCTTAATTACTTTTCTATTGCTGTGATAAGACACTGTGACCAACTTATAAAAGGAAACATTTAATTTGAGGCTCATAGTGCCATAGAGTAGAAGAGTCAATGACAATCATGGCAGCAGGCACATAAAGTACTAGAGCAGTACCTAAGAGTTTACATAGGATCCACTGGCAAACGGAGCTAACTGTGAATGGTGTGGACTTTAACTCCAAGCCTGACCCCAGTGACACACCTCCTTAATAAGGTCACATCTTCTGGTCCTTCCTCAGCAGTTCTATCAACTATGGACCAATCATTCAAATGTATGAGGCTGTAGAGACCTTCTCATTCAGACCACCACATGCGTCTCCATGTTTTCCTTGAGAAGAAACTGCGATAGGCTTCAGATCAAGGTGAGCTTGTTGTAATTCCAGTCCCAGATAGAAGCGCTTCTTACTTGTTCCTCTTTAGCACTCTCTCCCTTTGTTTAGCTTTTCTGGTACCTATTGGATTGAAAATGCTCTTTAGACATCAGTGAAACTTCTTAGAGACTAAGTGTCTTTCTCACCTCCCAGTGGAACATCTGTCATGAAATAGAGATTTCATGAATATTTACTGAATATGTAATTGCATTATTACATGTACAAAGAATGAATAAAGAACTTTTAGGCTAAATAAAAGTAAACTTCACAGCTGAAAGTATGCTAGTGTTTACTTGTAGGAAAATGTATTAGCTGGGACTTTTTATTGATCACTTTATATTGCTTTTCCCTTTACATTTGTTTTAAAATCATTTTTAAAAATGTATACCCATTGTCATAAACAAGGAATGAAACTCTCTAAGAAATTAAATAACTCAACTAAAGAAATAGTTCAATGTATGATGAACCAGAATTCAAACATTCTTTCTCCATGTTTTTTCATTCTTCGTAAAAAAAGCTAAACCTAGAATAGAGTACATGGACAAGGTGGTCCCTTAGATATTCACATGTTTATTTCTGTGCTGAGTTTCTAGTTTCTTTTCTGTTTCTCTCCATTTTTTCTCTGGACCCTTTTATCTTCACTGTGTGATCACACACGGCTGTCTTGCCTCTTATCTCTCTTCAGATAAGGGTTCAGTTTGAGAAAAGTTTGGAACAATCATAATTATTTGTCCTCTTGAAAACACTTCAGAAAAAAAAAATGTTATTTTGTAAGGTAAGTTGATTTGCCTTTAGAAACAGTGGGAATGTGCTTATGCTGGCCTTCCTTATACTATGCACAGTGTGGACTCAAACACTTGGCATGAGTTAAAATGAGATGAAAGAACTTGTCACTTGAGAGCGAAAGGGAAGCTAGGGAGTCATGGCACAAAGCAGATTTGTATCTTGAAGATACTGCAAATGCACTAGCCATGTGAAACAATCTCTTCTGTTTGGTGCAAGTTGAAACAGTATTGAAAATTGAGCTTTTTAACAGGATTGCAGTGACACTCTGCCTTCTGCCTTTTAGTGACATATGCTAACAGATGTGGGGTTTTGATTGAGGAAAATGCATCTTGGGAATTAAAAATAAGGAGGCAAGGATATTCCAGGTGATAAAGAATTTGCTGATAAAGTTACAAAGAAAAGCAGCTTGCTATATAGTCTCTGTGTAGCATAGTTTACAACTTTGTATGATGCTGGAAGGTAGTAAATTACACACACACGCGCACGCGCACGCGCACACGCACACACACACACACACACACACACACACTCACACAAGTATTTTTAATGAAGATGGGAAAAAGTTCCAAACTCTTTACTCACATGCTCTTTTTCGTAAGAAAATTGTTTCCTGTTATTTTTTAATTTTGTTTTGTTTTTGATTTATTTGTTTTCTTTAGTGTTTTATTTTTAAATCTGTTTTATTTTAAAACAATTTGAGAAGCATTCAACGAATTTCAACCTTAAGAAAAATGCTAAACTTTTAGGACACTCTTTCAGATGTTGCAAATAAATACTAAACATCAGTTAATGTCTACAAAATAAAAAAATACACAACAAATTAATATATTGTGTGAGAGAAGATATTGTCTCATTGTATCACTCAATCACTGTGTCAGAAATATGATAGTTGTGTTGTGAAACTTAATGTAATTATGTAATTTTATTAACTATAAAAATAGACACTAACTAATTGGGTTCCTGATATCAAATGGATAAAATTATGCAAGTGAGGAAATGAAACACATAACCACTTTTAACTTAATACTGGCCATTATGGTTTTAATTTGGCAGACTATCTCATGGATAATAAATGGCTGACTTTGTATTTGCTCTAATTTACTAGTCATAAGCTACTGTGTTTTAGGGTGTTTGTGCTAATGCTGGCTTGTTCTGGGTTTTTCCAAGTAGAAAAAGTTTAAGTGACCCTGAAAATTGTGTAATGCTGTGCTACAGTTCTTGATTCTTTCAGTCCCTTAATTCTGAGAGGTAGACACTTACTGCAAGAAGACAGGCTGGTGCAGAATATTTTTTGAGAGACACGGTATTGACATTCTTTTATTACAGTGTGTTATTAAAGTTATTTTGCTATTATTGCCTTTAATCTCCTACTGTGATGATTTTAGAAATTCAATTTTGTCATGGGTATTGGTTCAGAGAAAATAGGAGATTACAAACATTGTCATGAAGTCTTAGGACCTGGTGACATGGATTAGTAGTATATTATGTATATATAATTAGTATATAACATATACTATAGTATATTATGGGTTGTTTTATATGGCCAAATAATGTTCTATCAAGGATTTATGTCCTGACTTTTTCAATTATATATATATATATATATATATATATATATATATATATATATATATATTGATGAGCATCTGGGTTATGTCTACTTTTCACTAATATAAACAATGCTCCATGGCTATTAATAGATTTTTTTTTCATATAGACACATAGTTTCACTTGTCTTGAGTGTATACCTGCATGTAGAATACTGGATTATAAACCACCACCACCACCTAGCAGTTAAAATTTGAGCAATTGTTAAAGTATATTCTATATTGACTATATTATTTTATAACCCTATAAATAATTTTCATGACTTCTAGATTTTTTCCATATTTATTGCCATTGTTTTTAATTCTTATGTGTGTGTGTGCACGCGCACATACACATGAAAGTGCCCTTACATTTGTGCATAGGCCAGTGCAGGCTACTCCATGTCATGCTTTATTACTTTTACTTTATTCCTATGAGGTAAGGTTTTCATTGAATTCCAGGATAGGCTAGAGGCTAGCAAGCCCCAGGAGCCCTCCACTTCCTTCTGGCAGTGCGTGGGTTACCTGTGTTTGTACCTATGCCTGCATTTTATGTGTATCCCAAGAATTTAAGCTCAGGTCTTTGTGCTTGCAAGAGCAAGCACTCTTTACCCACTGTGTTATCTCCTCAGCCTCTTACCAATATTTTGTTTTGTTTTCTTAATTTTAGCCATTCCAGCAGGTATGCTGTGATATTTCCCTTTGGCAGTCACAGCTACGAGAGTAAATCTTTAACATTCTTTATTTTTTATAATATCCCTTACTTAATAATTCTCATTTTAAGGAAACTGCATTTTAATTCTTTTCTCTGGAGTTAAGGTAAATCTTACTTTGCATAAATTTAATACCAAACACAACTCAATATATGCTGTGAGCAAATATATTTCATTAAACCATCAGAGTCACCCTGTTTCCGCTGTCAGAAAAGAAAATTAAAGTACTGGTCTATTCTCAGAAGAACTACTGGATAATCTATATGGAGTTGCAACTTTATTTTTAAAAACTTCAGTCCCTAGTGGTTTCTTTTTTTTTTTTCAGGAATACTCAATTGCCTTTCACATGTGTATTCTTTAATGTCCTGTTAGAAAAGTAATTGTTTCTCCAGAAGCCTTAGCAATGACAAACTTATGTCAAATTCAGTCAAGCACACAGGACCCGTAGGATAAGGCCAGTGACAAAGAGGGTTTTAACACAACATCCAGACTTTCAGTAATGAGATCTGGCCCCATAAGCCCTAATCACTTGATGCAGGACACCTGTGGGGAGATGGTGAGAAGAGAAGGGAAAGAACAGAAGAGAGGCACAGTGATATTTTGTTGATAGACTAATAGTTTAGGTAGAAAACTGTGTCACCAAGATGAAAGAAAGAAAAGCTCATGAATTCAGTAGGTAGAAAATTACTAATGTTCACTTCATCAATGATATCAGGTTATTTTCAGTCTGAAGCCTGGACACAAGATAATAGTCTTCCAAAATATACTTTCTCATTCTCTTGTATTCTATAAATGTTTTAAAAGCAGTATGTGCAAGGATATTTAGCAAAATGCCTACATGGGGTTCATAGTTTGTAATTTTACAAAACAACCACCAAGGGCCACTGCACCTCATAAATTATGCAACAATGGGCTTTGAGCAAGATGGAGAAAAAGAGAGGCAAACCCTACATTCCCAGCAGACAAAAAACTGTCTGACATTTTAAATCATAACAAAGCATACAACCTAGAAGGACAAAATTAAAGCATATTTGCATGTCAAATAACATGTTCCATTTAAATTATTTTAAGTTTCTTTGTTAGCATTTCTGATTCTTATGGAATAATTAAAGTTTATAAAGAACACATTAAATGTCTACATAAGAGAGAAGGTGTAGAACCAGATGGAAAAGGATGACTAATTTCCTAGCCAGATTTGGAAAGCTATGATATCTGTGCTTAGGTCAGCATTTCTTCCCCTTGTTTCTCTCTTTCCTGCAGTTTTGCTGCATTTTCAGGATACATCAATATTCCACTTTTGCTGCCAATGACTTGAATTATCATTCTATAAGAAAAGTCGGGAAGAGAGCAAGAGCCAGCGGTGGTGAATGGCGACAGGAAAACTGTTTTCTGGACACAGCAGGGCATCTGTACATATGAATTCAGAGTAGTTGTGATAACATGCACAAAGCCTGCACAATGTCAAACCAGACAAAATCCCAGCAAGCAAAGAGGACTCTCCACAAAGTCCCCTCTCTCACTTATAAGCAGTTATTGGCAACTGAAAGCTGCTGGGGAAAAGTCAGTTATCCTTCCTTGATCATGTGGCTGCTGGTGGGTTGACCAAGTTCCAGTGAGGGGCATGTGTCCAGCAGCATTTGGGTACTACAAGCGGGACTGGATAAATTAAAAAAAAAAAAAGAAAAAGACACAGATGAGGAGGGAAGAGGAAAGATATCAAGGCGGATTGAGAGAACAAAAGTGAATATGATCAAATTAAAAGGTACTCAGGATGGTCCTGAACTCACATCAGACTTCCTGTTTCATCATCCCATTTACTCTCTTGTCCTGAATGGCAAGGATTAAATACCACATTTTGATGTTCTTCCTCAAGAGTATCTAACGTCGAGATATCGAGATAATTAAGTTGAACATCATTTAAGCTTCTTCTTCTTCTTCTTCTTCTTCTTTTTTTTTTTTTTTTTTACTATTCTGCTCTTCAAGGGAGAGAAGAGGGGTTTAGGTTATAACTGATAATAAAAATGAACTCAACAATTTCAGATTTAGAAGTGAGGCAAAAAGCTACAAGTTTAATAAGTGTTAATTATAAATTTTTTTATAAATAATAAGTAAAGTCATTCCATCATTATTTTTTACAAATTCACTTCTTATTTTTCACTGACTTTTGTAACCCAGTAAGCTGAAAAGATTCTTTATTGGTGAGTAAACTGTTAACTTATGTGAAGAATTAATTTTTTCTCTAAATAATTTTATTTTTAAAAATTAATGTTATGCTTCCTTCCAATTTGAGATAATGCCTTAAGAAGTATTGTAAATACTTAAAATATTATTTTAACTTCTCAAGAATCTACCATAATTCATGGTTAAACTGCTAAGTTGGAACTGGCATGGTGGCACATGCTTACAATACCAGAACTTGGGATGAAAAGACAGGAAGTCTGATGTGAGTTCAAGACCATCTGGAGAACTCTAGTTTAAAACTTTAAGCTTTAGACATATTTCAGACTTTTGTAACAGTGGATGGAAGCGAGAATTCTCATGAGCTTTCACTTTTGGAGACACGGATTTCCCAATATTTGGCTGTTGTTGAACTAATCATTTCATTGAACACATAAAAGAGATTCTGAAATGTCACATGGAGACCTGTAGCTTGGAACTTGTGTTTGAGTAGGTTTCTACAAATCAGGAACCCTGGATATGTGAAATAGATGCCCCAGGAAACCCATGGTGTACCATCTTTGTTTCTGCGAACTAAATGCCTGATGTTTTCTAGGAACTGAAATATCAAAAGAACAAATGTAAGTGCATAAATGAATGAAAGAAATTAAGCTAAATTCAAACTTTGGTTCTTGGAAGAAATAATGTCCTTGCGCATTGTGCTTCCATGATGGAAATTTGTGAAGCTTTGTATTCACAGACACTGAATTTTAGAGTATGAGAAACCCATAAATCCATATGAAGTGAACCCAAACTCTTTATTTTAAACCAAAGTTTGTTGGATTCGTTTTTTTTCTTTACAGGATCTTGTTCTATTCCTCCTTCTCTCACTGCACCCAACAACAGCATGTGTCCAGTTGTATTCTCTCCAGCACAGCCCAAGTTCTCTTTTTCTCTTTTGCTCTGCAGACATTACATTGGAGAAGCTGGCTAATATTCTTCCTTTGTAACAGGATTGCCAGACTACTGCTCAGTGTTGAGATTTCTTAATACAACAATAGAGAAGCATAGCAGAAATGGGTACTGGTGTCACCAGTGGCTGGGTTTATGTTCTACCTAAATGGGGGTCTTGGCTCAGTGAGAGAGAGTTCTTTCATGCTGGTCCCGGCAAGTGGTGCCTTCTGTTGTTAAGCTATTGTCAGAACTCAAGATTAAGTCTTGAAGGCTTAAAGAATCACTTATCTTGCGTGGACCTAGAATTCTGGGACCTAGCTCTTAAGTATACCCAGCATTCTGGAAACCTTATATATACAAGCATAGTTCTTTTGTAGGGCCAGGGCATTCGGATTCCTCAACCTGACACATAGCTGATATAGCAGTGTGAGGCTTAGGGATCAGGATTCCTTGGTCCTTGACCTCAGTCAGTGCTCATAGTCCTTGAGCCTTGCCTGCTGAGACTTTCAGCAATAGAACATGGCATTACTCTGGTGTACAGTGTGTACTTATTTCTTTTTCCAGAGCCTCAGTTCTTCATACTCCCTCATGCTATCTTTAAATCTCCTGTCAAACAAAGAAGGATTGGGGACACACTTGGGGATCTGGGTAGAAGTTGCTTAATGCTTTATCTTTAAGTCCAGTGAAAGGTTTCCTTCAAGGCATCGTGTCTTACCTAATTGTAGTGTTTTTGGAACTGGTGATATGAAGAATAAGGCAGTGGCAGTGAAGTGGCATCAGTGACAGCTGAGTGACTAGAAGTCTGAACCTCAAGAGCATTTTAAACCATTCCATTAACTGGGAACTAATATTCAAACATATGAGCCGACCATTATCATGCAAACTGCCACAAAATTGTAAAGGAGGATACCAGACACTCTCCGACCTCTGTGCTGTGTATGTGCATCTAATACACACTTGTGTGTATATAAGACACTCACTCACATGTGTGTATACACCCCACCTCACCACACTTGAGTAATTTGCTTATATGTCAAATCAAAACATCCTGATGTGGTATAGCTGTGTTACTAAGAAGGAAATGCCTGGAAAATTTAATGACGCATAGTAGCTTGAATAAAGAAAAGGAAGCCCTCTGGATATAAAAGAGAGAAGAGAAGTTTAAAAAGTAAAAAGCAATAAGTACTTATTCAGGTGTCCTTTGGGTTTTGGTGGAAGCTCTGCAGGCACTGCAGGCATAGTAAGTGGAGGTGCTCAAGACAGAGAGAAGAGTGGGATGTGAGAATGCAGTTCTAGGTTACCTTCTCTTGCTCCATTGTTAGGATACCACTGAGATTTGCTATCCACACCACTCCTTTGTTTCTTCTCATTTACTTTCTGTATACTTGTATTATTTATTTGAGTGATATCATGGGGATTTTTTTAACATCCTAATATCTTAACACTGTTCTGAATTAAGACTATTGCAGCATCAACAGCATACAAAAGCTATACTTTTTCATAGTCATCTATCTCTTTCAGTTGTTATCATCAGAACATTACATTATGTTGTATTTGGTGTTGATATTTACTATTGAAATATCTTTTAGTAAAGCTGAGGTTAATCCTAAACAGTTGTATAACCAAAACACCACACAGAGACTAGGATTTATTTAAGTAACCTAGAACACAATGCTGGGAAATAGTTACTCCATCCTAAAGCTCCAAGCCCACATAGTTTCCTACCATTCAGATTTACCAATTATACTTGCTTTTAGTGATATCTTAGGTACGGTTCTTCTCTCCACATCATTCCAACACCTCTCTCCCAGCTCTTCTCTCGCAGCTTCTGTTCCTCTTCTCCTCCTACTCCTTAGTCTCCTCCAGCTCCTCCCCTCCCTCCTACTCTTTCCTTTCCTCCTGCTTCCTTCCTCTCCTCCCACTCTGAACCAGGATGTCCCACCCTATCCTCTCCATTGCTCAACATTATGGCAGGTTGTTTTAATTGACAAATTAGAAAACAAATGGTAGCATGTTTACACAAACTTGAGACAGGTGATGCTTAGAATAAGTATCACAATGTAGTCTACAAATTGAAACCAGATAGTGGGGGAGAGAAATCAGCATTTGAATGAACAACGGTAAGATGTATACATTCCAAAAAAACATTATACCAACAACACAGTGTATTTAAAACAATAAAGTAACTTTTGGCATTTTTCAATGTGTTAGTGTTTTCAGTTTTATAAAAATATCCTAAGAATTTACAAACTAAATTCAATATTAGCTTTTATAATTGTCATGTGTCTACTTTTACTTCATCTTTCGTTCTTCGCATGCTCAGCTCATGTAGCTGCTGTCTATTGTCCTTTCATTTGGATTTTCAGGTTTGTCTTTTGCATATACAGAACACATTTAATGGCAATGGTTTTGTTTTTGTTTGTTTGTTTGTTGTTGTTGTCTTGGCTATTGCAGGATATTTGATCACACTGACCCCTGAAATTGTATTGTTTACTGAAAAAACAAACCTGTTACTACCTATGGCGTGGTTTGCCCCAACCACACACCTTTGATCCAAGAGTGTTCTGCTCAAACAGGATTAAATGAAGTCAAGCATAAGTCAAGAGGTGGCTCAAGCAACCAGTTGACTGAGAGTAAACATAGGAAAAAGACAGAGAATAAAAGAAAGTCAAAAGGATGGAGAGAGACACACAGGAAGAAGTGAGGGCCGTTCTGTTTGACTGAAATTTCCACATGGCCCTCTTCGTCTTGGATATCACTGTTTGAGTTTTCATTTTTAAACAAAAAGGTTATTTTTGTTGTTTCATATTAAAAACACAGTTAAGAGATTACAATGTTTTTTTAATAAATTCAAAGGATTACTACAATTTAAATTTGTCTTCTAAATCTCTAAGCTTTGGAGTAATTTAGAGCTAAGAAAAAATATTTGAGCTGTGTGGTGGTCGCCCATGCCTTTAATTCAAGCAGAAACAGGTGGATCTCTATAAGTTAGTTGTTTTCTAAGTTCTAGAGTTTCAGCGAACAAAGTGGTGGTGGTGATGGGATATACCTTTAATTCCGCCACCCAGGGACAAAATTAGATACATCTCCTCATTTGGTATTTTTGCACACTAGAGAAATCACATACCCTTACAAAACCTCTATAGGATTAATAGAAAGGCAGCTAATTTCCAATGGTCACAGAAACAATGAGGATCTTTTGCAACTGCTGGTAAGCTCTTCTCCATGCATGCAGAACTGACCAGTTTTGAGGTAAATGATACCCTAACTATGGATATTATATTTATCAGTAAGTTGGGAACTGAGGACTCTTTGATAAAGCAAAATGGAGTCTACCAACATTTGCCTGTAGGCCTCTATTGCAAAGGCTTTTAATATACAGAGAATAAGTATTTTTCTCTTTGAGAAACAAATCTGGCCATTTTTATGAGGATTGGAGAACCTTATACTTAGTCATTGTCAGCCACCTTATAGTTGTAAGCCACCCCTTACCATGAAGGATTGGATCCCTTTGAGGCAGAGTCCTTTGACGGCTTAGCCATGGAAGGAACAGTATTTCTGTTGAACTGGTATCTATCTGAATTCCTTCAGAAAGCTGCAGCCTATTGACTGGGGGATGGATTTGTTAATGCTGAGGAAGGAACCACAGAACTGGCACAGCTCTATTGGCTGAAAGAAACAACTAGGAAATAAAAAAAAAAATTATTGGTTTTCTCCAATTCATGGTGCATGTGCAATGATATAGCTATACAGTCATTAAAATGAAAAACTATTAACTGGCAGATAGATGTCAAAGATATGTCTGGTCAGGGGTAGTGTGAGTGGAAATGGCAACACCTAGCAAAATTTAGCAAAGACATAAAATTTTATGTAGCTAATATAGGCAAGACAGACAAAATGTCTGAAAATAATGAAATAGTGGACAAACTGGCATCATGTTTACATAAGACTATAATATTAAAATTTGCTAGAGAACAAATTCAGAATAAATAATCCAGAATCATGGATTACACATTCAAAAAACTTCAAAGTTCACCCCTAACACTAAAAAATAAGGATAGATGGAGAACCAAATTAAACCCGGACTACCTTGTGAGCCTATTATAAGGAATCCATAGCCAGGCAGTGTTTCACATCTTTAACTTCAGCACTTGGAAGGCAGAGGCCAGCACAAAAAAAATTACAGTGGTTTAAATTATAAGTACTTTGCAAAAGGCAGACTGAAATTCAAAGTGAATGTTCTTTCTGATCTAAAAATAAATACACTCAAATCTTGAATTCATATATAAAGAAAAGTGAAAAATATAGATAAACTTATCCACACATACTAATGTATACTTAGTTTCAAAATTTCAAAAGAATTCTTCAAATTTAAATTGAAAGACAATACTTTTTCTGTTGCCAGAAAAGACTGTTCCCCACCCCACACTCCTGGAATTTGGGTGGGGCAGGGTTTTATTTTTGTCTTTCCAGGAGACTAAAAGCATCCAACTAAGGAATCTGGAAAGCACTGGACAAGTAAAACATCTGAAGAAAAATGATAGAACATCAAGAGAATATGTCCTAAGGAAAAGAGTAAGTTGGCCATGTTTCAGCATTTTCTACTGCCCTTTACAGACATAAGTGGCAATTAGTCTTTATGTGGTCCCATTCCCAATTCAATTAAAAATTAAATCTAGCTTTAGGATTAAAGTACAACTCTCTCCTTCTCTAAACCCATGCATGCTTGTTAAAGGAAAATCCAAAATCTCTGTCTCATATCAGAAGAGCCACCTGGTATGAGACAAAGTAAAACAAAACAAAAAAATAAATAAATGACTATTCTATTGCAGGTAATCTCATAATCTTTTGATTTTCTTTTGACTCTCTAAAACTTTTCTTAAGGTATAAATATTATCTCAAAATCTGTAAGATTATTATGTATAAATAAACTTCCTGCTGTGATACAAGTAGTCATACAGCATACTAACTAATTCTAGAAATAAACTTCATCTAGCTTCCTTGTATGCATTTTCAGGTTTGAGTGTTAAGCGGGTAACTAAGAACAAAGTTTTTGTACCTCAGATGTGCTTCATAAACTGTGGTCCTCCAACCTTCCAGAGATCTACTGAATATGGCATTTAACATGATTAAGTTTTCCACAATAAACCATGTCCATCTCTCACAGTAACCTTGAGGTCTCCAACAATGAAGCCACATGACTGTGGTAATGCTAACCACTGGGAAATATTGCCCCATGCCTCTTCTGCCACCAGGTTCTGCACAAACAGTGGACACCTTTGGGTTGACTGCAGTGTTCTGTTAATCCAGGATTTCTACTAAACTGACAAACACCACCCAAAGATCAGCTTCAGACTACAAACTGCTCAGGACATTCAAATTACTAAATTCATATAAGACTCACCTGAATATTTTACAGAACTTTTGAACTGAAATATACATAATTCTGAGACTGCCAAATACAACCAAGCTGGACATTATGGAAAGCTTGGCTGAAATGGCTTCGTATTGGAAATAGTTTCATTGTATGAGAGTCAAAATCTTTCCATTTTATTTAGACAAAAGGGGGAAATTTTGCAGCATATTTGATTACATTGTGAACCTCAAGATTTTGCTGTTTACTGGGAAAAAAAAAAAACTGTTTCTAGTTGTGTTATGGCTCAGCCCTACCACAAATTTTTAATCCAAGAGCTTTCTGCTAAAACAGTATTAAAGTCAATCATAGGTCAAGAGGCAAAGCAAGCAACCAGTTGACAAGGAACAAACATAGGAAAAAAACAGAGTAAGAAGTCAGGAAGACAGATAAAGAGACACACAGGAAGTAGAAGGGAGAGACATTCAGTTTGAGGGGTTTTTTGAGATGGATTGGAATGGGGTCTTCTTTTGGGATGTCTGTTGAGGAAGGTCAGTGGGTGCTTTCTCTGCCTCTCTGAGCTAGCAGGCTTTCACCCCAGCATCTGACTCCTGAATCGTCATTGGTAAAATTGAACATTTGAGATTTTGTTTAAAACATTTGACTTTTGTTTGTCTGTAAATATTTAAATTTCTGAATTTTGTGGGATCTATTTTTGTGGATATCAGATTTCAGGATAATAAGTTTTATTTTCAGTCAGTTTAAATATATACATTTCTTTCCTGTGACTTTCAACGTTACTGAAAAGAAAGTCTCATGGATGTGACAATTTATTTCTCTCCTGCCGTTTCAAGATTTTCCTATTTTGTCTTTGCAAACATTGATTGAAGTGTCTCAGCACAGCTAAGTGCTCAGCTTTCTTTGATCTTTTCAGGTTCATACATTCATGTCTCTAATCAAATTTTAGGAAAAAATTTTATCTTTTTTTTAATTCAAATATTCTCTCTGTACCATTTCTCCTCATATTCTGAATCTTCCAGAATGTGTGTGTGTTAGTCCATTGGATGGTGTTTCCCAGGTCTCTACGTTATATTCACTTTTTCTTTAATCTTTTTGCCCTCTATGATCCTCACTTGATAATTTTAAGAGTATGGTCTTCCATTTCTCCAATTCTTTCTTCTTATGGCTTAGATACATAGTAGAATTGCAATAGTGATTTTTTTTATTGCCCGTATTATTTTCAGTTCTAGACTTCTTGTGTGTGTGTGTGTTATTGCACTTTTTATAATCTACTTTCCTGTATTATTTTCTTCACTTTTGCCATTTCTTATATTTGCTCTTTGTGTATCCATAAGACAATGTGTGAAAGTATTTGTCCCACACATAAATCCTATGTCAGGTACTTTATGATAGATTGTTTTGGTTTATTTATGGACCTACTTATTGCTTTAACAGGGATTATGCTTTTGTTTGTTTGCTTTACTGCATGCCTTGTTTTCCTGAAGGGTGGACCTCTGAATCAAGTAATACCATAAATGGGACTAGATTTTCCTACTTTCCAGGCATGGCTGATACGTTTTGGTTCTGACAAGTGTAAGCAGGGTCTGTGTTGAGGTACGAAGTTCAAACTCTCTTTGGGTATGGGTATTTTCTTAGTTACTGATTGAATGAGTACAATTATTTTTACACATTACTATACATGCAAGTCCTTTCAAATGACTGTCAGTAGTCCCTGGATCCAAAAAGAAAAAAGAAAATGAGGAAAACCAAAACATTGACTTGACACAAAGGGTTTCCTGGATTTTTCTTCAGGTAGAGAGAGATGTATTTGTCCGATGGGGAAAGCGCAACACAGCTTTGCTCCTCAGTGTCAGCACTTGCATGATTAGAGGCTATAAGCATAGAGCAAACACAGCCCAACCTCGGTGTCTGGAGGGCAGGGCGTTTCTATTGTGCTGCTCGCTTTCCCCGCTGTAATTTCCTCACCGAAGTCACACTCCTGTGATCCAGAGCTACAGAGGGATAACAAATGGGTAACTGCCACAAAATCAAGAGCTGAAATCTGTTACATTTAATCACTTTTTACTGTTCAGACTTTCTCTTGAAATTGCAGACTTTCTAAAGACACAAAATACTGAAATCAGTCGGAGTTCCCAAGTATGGTTGTTGCCTGTGTCTTCAGATGTATTCCTTTGATTATTTTTAAGAATGACACCTCCTGAGAATCTCCCTGTTGGCACCCAATTCTTAGTTTCATTGCCATTGATATTTACTGTGGAGATCTGTGCATACTCTCACATTTTCCTATGCTCTGTCTCAGTTTTCTAAAACTGAATTGCTGGGGTTTCACTGAAACAGTGTAGTTTTCCTATTTCCCTGTTGGGAAGAGGTGGTCTTGGATTATGCATGGTTTCTATGAAAAATGAAATTATTTAAAATATATTTGCAAAGTTGAAAACAAGCAAATAAAGAAAGAAAGAAATTGAATCTTCTTACGTGTCTTTGTAGAGATTGCAGACAGTTATACTATACTTAAACAGAATTCTGTACTGACCTGTAGAGCCTTGTTTTATATATAATGACCCTGGTCTTTAGCACCATTAGGCATGTGGGAGGCACCCACCGAACATAAATGGTAATGGCTTGATCAAGCGGTCTAAATAGTGTGAGTCCAGACAGTATCTCCAGAAATAGAGAGCCAAAAGAATTGTAGAGGAGACACAGACCATATGGCTCACCTTCACTTACATTAGAAAACCTTATCAAGTATCTGGCAGGCCTGGACAGGAGTTACACCATACATTCTATGCCTTTGATCGAATGAAAGTGATGTATATCCACACAGTAAATAGAAGCAGTGATATTTCATTTCTTCAAGAACAGCACAGTATTTAATATATTTTTGAATAGTGAGTTCGATTTAAAATAATTATACTGAAAAACAAACTTTTGCTATTAACCATACTTTGGTGCATTCTGTACATAAATGTTAAGTAGTTCATATTCCTATACAACAGAGTTCTATAATTATTTATATTGTAAATCTGAAACTCCACCCATTAAATACTGTCTCTTCATCGTCTTCATCCCTGACTCTTGTCAGTCATGATTCTGCTTTTAATGTTGTTAAGAAAATATGAATTTACTTTTTAAATAAGATTTTTGTTCGACTGTTTATACATACCATACTTTATTTATCTGTTCATGGACATTATACCTTGGATATGTTTGTATATACATCCATAAATAAAAGTGTGTATCAGTTATAAATAAATAAATTTAAACATTAAAAAACTACCTCTTTACATTCCCACAAATGTTGCAGAACTCATCAAGAATAATCAGTATTATACAGATTTTCCTCTATTGTGCTCAGCCTAATTACTGTAAAATAATAATACCTCATTATTTTCATTTGAGTTTTATGAGTGTGTAATGATACTGAACATATTTTCAAGTATATTTTGTCATTTGTGTATTTTGTTTTAAATTAAACAAAAGAAAATTAAAACATAACTTCATCATTTTCCCCGACCTCCCTTTTTTCTCCCCTCTAATCCCATCCATACTCCTGGCTCCACCTCAAATTCATGCAATTATTTTACACACACACAAACACCCAGAGTACATAAATACAACCTGCTTGCAATCCATTTAGTGTTACTTGAATGTATATGATTTGGGGGTTGACAACCAATTATGGGGCCTACCCTAGGAAAACTTTTCTCCCATTCTCAGCATTCCTTAGTCACCTGTAGTTCTTTGTCTATGAGCTGAGCCCCCGGAGACTTTACCCTTCCTTGTAAACCTGACTGTTGTCATTGCACAACAGTCATAATCTGAGGCATAATCTCAGTGGATTTTCTGGTTCTCTGTGTCCTAAACTCTTCCTATCCACACGTCTTCATTGTTCCCTAGGCCTTGAGCATAGAAGTTCTGTTGCAAATTATCTGTTGGGTCTGGACACCCCACAGTCAGTTGTTCTGTGTCGGCCACTAGTGGTTTTCCGTAATGCTGTATGTCTGTCACAGTTTCTCTGAAGGGGAGTGAGAGCGATATGTATCTATAAGGATGCAGTTAAGAACTTTGCTGTTTTCATTTTTTGTTAAGTGGACGGTCAGTCTGGATAGACAGCTGTTGTTTACAACCTATAGGTGAGTACCACTGGTAGCCCCAGGGACATTTTGCCATGTTGGTCATTGCTGTGAATCATGAAGGTTACATACATATGGCTCCTTCCCCCACTTTGGAAGCCTGTGTAGGACCTTCAGGTACAATGAAACCTAGTCCTCTGGGAAATTCAGCTTAGAGCCCATGAGCTTTCAGCAATGGGGACTTACTTTAAACCAGACTCCAAAGAGCAATGCAACAACCTATACTGTGTGCATAGTTTCTAGGACTCTCTTGACTAACAACTTGAAAGTGTTGCTTCTCATGTCTGGTATTTTTTTTAAGATAACACTAGTGGTGTTTTTAACATCTCTAAAGAATCATATTGTTTTTAGTTACCTGAAATTGCTTGTAACATACATAAATGAGTATATACACGCATATATATTTACAGTGTAACTGCCATTTAACCATTTCAGCTGACAAGGAGGCCCTCAAGAGCTATAAACCAATATATAGCAAGAAGCCCTATGCCTTCTTTTCCTTTCTTTTCTTTTTCACTTTCTCTTTTTTCTTCTCTGACATTCTTTTTATTTATTAAAAAAATTCTATTTTCATGCATCCTGACCACAGCCTACCTTGCTTCCACCCGTCCTTCATCCAGTCTTCCGCAGACCCACTGTGCCTTCATTTTTTTTCTAAAAAAAAAAAAAAAGCAGGCCTCTCAGTGTTATTGACTGAATAACATGTAAGAAGACTAGGCACAGATCCTCATATTAAGGCTGGACAAGGCAACCAAATTTAGGAAAAAATGGGTCCCAAAAGTAGACCAAAGAGTCAGAGACAGCCCTTACTCCCATCACTCACACTGTTGGGAGTCCCACAAATATGCTGAGCTACACAACTGCAGTATTATGGAGAAGACCTAGTGCAGACACTTTCATGTGTAAAGATCTAATTTTACAATGCTGTAAGTGAATATCAAAAGCAGTTGTTGCAGAGCTATCCTTTCCTGGGGCTGTATGTGCCTTTCGATCCCCCATAATATGTTCACTTTATGATCAGATAAACACATATAAAAATTAAGAAGATATATTTTGATAAAAGTAATATTTTGTGGGAGATTGAGCTTCTGACTACTGTGTCTTGTTTATTGTTTAAACATGGCCAAGAACAAGGGATGCCAAAGTCAAATTCTATTTCTTTTGTGCTTTATTTTTTATTTGTTATCAATGAGTATTAGGTGCACCTGCTTTGCTAGAGTCTGGCAATGACATTAAACTTGTTTTGCTTTAACATTTTTTCTGGGACACTTGTACTTATAACAGAGTTCTGAAATTGGAGTATTCTACAGTCTGATGACATTAATTAAGATATTTTACCTGGCATCAACTAAATGTGTTTTATTTTTTGATGTGTTTATAATGGCAGGGAAAGTATCAAAGCCAATTAGTCTTCAGGAAATATTGTACTGTAAGGGTAGGAAATTTTAACTTAGCCCGAAATGCCCTTCTTTGTTCCTGGACTGAGAAGTGCAAACAGTCTCTAACCATCCCCTCGTCACCATACCTGGACACAGCCAATCACGGACTGCCCCCATTAGAAAAATCCCTTACCCCTAGACCCCCTCCTGTTTTGCAGTTTTTGCCTTTATGAACTTTGTGATTCTGCAGCTCAGGGCTCTGTACCACCCCCTTGCGTGGGAGCTGTGTGCAGACCCCTGGCATGCCAGCTACTAGTAAACACCTCTTGCTGTTTGCATAGAGTTCTGTTTTGTGAGTTATTGGGGTCTGGTGTCTATCCCAAGGAATGGAGGGTCTCCCCACCTCAGGAGTCCAACAGTATATTTCCTTAAAATGTGTTAAGTAGTATATTGGATGAAATATTAAAGAATATTTCTCTTGTAAGAGTTTATGGTTTAGTAAGAATAATACATACATTTAATTGTAAATCATGAAACAAACGTAGTAGCAAATACTGCATACAGGTGACAGAATAAAGAAGGTTCATTGGATATCAGAATGCACATATTGAAGTGAGTTAGGAAAAGCATACTTAAAATACACTTGAGTTCCATGTTGGATCATCTTCTAGATATCATAGCATCCAGGTATATCATCCTGAAAATACGGATGACAGCATTCAGAGATCTGTGTTCAAAGAAGGAAGTTCACAGAGAAGTAGGAATTGATACTACACACTTTTTAACTGAAAGACGCTATCAGATCAAATCAACATAACTCAAATCATGAAGACCAACTTAAACCACTGGCTCTACTCAAATTTCAAACCTGTGTGCAAAGTAAATGTGATCACTTTGGAGGACCAGGTGTGTAATGAGTTGGCATTGGATTGAAATAAAACATTGGAACAAGACTGAGAAGGCTGGTAGGTGGTTATCTTAGTCACTGTTCTATTGCTGTGAAGAGATACCAGTTACCACAGCAAGTTTTATAAAGAAAAGAATTAAACTGGGATTTAGTTTTTGTCCATTGTCATCATAGTGAGGAAGTTTGGCATGTAGACAGACATGATGCTGGAGAAGTTGGGAGTTCAAAGTCCAGATCCACGGACAGCAGATAGAAGACAGAGAGAGACATTAGGCCTGGCTAAGCTTTCTGAAACCCCAAACCCACCCTCAGTGACACACTTCCTCCAAGACCACACCTACTCCAGTGAGGTCATATCTCCTATTTCTGTCAAGTGGTGCCATTTCTTAATTACTGAGAATTCAAATACATGAGCCTACGAGGGCCATTCCTATTCGAACCACACAGTTTTGTTCCGTATCCTATTTGGTTCACCTATATTTCTTCTTGTTATCATAGTAAAGCACGTATTATTTATATAATTAAACAAATAAAACATCACAGGACAGAGCATGCCTATATACAATTTTGTTATTATGGTCTCTATAAAGGTTACAATAGGTCGCCTGGCTGAGGCATGACCAGCCTGGTGGCTCAAGGGAACTATCATTTTACCAACAAGGAGAGGTTAAAGCAAGTGATCATAATATGCGATATTATGTTTGAAAAAACAACATGGACCTGCTCCCACTTTTCCTGAGATAACACAGCAAAACGACTGTGGTACAGCCACAAACACAAAGGATGCATGCCGTGGTTATATATAATTCATCTCAATGACAACCAGCTATATTTACTTTCACTAGAAAACCAAATTATCAAAAATTTCTCGTCTTATAATTTAACACCTTCCAAGTATGTCTAACATTTTGTTAAACCACAAGGATAGATAATATTATATTCATGCCTATTATCCATATATAGTATAACATAGGTGAATTTAGTATTAAGGGTTAAGGAAAAGGCTATATTAGTGAGGCATGGATTTATATGCTAATTAAGTTTGAGTATATTGAAAAAAGCAATTACATGTTAGGGATTAGTAACATATTATGTGTTTAATCAATATAAATGCAGCAATTTATTTAGAAATTAATTAATTAATAAGTAACATTTACTTTCATTTAAATACTTAAATCCTGGAGAAAATACTGAAATCGATGATGGGAAGCAGATGAATCATTTAATTTATTTCTCAATTACATCTGACATGATAGTTACAAAAATTCTCATGTCATATTTTTATGAGCCATTTTGCAGCTGTGCTTATTGTTGTTATGAATAAATGCATAATATTGTCTTATAAATACAGCAATAAAATTTCTACTAGAAAAACCACCTACATATTTTAATAATGCAAAGAACCTAATGGAGCACAAGGAAGATTATTAACCCAACAAAAAAATCAGTTTGTGTTGGACAAAAACTAACGAGAAAAAATGTAATCCTAAGAATTGCATGACGTTTAGTTTTTTCAAAGTAGTTATTCTTATTTGAGACTATTAATAACTTACACCGTCCTTCTAATAATGTATACACAGTTATAAATTCATATGTATGTTTCCCAGTAGCAAATAGGAGCTACCATCTAGGATGTAGGTGGATAATGAAGTTACTAAGGCACTTTCATTGAAGTTTGGAGTTCCTAATTTCTGAAAGGGAAACAGGAAATATAACATTTTTGCCTGTGTAGTTTAATAAAACACAGGGATTGTTCTATTGGATTTCAGATGACTTAGTCCAACAACAGAGGCTACTTGAGCACCTACCTTTCTTAGTTCTCTGCTAAGGGCTGACATCATCTGTCAGTGTCTCAGTGTGGCAAGTGTTTTCAGACTTAGAAGACAACAAATGTTGTGGACATTATATATATATATATATATATATATATAATGTTGTTATATATATATATATATATATATATATATATATATATAACTGGGTGTTGTAGTCATGTTTAATTTTCCACACAAATATTCTTTGATCCATGATTTTTATCTTCAACGTGCTCTAGATAACCCAAATTTTATAAACTGTAGGACATGGGGTCAGATACATACAGACAAAACAGACTTTGGAAACTATATGAATTGAAAAGTATTATCCAAGCAACCTAGGGAAGGCTTTGAGTTTCTGTGTGTGCTTATGACAAGCAAATGGAATTTTCTCTGAAACAGTGTTTTGTAAAACATAAAAAATACAGAATGTATCACACACTGAAAGATGGTAAGCAGAGGAGATCAGAAACTATTATATAAGTAACTTCATTGATAAAAGGAGAACTCAATTAGTTTGATCCCAAGAGAGATGATTCCTCAGGTCTAAAGAATCCATTCCCTTGTTGTATGGTTGAGTATCTTTCTGATATATGCCCAGTAGTGGTATAGCTGGATCTTGAGGTAGCATTATTCCTAATATTCTGAGAAAGCACCAGACTGATTTCCAAAGTGGTTGTACAAGTTTACATTCTTACCAGCAATGGAGGAAGATTCCCTTTTCTCCACAACCTCTCCATCATTTGTGGTCACTTGAGTTTTTTTATCTTAGCCATTCTGATAGCTGTAAGGTAGAATCTCAGGGCAGTTTTGATTTGCATTTCCCTGATGACTAAAGACATTGTGCATCTCTTTCAGTGTTTCTCTGCCATTCGATATTCCTCTGTTGAGAATTCTGTTTAGCTTTGTACATCCTTTTTTTTAATTAGGCAGCAACAGAACAAATTAGGCTTTCTTCCTTAGATCTGTAAAGAAAGAAGTTGGACTAATCAATTGAGTCTTAAAACTAAAATATTAAACTGTCTTCAGATATTGATATTTGTATCCAATCTCTTTGGCTGTTCAAAATTTAGAATCTGTTAAATTTCAATTGTATTGCATTGAGTCAAGAATACAAGTCCTGATCTTATGAAAATTATCAGATTTATTTTCAAATAGGGCTCATTTTCTGATTTTTTTCAACACTCCTCTGTTTCAAACTACATGTTTATTCATTTCACTTAGATTTCTTAGTGGAAAAGTACAATGCTTCTGCTGAAGGGACCATTCCTGTGAAGTCTAGCAAAACCAGGTGAGTTCAGGATATGCATGCTATGTGTATACTGGATTTTGTATTTAGAGATTAAAATTTGACATCAATAGAATTCATACAAAGTCATTTTTCAAAGCTGTAGTTATGAATAAGGACTAAGGTAAATATTGTAAGTTAGTAACAGGGACAGGAATGTTTTGGGAAGATTTAATGTCTATCAAAGTTATTTACATGTTTCTTCACCTCTATTGTATAGTGTTTGGTTCTGTTCTTGTTCCACCTGTATCATTCTTTTCTATATTTGGTGGTGAAAATATTCTTTTATCACTTCTGGTTTTAGGAGGGCAATTTCGGTTTCAATGTGGATGTAAATATGTGGCAATTATTCAACAAGTCCTGAAGTAGAAGTGTCTAGTTTCTTTGGAAATTCAGTTGTGTCATGTTTTTTTGTTTGTTTGTGTTTTGTTTGGTCCCAAGTGTGGGATGCAGGAATGTCCTCCATACCCCATGGAAAATAGGCCTCCAGAAAAGGGGAGAGAAATTTGTCAGCTGGAAACTACATCCTGCAAGGGGTGAATCTGCAAAAAACATCCTTGTGTGGACTCTGAGAAGGGATGAATAGAAGTCCACAGTGAGACATTTATTTTTTTATTTATTACAATTTATTTTGTATGTCAACTGTAGCCTCCTCTCTTGTCCCCTCTCAGTCCTGCCCTCCCTCCCTCTTCTCCTCCCCTGCCCATCCCTGAGTCCGCTGATAGCAGAGGTCCTCTTCCCCTTCCATCTGACCCTAGCCTAACAGGTCTCATCAGGACTGTCTGCATTGTGTTTTTTGTTGTTTTGTTTTGTTTTTGAATCGCAATGGTTCACATTATTTTCCTGTTTTTTGTTTATTTGTTTGCTTTGTTTTGTTTTATAGAGAAAAATACTCCAGTGAATATTGGAGTAATGCTGCTTTATCTCAGTTTTGCTGCTTCCTTGGACTCCTGCCATTTGAGGAAAGTCTTGTGGCTTCTCCTAAGTGGTACCACCACCACCAATGAGGTTGCTAGCTGTTATTTGCTCTCTTCTGCTGCTGCTGTGCTGTTTGACTGGACTGCTGGTATCCTGACAACTGAGATTGGTGTATTTGAAAAGAACCAAATGACCCTAATCAGCAGGAAGTAGCTAAAGGAGGTCTACCTCTCCTTTCCCTACAAATTTCCTACTTATGATCAGGGTGTTGGAAGGGAGATAGAGGCTTTTAAGAACCTTAAATGAAGTAGGTGTCTGAAAAATCTAAGCCTGCAAGTCCAAAATTATTTAAATGATTTAAAGGCACTCTTTATAGAAAATAGAACTGAATTATTTACTTGCATCCTGAATACAATTAAGATACAGTGAATACAATTGTGCCTTATTAGATACAATTAAGAGTAAATAAGCTGGGATACAAAGTACATAACCTGTGATTAATATAAAATAAAAATGAAAAAAATAAATAAATTACTTAAAAAGAAAAAGAGTAAATAGCCGCAGGGAGGCTCTTTGTTGACAGAAAGCAAAAGGGACTAGTGACCCTATCCCATGATAGCCTTTCTCTACACATCAAGTCTTGTGATAACACAGTTCCCATCCTATTCAAACTGATCATTGTTAAATATGAGTGATAGCACATGTTGACTACCACATTATGAAGGCAAAATGTTGACTTTTTTGCCATTGTTGCTTTTGTTCTTGTTTCCTGCTGTTGCATGCATATTTAATGAGCAGACAGTCTTGGAGCTGCCTTTTAGTTGCATTGAAATTTCACAGTTTAAGTATTTGAAGTTTACAAATACATATTTAGTTTTTATTCCTTGTGTTTGAACTGTACTTATTTTTATTACAAATTCTCTACTTTGATTCTTATAAGACTTTCAACTTGTAGCTATGACTATTCACTTAGGTTTAAAAATCAAACAAATGTCTATTCATCAGGTACATTCTATAACATTGAATCTTATTCTCATGTTGTGAATATTATGACATTCTTAAGAATGTATAAAATCCTATATTATATGTTTAATATTCACTTATAAGTGAATATTAAGACATCTGTGTCTTTCTGCTTCTGCGCAAGCTCACTCAGGATGATCTTTTCCATTACCCACCATTTGCCTGCAAATTTTATGGTTTCCTTGTTTTTAATTGCTGAGTAGTTTTCCATTGTGTAAATGTACCACAATTTCTGTATCTATTCCTCAATTGTGGAACATCTGGGTTGTTTCCAGATTCTGGCTATTGCTGATAAAGCTGCTATGAACACAGATGAACAAATTTCCTTGCTGTGTTATTGAGCATCTTCTGGATATAAGGAGGAGATAGAAAGACCTGGAAAGGTCTGGAGCACCACAAGGCAAACAACAGAAGCAAAAAAAGAAAAAAATCTTATCTAGGGATCTTTTCTGAAACTGATACTACAACCAAGGACCATTCATGGAAATAACTTAGACCCCCTGCACAGAGGTAGCCTGTGACACTTAGTCTCCAAATGGGCTCTCCAGTAAGGGGAATAGGGTCTGCCTCTGATCTGAACTCAGTGGCTGGCTCTTTGATCACTTCCCCCTGATAGTGGAGCAACCTTACCAGGCCACAGTGGAAGACTATGAAAGACAGTTTTGGTGAGACCTGATTGACAAGGGTCAGACAGAAGTGGAGGAGGACCTCCACTGTCAGTGGACTGGGGAAGGGTCATGGTAGGAGATGAGGGAGGGAGGAAAGGAGGAACAGATTGGGAGGGGATGAGAGTGGAGCTACAACTGAGATACAATGTGAACAAAATTGTAATAAATAAAAATTATATTAAAAATGTATAAAATCAAAAGTCAATGCCTTAAACCAACTATCAAAGGTATTAAATTTTCATAGTCACAGCTTAATGTTTTAGAAAACATTCCATATAATAGAATTCTATTGCATTCACTTTAAAGATGAAGGTGCATATCCAAAATGATAAAGCTAGCTATAACTCAGAAATTCTGAATCTAACTCTTTATAATTTTCTTTCCTGTGTTTTACACTCTTTTTGTTATTAAGCTAGTATCAAAAGTTAGCTTAAAAAGATATTCAGTAATGAAATGCATTCTTCAGAAAATAAATATAGACTACATCAGATGATTAATTAGCAAATGTTGCTTGCACAAAGTAAAAAGATGAAACACACAAGTTCTCTCTGCCACCAGAGTGTTGCTAATCTGATAATGTCATGTAAATAGATGAATTCCAATGTAAATGGGTAAGCATCCTTAATGAGCATACAGGGTGATGGGGATTACAGATAAAATAGGGGTTATCTCATTCACTCCAGGAGAATTAGTTAGAGCTTTACTATGGACTTTACAAGTTGCTGGGATTTGAAAGATTAGTAAGAGATTAGAGGGTGAATAGAAATAGCTGATCATTAGTAGCAGAGAGATCAGTATACACAAGACAGTGTTGAAATTTTATCAGTGCACTATAATAGCAATGACCATACTATTATGCTGTCTTATGTTTAGTAATCTGATGGAGAATTATTTTATTAGGAGAGACTAAATAAACATAAAGGAAATTATGGTTTGAGTGTAGGGGTTTATTCTTTATTTAGTATTTACTCATAGTTTTCATCAAGGTAGCTATGATACTTCTTCATAAGGAGAATGGTTATAGCAAAATTTAGTGATGATAGTTACAATTTAGGGGCCTATAGTAGCTGCTTTATAAATTTAAAATTATATTAATCTCCACAAACTACAACACTTATTACATGTGAGTGTGCTTTAGTGAAGGTCTGGGCCAGTGCCAGCCAGGACTCAAATGGCTCAGCCCCTTGTGTTAAAAGCAACACCCAGGCTTTTCTAGAGTAGCAATCTGGCTCAGGTCCTGATGGGCGATTCTCCTACTTTCTTGAGTCCATGCAATAAGGACAAAGAGGGAGAAATGGCAGGGCAGCAACTAACATCCCACTTCATCCCAACCCCTTTCCCTTTCCATGGACTTGTATTCCGCTCCCCAGGTGACAGGCTTTTTTTTTTTTTTTTGGATTGGTCTTTTTTTGTTACCTCACTTGCATAGACAGAAATCATTCATGTTTCTTCACTGGGTGCAAATTACTTGAGACAGAGAACACAACAAAGGAGTTTGCAGCATGACAACTGTGAGGGTAGCTGTGTTGACATTGGCAAATTATTGGTCCATGGAAAGAAATATTTCCCCCAAATTTGCTTCTCCCTTCATCATTCAACAGTGCAACTCCTTTGACCTCTATTTGAAATACTATTCTACAGACCAGGAAGCAGTGTCCTTCAGTGTGTACAATGCATGTGTCTCTTTAGAAATGGACCAAAAGAACATTGGGATTGACCCACTGATTCCTCCCCACCTCATAATTTCCAAGTCCTTTCTGTTGAACTTTTTCCTGCCATCTGGTATTGCCAAATACCTTATTCAGCACATTATGTAGGTTAAAATAAGTATATTGTTTTAGAAAGTTCCTTTTATTAATCTATAAAATTAGGTGATTCTCTTCAGGCCTCAGTAAACTTAGGGCTCGAGAGCAAAGAGCAGCTTGCATAGCTTTGTGTGTTGCTATGAAATAGGATGTGGAACTCATTTTACATCATGACTAAACTCTTTTTTAAAGAATTACATCACCAGAACTAATTTCTTTTTAAAACTTTGAAATTTCCATTCTTTTATTAATTATTAACGAATGATGGAAGATGAAATGTATATACTAGAGTTAATCTTTTTTTCTGTATTCTTTCTCTCAGAGAAGTATAGAACAATTACTGGTTTTATTATAGAAAAATCTGTACTTTAACATGGCAGATACTGCATACAATTTCTAGTGATTTTATAGTGTTCATTCCTTTTGACATCTTCCCTAGAACTGTGATCTCATTGGTCAAGAAATATCCATTTATTATTTACTGTAGCTAAAGGAACTCTCTCACCTTTTCAAAATAGTGATAAAGAACAGGGTCATATTTTTCATAGTCGGACAAACAACTTCTTGCTATTGAAATGCTGTTGTAATGAAAGGAACATATGGTATATACTCACTTATATAGACCTATAGGATAGGAAGGTCAAACTGAAATCTACACACCTAGAGAGGATATACAGGAAGGAGGACCCACATTGGTATGATCAATGCTTGTTTGGATGAACAAATGGGATGGACATTGAGTGGAGGAGAAAACAAGCAACAGGACAGGAGCATGCCAAGGAGGACCTCTGGGAGGGGGGGTGGTTCAATGTAACAATGTATCAGAGCAGATATTAAGACTCACGATCAAGCCTTTGGCAGAGGGCGAGAAGTAATGATAGATCTGGGGGAGGTTGGTGAGACTGGGGGAGAACAAGAGCTCCACAAAGACCAAACTGAGCAGGGCACAGGGGTCTTGTATGAGACGGTTTCTACAATCAAGGACCATGTGTGGATGTGGCCTGGAACCCCCGCTCAGACGGGGCCCCTGATAGCTCGGTGTTGGACTGAAGACCCTAATGAGGGAAACAGGGACTGTTTCAGTCATGAACTTGATGGCTGACTCTTTGACCCTCCCCCATACAAGCCGGGGTGTGACAGACTGGCTAGATCCCAGGGGAGGACATTGCAGCCAGCCCTGAGGAGACAGGATGAGCTGGGGTTGGATGGAAGGGGAGGAGGTCTTCCCCTGTTGGTGGACTTGGAGGGGGCCTGGAGGAGGGAGATGAGGGAGGGAGTGGGAGGGTGGGAGGGAATGAGGGAGGAGGGTACGCCTGGGATGCAAAGTACCTAACCTGTGATTGATATAAAAATAAATAAATTTTTAAAAGCAATAAAATTGTACTGTATTTTAAAAAAAGAAATGCTGTTATATGATGAATCTGTGACAATAAAAGACGTGCAGTTCAAATGGCAGTAATAAAAATAAGGTTGGAGAACCATTGAAACAATGATATTCAAGGGTTACAATTAGCAAAAGAAAGATCAAAACACAAATCTGTCATATTCAAAGGTGTATCCTCACTATTTACTGCCCAGTACACGCAGACACACATTTATACTTCCACAGCTACATACATAAACACATATGAAGCACTATCCACTCAATACACAAAGACATACATGTACACTGATATACATATACATGCAGCCTACATGTAATACTCCCACACATATACACTCAAACAGAGCACACAAATACACATAGGTGCACATGTATGATCCCACACTCAAACACATAAAAGCATACAAATGCAGCACATATGTGTATGAACATGCTATTTAAGAAAACTTTAGGGGTTAAAAAGCAAGAAACCAAATAATCCAATTAAAAAATGGGGTATGGAGCTAAAAAGAGAACTGACCGTAGAGGATTATAGAATGGCAGAAAAACACTTAAAGAAATGCTCAACGTCCTTAGCCATCAGAGAGATGCAAATCAAAACGACTGAGATTTCACCTTACACCCTCCAGAATAGCTAAGATCAAAAACTCTAGTGACAACGCATGTTGGAGAGGCTGTGGAGAAAGAGGAACCCTCCTCCACTGCTGGTGGGAATGCAAATTTGTGCAACCACTCTGGAAATCAATTTGGAGCTTTCTTAGACAATTAGGAATAGTGATTCCTCAAGACCCAGCTATACCACTCTTAGGCATATATCCAAAAGATGTTCAAGTACACAACAAGGACATTTGCTCAACCATGTTCATGACTGCTTTATTTGTAATAGCCAGAACCTGGAAACAACCCAGATGTCCCTCAGTTGAGGAATGGATACAGAAATTGTGGTACTTTTACACAATGGAATACTATTC
>CM053762.1:61865385-61890166 GCA_028658305.1 Pachyuromys duprasi | reverse complement strand
CAAAAGCAGAAAGAAACATATGGTATATACTCACTTATATAGACCTATAGGATATGAAGGTCAAGCTGAAATCTATACACCTAGAGAGGATATACAGGAAGGAGGACCCAGGTTGGTATGATCAATGCTTGTTTGGATGAACAAATGGGATGGACATTGAGTGGAGGAGAAAACAAACAACAGGACAGGAGAATGCAAAAGAGGTCCTCTGGGGGGGTTAATGTAGCGATGTATCAGAGCAGATATTAAGACTCGCGATCAAGACTTTGGCAGAGAGAAGTAATGATAGATCTGGGGGAGGTTGTTGAAACTTGGGTAGAACAAGAGCTGCACAAAGACCAAACTGAGCAGGGCACAGGGGTCTTGTATGAGACGGTTTCTACAATCAAGGACCATGTGTGGATATGGCCTGGAACTCCTGCACAGATGGGGCCCATGATAGCTCGGTGTTGGACTGAAGACCCTAGTGAGGGAAACAGGGACTGTTTCAATCAGGAACTTGATGGCTAATTGTGATTGATATAAAAATAAATAAATTAATAAAAAAATATTTTTGGTCCTTGTGGGGCTCCTATCCTCTCCAGATCATATTAATTTCCCCTTCTTTCATATGATTCCCTGCACTCTGCCGAAGGTTTGGTTATGAGTCTCAGTTTCTGCTTTGATACAGTGCTAAGTAGAGTCTTTCAGAGGCCTCTATGTTACAACCCTGTCCTGTTTCCTGATTTCTCCTACATCCCATTTGTCTTTATAAGTGAGGATTGATCATCTTATGCCAGGTCCTCTTTTTTGTTTATCTTCTTTAGGTGTATAGATTTCAGTATGCTTATCATATCTTATATATCTAAATAAGTGAGTATACACCATATGTGTCTTTCTTCTTCTGGGATCCCTCAATCAGAATGATATTTTCTAGATCCCACCATTTGCTTGCAAATTTCATGATTTCCTCATTTTTAATTGTTGAGTAGTATTCCATTGTGTAAAAGTATCATAATTTCTGTATCCATTCCTCGACTGAGGGACATCTAGGTTGTTTCCAGGTTCTGGATATTACAAATAAAGCTGCTACAAACATGGTTGAGCAAATGTCCTTTTTGTGTACTTGAGCATCGTTTGGATATATGCCCAGGAGTGACATAGCTGGGTCTTGAGGATGTGCTATTCCTAGTTGTCTGAGAAAGTGCCAGATTGATTTCCAAAGTGGTTGTACCAGTTTACATTCCCACCAGCAATAGAGGAGGGTTCTACTTTCTCCACAACCTCTCCAGCATGTGTTGTCACTTGAGTTTTTGATCTTAGCCATTTTGATGGTTGTAAGGTGAACTCTCATGGTTGTTTTGATTTGCATCTCCTTAAGTGTTTCTCTGCCATTGTATATTCCTCTACAGAGAATTCTCTGTTTAGCTCCATACCCTGTTTTTAAATTGGATTGCTTGAATCATTGCCATTTAACTTCATTAGTTCTTTATATATTCCGGATATTAGCCCTCTCTGTCAGATGTAGGGTTGGTGAAGATCCTTTCCCAGTCTGTAAGATGTCATTTTGTTCCAACAACAGTGTCTTTTGTTTTAAAGTAACTTTTCAGTTTCATGAGGTCCTGTTTCTCCAACCAAGGACCTCTGCTTGCTTGTAGCCCATGGTAGCTCAGTATCTAAGTGGCTACCCTAGTAAGGGAAATGGGGACTATTTCTGACATGAACTCAATGGCGGGCTCTTTGACCTCCCCACCCAGCAAGGGAGGAGCAGCCCTCCTAGGCTACAGTGGAGGACTTTGCAGCCAGTCCTGAAGAGACCTGATAAACCAGGATTAGATGAAAGGGGAGGACAGTGGACTTGGAAAGGGGCAGGGAGTAGACAAGGGAGGGTGGGTGGGATTGGGAGGGAATGAGGGAGTGGGATTCACCTGGGATGAACAGTTAATAAAATGTAACTAATAATTAATTTTTTTTAAAGTTAGATAACTATAAACCATCCCTCCCAGCCCCCCCCAAAAAGATTTTTGTATGGGCTCTATCCATAGATCTTGCGTAGGGAAAAAAATCTTTGGTTTCATAATTACATTTCCACAGTAACTTGTAAAAAGAAAGATAATTGTAGAATTAAATAGAACTTATTATTTTCTTAGCATAAACAGGTATGTAATACATTGCTGCAAGCTTGATGAGGTACTATTCTGTTGCCTCACAGCACCAGAGCTATTCACTAAGATTAAATATCATTGTGTGCAGGCAAGATATACATTTCATAATTTTTATTTTAAATACAGTTTATAAGGATATTTTTTTTACATCATGATGAAAAAGAAAAGGAGCTATCCATTCATTTTACTTATTCAGTAAACACCAATTTTTAGCAACAACACTGAAATTATCCTAATATTGTATTTTTCACACTGTGAGCAAAAATATCTACAATAATCTTTTAAGAGCCTTTATTTTTTATTTATTCATGATTTTTTTTGGTGTCTGTGTGTGTGTGTAAGAGAGGGAGGGAGAAAAAGGAAGAAAGAGAATGAATAGATTTTTCTCCTATCTCTTGACATTTCTTTTTGAGTAGTGTTTAAATACAGCATTAGAAGGGGAAATATTCCTTAGGATTATAGATTTTAGTATGTTTATCCTACATTATATGGCTAATATCCACTTATAAGTGAATATATAGCATGCGTGTCTTTCTGCTTCTGGGTTACTTCATCAAGGTGATCTTTTCCAGTCCATCCACTTTTAAATGTCATGATTTCCTTGTTTTTAATAGCTTTAGCAGTAGTCCATTGTGTAAATGTACCACAATTTCTGTATCCATTCCTCTGTTGAAGGACATCTAGGTTGCCTCCAGATTCTGGATATTATGAGTAAAGTTGCTATAAATATTGTTGAACAAATGTCCTTGCTGTATGATAGGGCATCTTTCAGATATATTGCCAAGAGTAGTACAGCTGGATCTGGAGGTAGCACTATTCCCAATTTCTGAGAAAGTGCCAGATTGATTTCCAAAATGGTTGTACAAGTTTGTTTCCTCCAGCAATGGAGGAGAGTTCCCCTTTCTCTACATCTCTCCGGAATGTGTTGTCACTTGAGTTTTTGATCTTAGCCATTCTGATAGATATAAAGTGGAATCTCAGGGCAATTTTGATTTGCATTTCCTGGATGACTAGCAAACATTTCTTTAAGTGTTTCTAAACAATATAAATGCAGCAACCCATCCCTACAGAATATACTAGACGGAAAAGTCCAATCTGATGAGAGCAACTATACCCAAGAAAACAAATGATAGACACCTTCACAATGGAAAAGCAAAAGAGAACAAGCACACAAACACAAAATCACTACCAACTCCAGAATAAAAGGAACTAATAATGATTGGTAACTAATATCTATCAACATCAATATACTCAAATCTAAGAAGAAAAAAAAAACACAGATTAACAGCATAGATGTGGAAACAGGATCCAATGTTCTGCTACATTCAAGAAACACACCTCTGCAACAAAGACAGACATTACCTCAGAGAAAAGAGCTAGAAAAGGTTTTTCCAAGCAAATGGACTAAAGAATCAAGATTGAGTAACCATCCTAATAGCTAATAAAATAGATTTTCTTTGAAAATTAATCAAAAGAGATGGGGAGGGACACTTCATTCTAATCAAAGGAAAAATCTACCAGGATGACATCACAATCCTGGACATCTATATACCAAACAGAAGGGCTTTAGCATTTGTCAAAGAAACATTATTAAAGCTTAAATCACACATTGGGCCCAATACCTTACTAGCAGGAGGCTTCAATACCCAACATTCACCAAGGGATACATCATTGATACAGAAGCTAAATAGAGAAATAATGACATTTAAAAGCATCTTAAATCAAATGGACCTAATAGATGTCTACAGAACATTTCACCCAAACACAAGAGTATTCCTTCTCAGCACCTCATAGAATCTTCTCCAAAATTGACCATATACTCAGTCACAAAGAAAACCTCAGCAGATACAAGAAGATTGAAATAATCCCTTGTATCCTATCAGACCACCATGGTTTATAACTAGACCTCAGCAATAACAGAAATAGCAAAAAGCCTACACAGGCATAGAAACTGAGCAACTCTCTTTTCAATGACAGCTGGGTAGGGAAGAAATATTAGGGAAGAAATAAAAAAAGAGATTAAAGACTTCCTATAATTCAATGAAAATGAAGGTGCAACTTACCCAAACTTATGGGACACAGCGAAAGCAGTGCAAAGAGGAAAATTCATAGCAGTAAGAGCCTTCAGGAAGAAATCAGAGACATCTTATACAAGCAACTTAACAGCATACGTGAAAGCACTAGAAAAAAATAGTCACATTTTATTGAGTTTCAGTAGTATAAAAGGCATCATGTGGGCTAGAAATTATTAGAAAATATATAAAGAAGAAATCAGGCATGAGTAGCAGTAACCCAGCCAGGAGAAAGAAGTATGTGAGGAAAACTAAAACGGGAGTGACAGGCAGTGACCACCAAGACTTCAGGTGAAGAGGAAGTCACATTTTTCCACTATGACAAGGGGGCATCTTTTAGTCTCCTTATAAAGGCTCACATGCATATTCATATTTGATATGTTGGATATTTTAAAGTAATTCCTCTAAAGACTCTTTATTTTTATTTTTTTTATTTTTTATTTTTATTTTTTTGCCATCCTGGGCACCCTCTAAGTCATCAGTATTTATTCCCGAGATGTTTGGCTTTTCAGTGTTCTGGTTAAGTGAAGTTTAGAATGTGACCCAGGAGATAGTGCAATAGCTTTGAAATGTTATTGAGAAAAGAGAATATATAAGAAGAAAAGAAATAATTACCCTGAAAGGATTAATTTAATTTTTAATATTAAAATTTTGTATAGGCACATGATTAGATATTAGTTTCTAGATACTGCTAAGAATAAAATAGTATAAAATCCTGAGACCAAATAAAATGAGAATAATGAAAAAAACAACAGATGCTTAAAATGTAAAGGAGTCAGCAGCGTAACTGTCAGTTCAAGCTTTCTCGCAAGTATGGAAAGAGTTCACCTGTTTTCTTAATTAAAACTCTAGTAAAAAGTTGAAGAGAAAAGATTGGATAGACATTTCCATGTTCTTCTACAGTTTCCATCTTACCTTTTGGGAATTTTTGTGCTCTATTTAACCCTTCCTGGGGAGGATTTTTTCTGCCATTACCAGACTGTAAAAATTAGGGCTTGACTACCTTGCACAGGATGACAGGATTCTATGCTCTGCAGTGTCCTTTACAATTATTATTTAAAATTTTATTTTATTTTATTTTATGTATGTGGGTGTTTTGCCTGCATGTTTGTGTGTGAATTTCTGGAATTCACAGAGGTCTTTGGCAGGCATCTGACTCATTGGAACTGGAGTTACTGGAGACTACCACTTTGGTGCTGGGAATAGAAACAGGATGCTCTGCTGCAAGAGCATGCAGTTCTCTCAAGATCTGAGTCATCCCTGCAGCCCCTGTAGTGTCTTTTATTATGAGTGAATTCTAAAATACTCATGATCCAAACACAAGAAAATATAGAAATGAAAGACATAGAAATTATATAATCTTATTACTTATATAGGGAGGAAATCAAGTGATCTTCTATAAAAACTTGTTTTCAAAGTCTTAAATGAGTACAAGCATATATCCATTTCTGAAAGTTGATTTTGTATGTGTGTGTGTGTTTGTGCTCACACACACTATATGTATACAGATGTCTGCAAAGACCAGAAGAGGACAGAGGATCTCCTGTAGTTGAAGTGGGTTTTGGGAGACAAACAGACCCTTTTCAAGCACATAAATTTCAATTAACCCCTAAGCTAGCTATCCTTCTAACTCCCTCCAGCCCATTTTTTTTTTCTTTTTCAAAAGCATGCTGTGATTCTATATACAGTCACAGCATGGTTTTTATTTTTATTATTAGTTACATTACATTAACTCTGTATCCCAGCTGTATCCAGCTCCCTCTTTCCCTCCCAATCTCACCCTCCAACCCATTTTTAAGTACAGTGAACTGTCACCTTGTCTTCAGAAGTTTTATAACAATTAGGTCTTGGGTTGATGAAATTGCTCAATAATATTTTATGTCACAAAGTTTGGTTACTTGGTGACATTCTTTCCAAGCAAATTTGTAGAAGTTTGCTGTTGAAAGTTTATTAACAAGCTCCTGTGGTTTTTGAAAATGATATTAACTTGTCAAAGTATCTGCCATCTCTTGATTCTAAAATATCCCTGAAAGAATTCAAAGCACCTTGAGTCCTAGAGCAGCATGTCTTCTTTCTCAAACTGATTACTTTTATGAGTCTACAGCCATCTGGGAGAAATAAACACAATTAACTGTTGAATTTTTGTGGCTTATACATTTTTCTGAACTTCTCTATGTGCTCCAGCTTAACATTGATTATAAGAAGAGTGCTCCTGAGCTCCAGTTAGTTTTCTTTTGAGTATTCATATTGCTAGCAATATTATATACTGTTCTCCACAAACTGAGGGCAAGGCCTCGTTTCTGTAGACAATAGCCACACAATTCATTGGTATGGAGAAGTAAAGGGGATAGCTACATAAAGCCTTCACCACATGTGCTAGAGTCTTTGGTGCAGGGATATAATCTGCACACTACAAAGGAAAAACATAAACACCAGCTCACCCTAAACCTTTTACAATGATATCCTGCCTGCAGGCCATGCTGGTGCTATGGTGGCACAAATTGTGTGCAAGAAAAATTGATATCTGACTTGGCTTCAGTCTGCTCCACAAAATGGAACCCATACCTGACACTGTGTGGGTGATCAAGAACCAGAGACTAGATCGCCCCAGGACCTAGGGTAAATTAAATATTACTTGTCAAAATAAAAATAAAGAAGGAGCAACAAAATGACCACTAATGACATTCTGCTGTCCTTATAGACACATGCCTTGCTCAGTCATCATCAAAGAAGCTTTCTCCTGCAGCAGTTGAGAACAGACATAAAGGCCCCTAGCCAGACTTTATGCAGAGAGTGAGAAACTTTGGAAAGCTCTGCCCCCAAAAGGGTTTTGCCATTAATCCCTCACCTCAGATCTCAGAAAACCCCATAAAAGAGGAGGCAGAAAAGTATAAGAGAAAAAGGGATGGAGAACAACAAGAAAACAAAGCCTTCTAAACCAACATAAGCAAGGCTCATAAGAAATTCAGCCACTGAAGACCTATAAACACAACCTGTGTGGGGCTGCACTAGGTTTCCTGCATATATATTATGGCTTGCAGTTCAGTGTTATATAAATTTCTGAGTGTGTGAACAATGCGCCTCTCATTCTTGTGTTTTCACTTAGGCTCATTTCCTTATGTTGGTTTGTCTTGTTCAACTTTGATGTGACAGTTTTTGTTTTAAGTTTTTGAACTTATTTTGTTAGTTTTAAAATGAATAAATGAGTAAAAGCATAGCAAGATTTATGATCTCCCTTCCCTAGTCCTTTACTCTGTATCTAACCTCTATATCTAATATCTGTGGTTCTATGGATTGCAGCTTGATCATCATTGAATTAACAGCTAATATTCACATAAAATGAATAATACTATGTTTGTCATTTCGGGTCTGGGTTATCTAACTCAGAATGATTTTTTTTTCTAGTTCCACCCTGCTAATTTCATGATTTATGTTCTTAACACCTTAGTTATATTCCATTATGTAATGTACCACATTTTCTTTATCTATTCATCTGCTGAGGCACATCTGGGTTATCTCCAATTTCCTGGTTATTATGAATAGATCAGCAATAAAAAGTGTTGACCAAGTAACTTGGTAGTAGGCCGAAGGATTCTCTAAGCATATGCCCAAGTGTAGTAAAGCTGGTTCTTTAGGTAGATATATTCCCATTTATATGAAGAACCACCATACTGACTTCGATACCGCTGTACAAGCTTGCACTCCTACCAGCAATGGATGAGTGTTTCCCTTATTTCACATCCTCACTAGCATGAGGTATCATTTGTTTTATTGATCTTAGTCATTCCCTGACTCCAGGTTCTTATCTCGAGCTCCTGTCCTGACTTCTCTTTATGATGGCTTCTAGGCTGTAAACTGAAGAGAACGTTTTTCTTCTCAAGTTACGTTTAGTCATGGTCTTTCATCATAGCTATAGAAATCATATGAAGGCACATGGGGAAAGAGTGTGTCTGTCTTAAATCTTAGATCTCTATCTATATATGTGCCAACCTCCTTACCTATTAATATATTACCTGGATGCTTTCTGTGTGTCTGTCATCTCTTGTCCATCATTCTTGGATATATTGCTCTAGTCTTCCCAATCCAGATGTCTACAAAATCCTCACTATTTGGGATTATTCCAAACAACATACCAAAAATGTTAAAGAAAATGACAGGTGTGATTTTAGTTTCTCTGTTTACCTGTTTTTTGCTTTTCATCAAGGAGAGAAAAATATGTACTCAATGTCTGCATGCTGGGAACTCATCTTCTTCCTGCTGTGTGGGATAACAGTAAGAATTCCCTAAAATCGAATCATTTTGCACATTTTTTATTAATTATACAGCCTGAAAATTTTTCATTAACGAATTATGAATTTATCTATAAAGTCTGTTGTTAGATTTGATTATAATTACTTTCTAATTGCTATGTTATGACATTAATTGATATCACATCAAGCAACTAACTACTTTTTTCTGCTTATGTCATCAAGTCTCAATAACCACACATGGCCTAGCATTAGATTCTGGTTATCCATCTCGAGACTCTGGCAATAAATATAATTTTCTTCAACACAGATTTAAGATGGCTTTTTAGGAACCTAGATAACTTCAAATAGTTTCCTGTTAAAAACAGATGGATTCTTTCCCCTCCACAGATTCCTTTCCTTGAAATAGCATCTGTTATGGACTCCAGATTGCTAAAAGGCTTGACCAGTGGTCAGGAGACTGGTGTCTATGAAGTGTATCTGATAAGCTGCTAGTTTTGTGTCATCTTCAAGGTGAAAATATATTTTCATTAAAACAAATATAAACAAACAGAAAAAAAGCAAAATCACAGATAGCCTAGAAAGACAACAATTTAACATTTACTTCATTAACTACAGGGAAAATCAAAATAAAAACAACAACAACAACAAAGTCATGAAAAAAACAAAACATGGCAAGCATTGTCCTGGACTTGATTATGGACTTTCCTCAACAGGAAGCCAGAGAAAAAGCAGGACTTGCAGGGCTTTAGTTCTTTCTTGTGTTATTTCAGGACTGACTAACCCTGTGCTATAAATTATTGATAACCATGTTTATAAAGTATAATTTTGTTCTCTATGTTTGGGTGTTTGGGATTTCATTTCAGAAAATCCATGCTGTAAGGATGAGAATACACTGACTTTTCAGTTTGTAAAGTATAATTTTGTTATCTATGTTTGGGTGTTTAGGATTTCATTTCAGAAAATCCATGCTGTAAGGATGAGAACACGCTGACTTCCTGTTCTCTACAGTATCTGTTCATGCTGTGTCTCTAGACTGAGCCCTTCAGTACCCCTAAATTCTGTTGAATCAACTTTAAAATGAAAATGTTTGGCTGCACTGGCTTAAAGTCCAAGTATTCCAAATCAAATAAAGAAAATGCAAATATACTTAAATTGCTTACAGTTGGTGCTTACTGTCCAAGGCTCAGGCCTGAACTTCTTTGATTTCCATTTTGCAAGTATAAGAACCTCCACCTCCACTGTGACATTATTATTGTCTCTATTTTCCCTTCATATGTTACTTCCTCATGAAGTAGAACAGGATGTGTTTCACTTCTACCAACCCAGTCCAAGAAACCATTGCTCTCCATGGGAGGCAACCTTTATTTCTTTCAACAATGAAGGTGAACTAGAGGCATTCCAGTCTCTTAGCACTTAGATCTAAGAACACTGTGTTATATCTTTCTCTTTTCAAGAATATCTTGACATGAGTATTCTAGATGAGATCATGTAGGTCTCGGAGATGTGACAATTGTTCAAATATAATCTAGCGTAAGGTGAACACATGTCCTGCTCCCTTTCTCTCTAGAGATGCACTGCCAGGTTTCCTGCGATGGCTTCCCTATGAACCTGTGCTGGTACCTACTGTCTGCTTTTGCCGACAAGGATTGCCTTAGGCCAGACAGCTAACTCAATAGCTTTTATAGCAACTTAAAAGACTGAAGAAAGCAAAGGAAACTTTGGGGATTTGTTTCATTCAACAATAGGCAGTTATTTAATTTATTTGTAAGAAATTCCAATATAATAAAACCCATGATTTAATTTTCTTTTGAAAAAATAAGAAAAAAATTAATTTTATAAAGTATTTACAGCAAAATGAGGTGATATCTTTGACAATTTCAAGGTTTCCCAAATAAATACATTTTTTAAATGTCCACTTGTTTATAATGCTTAATATATGTGTGTTTGCTTTGGGCTACGAATTTGCTCTCATGATAGGGTGTCTTTACAATCACTCATATCCTATCTCATGTCCAATTTTTAACTATCTTTCTAATTTTCTAGTTAACAAAATATTTTTTAAGTTTAAAATCTTATTACATGTGGGAATGTTTGTATACAAATGAGCATGGATGTGGACGAATGTGTATATGTGCAGGTGGCACATGCCTGTATACATATGGAGGCCAGAGGAGGATGTGGGTATACAATGACACTGCTGTCAGGCAAGGAAAGGAGGTACTCTGTCTCCATCTCACAGTAACATTCCAGTAGCACACTCAGCTGTGGCAAGCTTGTTATGTGGGTACTCAGGTTTGTCCTTCATGTTTTGTAGTAAGTACTCTCAGCCAAGGAATCTTCTCTCTAGACTATGGAAAATACTTAACAACTTGCAAATATTTCTGTTATTAAAAGGTGTATAATACAGACCCCTGCAGAGCCCAACATAATAATCATATTTCTTGTCTTGTCGCTTGCCTAGTGTTCAAATTGACCTTTGAAAACTAACACTGAGATTAATTAGTATTTTTTCCCAAGGTAGGTTCTGAATTCTGAAAATTACACATTCAGTTTTGTTTATTCTGAGAGCTAAATCATAAAATTCCCATTTTATAGCCAAGTAATAGAATTTCTATCAGTGAGAGTTCAGATACGTATACAATTATCATCTTCCATGTTTCTGAATTTTGGTTTTGTTTACTCACTTCATTCAGGTTGATAGGATCCTGCAGAGGTCACAGTATTAACAGATAAGCCTTGGTGAAACCAGGAATGTTAATCTCATAGGGTTGTCTCATCAATGGAGGAAATGAATACCTGTTTTCCTCCCATAAGGCTGGGAGAAGATATTGTTAATTACTTGGTGACCTTTGTCATCTGTACAACTAGACCTCCCTCAAATCCCCTAGAATGTTTATCGCAGACTCTTTCTCCTTAGACCGTTATCTTTAGCCTTGTTTACTCAGGCAATAGAACCCATTTTTAGGGAAGATGTCACATGTACTGTACAGCCTGCTGACCACTACACTGGTCAGAGAAAACACCAGATGGTAGGCCCTTGGGCAACAAAATCCCTTTTCATGATAAGAGATCATATGTAATTTGCAAAAGAGTTTTGATGTAGTCATTATCATAAGCTCTATTGTGAACATAGGACTGGAATAATTGTTACCAGGAAACTTTTTTCCCCAAAATTATATTGCATTTAAATATATCTAAAATAGAGTGCCTGGTGTCAGACTCCAGAAGTTTGAAACAGCTACAGGATAAGTCAATCATGTTGAACCTGGTTTTCTTCTTATCTTACTTGGATTGTTTTCCTATGCTCTCCGACACATGCAGGGTTGCCTACAGGATCCCTCTTAAGAACAGTACCTGGAAGCAAAACAGAAATGCGACAAGAAAACAACAAAACGAAACAAAACAAAAACTTCCTTAAAGAGTACTGGTATGGATGAAAAGAAATCTCCCATCTTCACATCGAATTATGTAGATACGTTTTTTTCTTCTTTATGGTGACTGTAATCAATTGATTCTGAAGTAAGAGGAGGTAATAGAAGCTTTCTGTATACCTAAAGACACTTAGTTGATTTTTTACCTGTAAGTTGAAATTAGTTTATCTGCCTAATCTTTAGAAAATATGGCTCCCTAAAGGTAAGCATTCGTGGATATCAGGGAAGACAGTGCTGCCCCTCTGACCCCCAAAGAATTCTTGCAGTGTCAACATGTGGAATTTTTTTTTTCAATTCAAGATAGCTTGATAGTCCACAAACATTTTTAAATGCTTTTCAGGTTTTTAAAACTACTCCTGTCTTTTGATCTTGCTGTACTAATTTCATCTTGTTACTAAAAATATTTTACATTTTCCAGAAAGGACATAAAATGCTAATGTGAACAAATATCAGGATACTATAACATTTGAATTTAATAGAAAATAAAATCCTTTCAAGGAAAGTTTTCTTGACATCTTGTTAAAAAGTAATTATAATTAGCTAATTATAATTACAACAAATTCTCCAAAGGAAAGTGTTAAAGTCATTGCAAAGTATTCAAATTTTTAATAGAGGACAACTTGAATGAATTTTAAATATTTCAAAATATCAAATTATGTTAATACGTTCTTCCTTCTTTATGGTGACTGTAATCAACTTATTCTGTAGTAAGAGGAGGTAATAGAAGCTTTCTGTATTGCTAAATGTTATGATTTGGGTTCTTCAGAACATTTTGATTGCCATAAGATAGGTATATTCTTTATTAGAGAGACAAGCTAGAATATGTAAGTTTTTCATTGTAAAGTCAATTTAACCACATTCTGAAGTCATGTCATGGTTATTTAACTTACATAAAACAAATTCACCAGTTTTCAATGCATAGTTTAATGTTTTTGACAAATATATTTGCTTTGTACCTACTGGTAGAAGAAGAAAAACAACATTGCTAGAAGAGTTTACAGTTTTCTTTTTTTTTTTCTCTTTTCTCAGCCAATTTTGAAAATACTTTTCTAATCCATATTAATGGAATCTTACCATGGAAAGTCTTTTGTGCCCAACTTTTGTCCTTTTGTATAATATTCTAAGACTCATTAACGTCATTTCATATGGCAATACCTAGGTTCTTTTTATTGCTGGTTTTATACCATGATTTGTTGGCATAAATAAACTTATACCACTTATGTGCATATCTTCCTCTGAACGTAATTGACATTATTGTTAGTTGAGAGGAATGGTGTTATAAAGAACCCAATTATATCATAAAATGTGCAGATTCAACTTTACAAGAAATTACATAAATGCTTTCAAAAGTGATTACTATATATGTTTTTGTCACCAATGCATGAACTTCCATTTTCTTCACTTTTTAAAAATACTTATGTATTTTTTTGTAATTCATTTTTAAAATTTTTTCTTCACAGTTTATTCATGATGTATGCTGACTGAAGCCCCCTCCTTCAGCTCTCCCAGGCCCATCCTCACCCCCTCTTCTCCTCATCTCCTTCCTCTAACTTTTGTGTGTGAATGCAAAGCCTGCCAGTTTGCCCAGGAGTATTATGCAAGCCTAGTGTGCAAGGACATCAGAGGAGGCACAGAATCCCCTAGGGATATAAGTATGGATGGCTATGAGCAAATATTTGGGTATTGAGAACAGAAGTAGGTCCTCTGCAAAAATGCTCTTAACCACTGGGTCATCCCCACAGCTTCTCTAATTATTATTGATATTATTTTTCTATTTGATATATATATATATATGTGTGTGTGTGTGTGTGTGTGTGTGTGTGTGTGTGTGTGTGTTCTGTACAGTGTACAACACATTGCCTACTTGGTGTAAGGCAGCATACACTTACAAACACTGGATTTCCACATCAATATTATCAGTTTATTAGCTGGGAGAATGAAAAAAAAATCATTTACTTCATGACTTCCTGGTTCTCTCCATCTATTAAGTTTTATATTTGTTGGTTTTATTTTGATTAGGTTTTTTTTTTATTTTACTGCTTTTTTTTTCATTTTCTTTTTTCTTTTTACCCAGCAGGGGATCGATGCAGAGACTCACAGGCAAACTTTGGACATAGCATAGGGAATCTTATGGAAGAATGGGGATAGAAAAGGATCCAGAGGGGACAGGAGCCCCACAAGCAAACCAATAAAGCTAAAAAATCTGGGCTCAGGGGTTACTGCAGAGACTGATGCAGTATACATAGAGAGGACCTACACCCCCTTCTCAGAGGTAGCCTGTGGACAGCTCATTCTCCATGGTGGTTCCTTAGTAAGAGGAGAAGAGATAGTGTCTGACATGAACTCAGTTGCCTGCTCCTTGATCATTTCTTTCTGGTAGGGCTACCTAGCCAGCCCACAGAGGAAGAGGATCCAGGCAGTCCTGATGAGATCTGACAGGCTAGGATCAGACAGTAGGGGAGGAAGACCTGCCCTATCAGTGAACTAGGGAAGAAGGATAGGGGAGGAACTTGGAGGGAGGTAGGACCAGGAGGAGATGAGGGAGGGGGCTACAACCAGGATACAAATGTAGCCCATGGAAGCTCAGTGTCCTAGTGGGTACCCTAAATAAGGGGAACTGGGACTGTCTCTGACATGAACTCAGTTGCTGGCTCTTTGATCACCTCCCCCTGGAGGGAGTGCAGCTGTACCAGGCCACAGAGGAAGACAATGCAGGGAGTCCTAATGAGACCTGATAGGCTAGGTTCAGGTGGAAGGGGAGGAGGACCTCCCCTATCAGTGGACTGAGGGAGGGGCACAGGAGGAGAAGAGGGAGGGAGGGGAGGCTTGGGAGGGGATGAGGGAAGGAGTTACAGCTGAGGTACAAAGTGAATAAATGGTAATAATCAAAATATAAATTAAAAAACAAAACAGTGATTTATTATTTTTTAATAATAGGTCCTGTTGTCAGTCTTTTGAATTTTAGTTTTCCTATTAAAAGTTCAGTCAAAAGAACCAATTTTTAAAAATACCTCTCATTATTCTTTTGATTTAAATATCCAATGTGTACTGTTGTTAACATTTGTTTTATTTATCTAGATTTACAAAGTATCTGAGAGTATTGGACGTATGATGAAATTGAAAATTTCAAAGACTTATTTACAAGTGTATTATTAGAAGTAAAACATTTTCAAAACAAAAGAACTTAAAATAGCCTGAAGTGTAGAGCCAGGCGATGTATTTTACTGCATCAGATAAATCTGGGAAGCAGAAAGGAGGGCAGAAAGGAGCATGCTAATATCTGCACAGCCCATGGACAGATTAAAGAATCTGCCTCGAGGAAGAGGTGGCAGCCTAATGCCCATCTTCTTAGTAAATCCTCACTTTAGTAAGTGTATTTTGAAAGGCTAAGAAGTGCGATGCTGAAGAGGGGAAGAATTACTTGCTGCTCTGAAGAGATAGAAGTGAAACATGAGCCAGACAGATTTGTATCTCCCTAAGGATAAACTGAATGCATCATGTTGGACGAGGGGGAAAGGAAAGCCTGGTACACATTTCTTCTTTGTGTGGGCCTCCTGGGGAGATCAGAGCTTCTGTTTTACAGGCCTGTCCAGGTAAATGCTGTGCTCTATCAACAAGGTAACAGGGATGATGTAGAACTGGAAAAGAGTAAAGCTGGGTGAAGCATAAAGAGGGTAAGGTTTAACAGAGGGAAACTGAAGATTTTCTTTGCATTTGTTTGACACATGCCAGCTACTTTACATAAATTAGCATAAGCACAAAACACTTCACATATATTAACTTAATTTTGTTCTTGAAGCAGGCAGTGAGCTCTTAGGCTCTTCCTAAGAGCCCTGTCTCACACAGGAAAGCCACTAAATAGTAGAAATTTTCCATTGGGTCATTTGTTTCTGGCTGCCTAGATGGTAAGTGGCAGGGCCAGGATTTGAGGAGTGGAACTCTTCTCTCAGTCTGCTGTGCTACCAGCCTTTACAGAGGTTGCTGGACATGCTTTGGTACTCACCGTAGCTTCACGTTTTCCATTTTTCCAAAGTCAGTCAGTCAGATCTCTCCTTCTGAATTGCATTGTAAATAAGTTTGTCTGCTTAATATATATTTGTATTATAGGTGTGTGTGTGTTGTGGATATAAATGTGTTTTTGTTTTAATCCCAGGTGTGGGGTGTGGGATTCATTCAGATTTTCCACAGCAGCAAACTATTTGTCTCAGGTGGGCTCTCAGAGGAATTCTTTGTCAGCTGCAGAGAGTTTAAATCTGAGGACTCTGGAGAGAGAGTAAATGCCAGAGCTCCAGGAAAGAATAAGGCTGCCTCTGCTTCCCTTTGCTGCTCCTAGTTGCTGTTGATTCAGTGAGACAAAACATTGGAGATCTCCTGAAAACAGGATTGGATTGGCTCCAAGGAACCTGAAGACTCTAATTATCAGGAAGGAGCTAAGAGAATTGTGCCCCCTTTCCCACTAACCCTTTCTCTCTCCTACCTGGTATTGGGGTGTTGGAAGGGAATGGAGTGGAGTAGGGAGAAAGAGATATAAGAAATGTAAAAAAAAAAAAATAAGGGCTTTTAAAACGTACACCAATATGTGTGTGTATGTATGTATGTTTGTATGAATGTATATTAAATAGGAAAGAAGAGTTGAATTCAAGTTTATTAAATATCCAGGCCCTCAACTAAAAGTGAATTAATCTAGTCTGGTGGCCTTTAGATTTCACTGACTGAAAGAATCACCTTCAGCACTTGGGTTAAAGGTCACATAGCCTAGGACTCAAACATTCTGACAGAGTGTGTAGATTTTAAAACCATAGAATTATTTTATAAGATCCAAATCTTTTTAATTAATTTCTGTCCTCAAACCCTTTGCTTATGAACCATAAGAAAAATATATTTGTTGTGAAAATACACTGATCACATCACTTTACATTAATTTACTTCATAATGTACCAAAGAAGAGTCTCAGACCCACTGCAGCACTGACTGTTGAGACATGGATGACTGTGAACTTCTCTTTTTCCCTCTGCTCTGGAAGTCTTTTAAAGTAATTTCTTGTATGTATTACCTTAGAAGGTTTTATGTGCTTGGAATATTCAGAGCAGCATACTTATATATGGATTTTACAATAAAATTGTGTTGACATATGACTGAATAAATGAAATAAAGAAGGCTTTATAGTATGTAATATATTGTAACTAGCCGATTGAAAGAAAGATATTCCTAAATCACATTTTTTTCCTCACAATTTGACTATCACACCATTAAAACAATGTACACCAAAGAAATAAGAATTTCTAGGGAATCTAATAGTGGGAGAGGAGAAAGCATAAACCAGACAGAGTATGTGGCTTAGAGATTTTCAAGTTGCCAGACCACTATATAGGATGTGTAAATGAACTTTTAGGTGCTTAATTTAATTGTCATCTCAAAGGTTTACTGCTTCCATCTGCTAACCTAAGCCTAATCCTGGAAACTTCTATCCTCCATACAATTTAATCAAGACCTAGAATGTTTCAGCCTCTGAGAACTACTGATACATAAACTTACACTTTCTAGCTATTTTCTCAACTCTTGTTGGCTGGTTCAACTCGGCTGGTCTGGCTCAAACTCCTCTCCAAGCTGACTGGCTCAAACTGGCTTCTCTCAGCTTCTGACTGAATTGCTTTGCTTTCCTTAGCCTCAAAATAACACTAGCAATTTGTTCTAATCTTCTGGATTCTCATTCTTTGGTTTATTTGTCTTCAATTCTGTCTTGCCTGTACTCTCTACAATCTGTATCTATAAAACTGTCCCAGTAAAACTGCATCCTTCCCTTTTCTCTGTGATGCTCTCTTAAGTGACCTCTCTTTCCTCTCTTTCTTGTTTTTGTGACAGTTGGGTGTATCCTTTCTCTGACTCATTCTGTCAGATCTTTTCTGATTTGTCTCTTTGCCCCTCAACTAGACATCACTTTCAAACATGGGTGCTTCCTTCTACAGGTTGACTTCGCACTCATTGTTTGGGATTAAATGTGCATATTACGGGAGTGTCTGCATTCCAGGTAGATTACACAGACCTAGAAGATCTTTGGATTTGATCAGAGCAGCATGTTTCTGGATTAAAATTTCTTTATAAGAATGAGTAAGGGAATCCTTTGCATGCATCACGATGGGCAGGAAGTAAACTGTGAAGAGGTAAGAATAATTCACTTTGATTTCAGGCTAGATCAAACTTCTAGGAAGTCTGATGCCGTAAAGTTTAACACTAGCATATTTAAACACAGTACAATTTGGGAAAACATTTTCTAGTGTAATATTATCCTGGGTACACAAGCAGGCATAATTACATAAAAACTCACCTCAATGTACATGTCACTTGTTCCAAAAAGATAAAAACTCACCTCAATGTACATGTCACTTGTTCCAAAAAGATGAGTTCTAGAGATAGGTTACATATATTAAATTAAGGGTCTAGGGAAGAATCTGGCATGGACATACAGATAGCATAGACCAGCTCCAGTCTTGGGCGAGGGAGCTTGTGGGGAGTTCCTTGGAATACGTACATACATACATATATACATACATACATTCATATATATATATGTATGAGTATACACACACACACACACACACACACACATATATATATATATGTGTGCGTGTGTGTGTGTGTGTGTATATATATATAGGTCATTTAGACTGCTAGCTATCTCCAGTCCTGCTCAAACAGAGGACACATAATAATCAGGATGTTAATCACCCTAATTCCCGGATTTTTTGGATACAAAAGCAGGTCATATATCCTTCTCTTTGAAAGGAGAATCCTATGTGTTTAACATTCCTGGTTTCTCTGGTGATCTGTGGCCACAAGGATCTTTATGCTTTCAAGAGATAAGACTGAAGTGCAGACAAGAAGGAGCCAATTATTGTGAGGGCTACACCTTGTCCAAACTACTTATTTATGTATGCTTCTTGCCTTCTATTTAAGCCTTATCCTCATTTCAGGACCAAAGATGAACTGGGGTAGAGATATTGGTTCTATTTGTTCTTCTTCCAAAAGTCACAATATTGAATAATCTCTTTATTCTGCTTTTCTTGCTTAATCTGGTTCTTTGAATTTGCTTGTTGTGGATAGGTGGCCTAACCTGGGTTATTGGGAAATTAGCTGTTACACCTAAGTCTTGAAGCATTTTCTAATGGCCACTTCAGTATACAAAAATTCTGTATTAAGAAATGATATTAAATTTAAGATAACAAAACAATACATTAACATAAAATAATACGGGCTTAGAAAAACCAAAGGGATTGATGGTCAGTGATGTCTATAAGAACAGGTAAAAAAAAAAATAACCATGGTCATCAATGCCTTGGCATCTATGACAGAGGCTCCAGCTAAAAATGCAAAGGGGCTGTTACCTCAGTTGTATTTTTATTTCCTGAATTGTTCTTGAACCAGATTTCATACCTCCTGGAACAAACATTTACATTCAGTTTATAAGACATACTCATTCTTTTTGCATATCAGAGTTGCCTTACAGAACCCACCAAATAATCCTGGTAAAAGGATATGCTGAATGTTGTTCTCAGTGTACTCTGAATTTGGATATCACCTTCTGCGTTGCTTTTGTGCTTTCCAAGATATAACCTATACTATATGCCAGGCAATTGTGTTAATATTGGTCTATTTTGAAAAAGTTCAGGGAAAGGGTTGTTCTACTAAGGTTTAATATGTACTTACTGGCATTATTTATGTTTTTCTTTTTATTTATTTACTTTATTAATTACATTTTATTCTCTTTGTAGCCCCCCATAAACGCTTCCCTCCTCCCTTCCCAATCCCACCTTCCCTCCCCCTTCTCCAAGGATGCCCCTCCACAAGTCCACTGATAGGGGAGGTCTTCCTCTCCTTCTTTCTGATCCTAGTTTATCAGCTCTTATCAGGAGTGGCTGCATTGTCTTCCTCTGTGGCCTGGTAAGGCTGCTCCCCCATCTGGGTGAGGTGATCAAAGAACAGGCCAATCAGTTCATGTCAGAGACAGTCCCTCTTCCCATTACTATGAAACTCACTTGGACACTGAATTGCCATGAGCTACATCTGTGCAGGGGTTCTAGGTTTTCTCCTTGCATGATGCTTACTTTGAGTATCTTTCTCAGGAAAGACCCCTGTGCTCAGATTTTTTGGTTCTGTTGCTCTCCTTGTGGAGCTCCTGTCCTCTCCCTATCTTCCTATTTCCCACATCTTTCGTGCAATTCCATGCACTCTGCCCAACACTTGGCCATAAGTCTCAGTATCTGTTTTGATATTGTGGAGGGCAGAGCCTTTCAGGGGCCCTCTGTAACAAGCTCCTAGCTTGTTTCCTGTTTTCTTCTTCTGAAGTCCATCTTTTGTCTTTCTGGCTGGGGATTGAGCATTTTAGCCAGAGTCCTCCCTCTTGATTAGTTTGTTTAGGTGTACAGATTTTAGTAGGTTTGTCCTATATTATATGTCTATATGAGTGAGTATATGGCATGTGTGTCTTTCTGCTTCTCGGATTGTTTACTCAGGATGATCCTTTCCAGTTCCCACCATTTACCTGCAAATATCATGATATCCTTGTTTTTTATTGCTGAGTAATACTCCATTGTATAGATGTACCACAATTTCTGTATCCATTTCTTAGTTGAGGGACATCTGGGTTGTTTTCAGCTTCTGGCTATTACAAATAAATCTGCTACAAACATGGTTGGGCAAATGACCTTTTTGTGTACTTGAGCCTCTTTTGAGCCTAGGAGTGGTATAGCTGGATCTCTAGGAAGTGCTATTCCTAGTTGTCTGAGAAAGCACCAGTTTGACTTCCAGAGTGGTTGTACAAGTTTACATTCCCACCAGCAGTGGAGGAGTGTTCTCCTTTCTCCACAACCTCTCCAGCATGTGTTGTCACTTGAGTTTTTGATCTTAGCCATTCTGATGGGTATGAGGTGAAATCTCAGGGTCGTTTTGATTTGCATCTCCCTGATGGCTAATGACGTTTTGCATTTCTTTAAGTGTTTCTCTGCCATTCGATGTACCTCTATTGAGAGTTCTCTGTTTAGGCCTGTTCCCATTTTTTAATTAGATTACTTGATTTGTTGCTTTTCAACTTCTCTAGTTCTTTATATATACTGGATATTAGCCCTCTGTCAGATATAGGGTTGTATTTATGTTTTTCTAATTATGTTTTTCTGAGAGCAAATAATCTTCCTTGGATCAATGATTTCTTTGTTACATTCACGTATAAAAACATACTGAAACTGAAGTAACTTTGTCTATAGCATCAGACTATAGTCTACCCCATTATTGTAGGTCCTCAGATGACTAGAAATTTGACAGATGTCTGAGTTTTGAACTTACCTGAAGGACTGTGACCATGAGATTACTATTATGTTCTGTACTGGATAGTTTTATGTCAATTTGATACAAGGTGAAGTCACTTGAGAAGAGGAAACCAAAATTAAGATCAGGCTGTAGAAAAACTTGTAAGGCATTTTTTCTTTGTTTATTTGTTTTTGTTTTGTTTTGTTAGTGATCAATGTGGGAGGCTCCATCCCATTGAAGGTGGTGCCATCCCTGGGCTGGTGGTCCTGAGTTCTATTAGAAAGCAGGCTGAGCAAGCTGTGGGCAGCAAGCCAGTTAGCAACACCTTTCCAGGGCCTCTGCATCAGCTCCTGCCTCCTAGATTGACTTCTTGCCCTGCTTAAGTTTCTGTCCTGACTTCTTTTGATGGTGGAACTATTATTTAAAATGGTGAGTTAAATAAACCTCCTTTCTCCCCAATTTGGTTTTGCTCATGGTATCATAGCAATACAAAAGCCTAGTTTGTACTGTCCACTGCCTTTTGCTGACTAATTATAAAATCAGACATAGTCATCACACAAAAGCTTTTCTTATTTTTCTCTTGCATACAAGGTCATGAAGTACTAGGTGGTTAGAGATTGTTTGTATTTTGACCAACTAGTATAAGGCTTATATCTCTCTATTACTTCGGAATTCATTTGTTTTCCAAGGACAGGGAGAGTGCCAAAAGCATAAGCTAAATCACTTGGCCATTGTTTTTGTTGGGTTTATTGTAACAGTTCCAGTAATTTTTCATACTTGACTATATGCTTTAAAATATGAATTTGAAGTGCCTTCTGTCAAGAAACAGAGTAGTTCTTGCCTCTGCAATCTAGATTGGCCTTTTGCATTGTATTGGAAATCAGAATGAGTAACAGTGACATTTTGCTAGTGCCAGATCTAAGGATTAAGAAGAGGCCTGTCACACTCCCACTAGCTTACTAGAAAACCTGCTACCACAGTGTGAAAAGTCATGGGCTTGCCTGCAGGGTGATAAACAGGTCCTGCCAAGAACAATCATGCATAGCCCAGATCAGCAGAATCCCTCAGTTAATCCATAGACTTGAAACAATACAAAATGCTAATTGCTGTAAGATATTGAGTTTTGGCTTAGTATGTAGTAGTTTAAAGAATGATGACTGGTACTATGCTTGCAGCATCAGATATGACAGTAAACATGTCACTTATGACTCAATTTAATTGACCATCAGAAATAAAAAGCCAACCCAGATATAAACTCTAATGAGCTCAAACCCACCTCTAAGCAAGGGAAGTTACAAAGCCACACTGGAGAGTATGTGGGTAGAGGGAGACATTGCGAACAGGAGATGTAAAGGACTGTATAATGTTTCCCCTCCTACTTTATTCATTTCTTTCCTCCCTTCCTTTCTTCCATTTTTCTTCCTTCCTCCCTCCCTTCCTTCCCCTCCCACCCCCATTTATCTTCCCCTCCCTCTCTGCTTGCTGCCTCGTTTCCCCTCCTACCTTGCCACATCCTTCTTCTTTTTCTCTTTTCACCTGTCTTAATCTCATATACACCTGTTTCCTCCCCTGCAAAAACACAGTCTTCTTTTTGCATTTTATAAATTCTTATAATTTTATAAATTTTTTGTTTATGTCACATTTTAATGGAATCATTTGTTTATATGAGTTAATTACATTAATCAAAAGATAGCTGCTTGTTGAAAGTATTTTTCTTTCTTAGAAACACAGTAGGGCTCGGATCCAAGATGGCTGCCACGAGAGAACACTGTGTCTGAGGAGTAGGAGAGCAGAAACAATGCAGCAACCAGGAGACTGAACTCTGGGACCTAAAACGCCAGAATTTGTGATTGCCAGGTGAGCGGAACTCCAACAGTGAGAAAATCAAGTGGGAAAACCTAGGGACACCCAGTTATTACCTGGGAAAATCTCCCAGTGACCAGCAGCGCACAGCTCTGATCTGAAGGAGCAGCTGCGCTGGGCGCCCGCACCCGCCATAAAGACTGGATCACACAGTCTCGCAGGCAGTCTCAGGAGGAACCTGGTACTGTTTTCACTGAACTGCACACTGCAAGCACACACTGCACCCAGGTTCTGCTTCAACCCATGGGTGTGCTGCAGGCTCAGACCATTCACCGGAACTACCCAAGGAGAGGGTTGGGGGACCGTTTTGACCAGTCTGCACACTGCAGGCACGCTCCTAACAATTCCTCCAGCAAAAACTCAGTCAGTGTGTGAGTCCACCAGCAGGCCTGGGAGGAACCCCAGTTCTGCCTCAACCCACGGGTGTGCGGCGGGCACGCACTGATCGCAGGAACCACCACAGACTGAGAGGATCTGTGGACCACCTTGACCAGACTGCACACTGAGGGCTAAAGCTGCACGCATCCTTCAGCAAAAACCTCAGTTCGGGTGTCTGTCCACGGGCCAGACAGAGAAGGCCTCGGGTACCATTTCAGACAGGCCTGCATACAGAGGATGCACACCAACCCAAACCCACTGTGTGTGCCCCAAATATCATCTCAGACTGTGGTGCACAGCCCCTGCCCAGAAGGAGGCGCCAAATCTCCATTAAAGGGGAGAGCCCTTAGCAGCAAGCCCAGGGAGGAGTGCACAGTCCCCAGCTGACATCTCAAACCTGGACACTCAGACTCTAGCACAGAGTAAGGAGTAAAGACTCCAGACCAGAGGGATGTCCAGCCTGCAGTGCTCACAGCTTCTAGCACAGAGCATGAAGCCTGGCACACAGAGCCTACAACAGAATTCAACCGAAACACAACACACACCAACAAACCACCGGAAATCCCTGATCTTCTTGAAGAATACTCCTGACACAAGAGATTGACAGTTTCAGACTGAAGTACAGCCTTAAAGCACAAACAGCTCTCTGATTATATATAAACAAATACCCAGAAATCGGTGAAAGAACTCACCAAACAAAAATCAGGACACCATGGACCCACCAGAAACACCCAAAAGCAGTGGAGTTTTTAATTCAGCGGAGACACAGGAAAATTATCTTAAAGCTTTGATTATGCAGATATTGGAGGAACAAGAGGAGAGACAAAAAGAGGAAATGAACAAGGCCCTCAAAGAAATGGAGAAGAAATTAACTGCCCACATACAGGAACAATCAAAGATAAACAGAGAGGAAACATCCAAAATAGGAGACATGGTCAATCAGTTGAAGGAAACGGTACAAAGCATGAAAACAGAATTAGAATCCATAAAGAGGACACAAAGGGAGAAGAACCTGGAACTGGAGAACTTAGAGAAAAGATCAGGAACCACAAAGGTAAGCATCAATATTAGAATACAAGAGATGGAAGAGAGAATCTCAGGAGCTGAGGATACACAGGCTGAAATGGACTCCTCACTCAAGGAAAATAGAAAATTGGAAAAATCCCAAGCACAAAACATCCAAGAAATTAAGGATGCCATTAAAAGACAAAACCTAAGAATAATTGGAATAGATGAAAAAGAAGATTCCAGGCTCCAAGGAACGGAAAATATTTTTAAGAAAATCATAGAAGAAAATTTTCCAAACTTAAAAAAAGAAATGTCCATCAACATACAAGAAGCCT
>CM053762.1:61838786-61864885 GCA_028658305.1 Pachyuromys duprasi | reverse complement strand
TAGGAAGGTCAAGCTGAAATCTACACACCTAGGGAGGATATACAGGAAGGAGGACCCAGGTTGGTATGATCAATGCTTGTTTGAATGAACAAATGGGATGGACATTGAGTGGACGAGAAAACAAGCAACAGGACAGGAGCATGCCAAAGAGGTCCTCTGGGGAGGTCAATGTAGCAATGTATCAGAGCAGATATTAAGACTTGCGATCAAGCCTCAGGCAGAGGGCGAGAAATAATGATAGATCTGGGGGAGGTTGTTGAGACTTGGGGAGAACAAGAGCTCCACAAAGACCAAACTGAGCAGGGCACAGGGGTCTTGTATGAGACGGTTTCTACAATTAATCACCATGTGTGGATGTGGCCTGGAACCTCCGCACAGATGGGGCCCATGATAGCTCGGTGTTGGACTGAAGACCCTAGTGAGGGAAACAGGGACTGTTTCAGTCAAGATCTTGATGGCTGACTCTTTGACCCTCCCCCATACAAGCTGGGGTGTGACAGACTGGCTAGATCCCAGGGGAGGACATTGCAGCCAGCCCTGAGGAGACAGGATAAGCTGGGGTTGGATGGAAGGGAAAGAGGTCCTCCCCTGATGGTGGACTTGGAGTGGGCGGGGAAGAGGGAGATGAGGGAGGGTGTGGGAGGGTGGCAGGGAATAAGGGAGGAGGCTATGCCTGGGATGCAAAACATGTAACCTGTGATTGATATAAAAATAAATATATTAAAAAAAAGAAACACGGTAGGGACCTATTCGGTTCCTATATTTTTATTTTGGGGACAGGACATGAAACAAATAATGATCTGAGAAGCCTCTAGTGCTATGTGTTGCACAACTGCAGTTATATATTGTTTGACTTTTGTCTTTGCTCACCAACATTTTTTCCATTAGATAAATATACTGAGATTTAGTTAAGAGCAAGATTTCATTTGATATTCCAAATGGTACCCTAATAATTAAACAATTGGCTACTTTTTTTTTCTGGACACTCTTATTATAACTTCTTGATGTTATGGAAGACTTTCACTAGGTAATAAAATATGTGATCAGTCTTTGTGCGCATGTTTATAATATTGAGTATTTTCATTCTTCTAAAGGGGATTTTTTTTTTCATAAAGTAGTTGTCAATATTTTTAGCCAATTTCAACAAACACACCTTATCTTTAATTATTGTTTTCTTATGTGTATAAAAATATCTTTAGCAAGGAGCAGAAAAGAGGACAAAATTGAGGTAGCACCTGATACAGCCTATGTAAATCACAGGGTCTGGAGAATCTCTGGTTTCAGTGGGCAGGGTATCATCTTCTCTAGCTCTTACAATCTTTCCTCCAAAACTTCCACACTGATTCCTGAGCTTATGGGCAAGAGATGTACTATGTGTATGTTCAGACTCTTTAGCTCTGTGTTGTGACTGGATATAGTTTCCTGTAGTGGGCTGGTTGATGTCTCGTAGTCTCTCTCTTCTCAAGAATCTATTTCCAAATCTAGAAATGTGAGTGCAGCTCCTGAAGTAATTACAGAAACCAAACAAGTGTAGTCCTCACCCCTCATCTTTTAACAAATGGAGATCTTTACAGATGGTATCTCCTAGGAATGTCAGAACCTACACCTGTAAAGTCTGTTCTTTCTTAATGATATAGGAATCATTTCTTTTAACTTTCAAATACTGTACCGTAGCTATCAAACCTAAACAAAGTGTTTAATGGGGATATTTCTTCTAAAGGCATTAACACTATGTATAAACCCGGAGGCAGAAATCAAAGCTTCAGAAACATGAAGTCCCTGGATTTGTGTAGATCATGGGATGAATGTGTACTTTACAATGTTGAGTATATAATAGCTTGAATCATGTCTATATAAATCTGAGTTAAGGCTATTTTCATTCAAATGAGTTTTTTCTTTTTGTTATGAATTAGAGCCTTTTATGAATGAGCACACACCTTCAAAGCACCCTTTCTTTGGTCCTAGTTCAGAGGCAAGAGGCCTCCTGGGACTGGGAAGAGATGAGGGAATGGGCTACAGCTGAGATACAAAGTGAATAAGTTGTAATAAAACAACAACAACAACAACAACAACAAAACAGCTTCTATTACAGCTCATGCTTTAGCTGTAACTTTAAATTTTTTTTGAAATCTTTTCACAAAAAGTGAGATTTACCCTTCACCATCTTTGTGCTTTTTATTTTCTCTCTTTTACTCTAGACCTGGGTGACATCAATAAGCAGTATTTAGCCCTCAGCCTGAATTCTGCCTTACATCTCTATTTTTGCCAACAATTATTGTATTTATTTTTACTCAAATTCTGAGGGCAAGGACCAACTGCGGCTACATTTTACCCCCAGAACACTATATGGGTGCCCCTGCCAAATCCCCAGGAGATCTTTGGTCCTCCCCTGAAACCCCATGAGCTGTGTCTTCATAGTCTGCCTTTCTCTTAACTTAATGTCTTCTAAGTTTTATAAGAAATCTCTGTAAACTCTGGAGAGCTTTACCACCTTAAACTTCCAAAGTCTTTCACATCTACAGGAAACAATTTTCAAAGGCCCCAAACTACAACCTACACTTTATCAAAGTAATAACCCCATTTTTCTTTATCATTTTCCATATCAAATACATTTTTTTTCTGCAACAGAAGAGCTGGCAACACCAACTTAAGGAAGAGTTTATTCTGGATCACAGTTCCAGGATATCATCCTTAGTGGTAAGAAACGTGTAGCGGCAAGAAGGTGAGATTGCTGGCCACGTAGCATTCAGGCTCCGGATCCGAGCAGTGCGAATGGCAGTGTTCATCTCGCTCTCTGTGTTTGTTTGGTCTAGCAATTGAGCCTTCTAACCTCAGTTAACCTAAATCCCACATAGGCATGTCTGGAGATCAGTCTCCTAGTTGACTGTGTATACTGTCAAGGTGAAATCATTCGTCTCCACAAGGCCATATTATATAGGACTTTGTGATGACTGTGTTATACGCTATATCAAGAGATACTGTACAACTGAAGGTTCAGAAAGCAAGAAATTCAGGACAACTTTGATTTTTCTTTTTTGATTTTATTATTCACTTTACATCCTTATCAAAGCCCCCTCCCTCCTCTGGTCTTACCTTCCCATCCTCTTTTTTCTTCCCCCTCCCTCACATCTCATCAGAAAATCTGCCTGGGCACATCAAATCCCATCAAGACTAAACACGTCCTTTTCTCCTGATGCCTAACAAGGCAGCCCAGCTAGGGGAATGTTATCCAAAGCAGGCAACAGAGTCCACATCAGAGACAGCCTCCACTTTAATTGCTAGCAGATCGTCATGAAGACCTAGCTGCATATGTGCCACGTATGTGTAGGTGACCTTTGTCCAAACAACACACACTCTTTGGTTGGTGGTGTAGTCTCTGTGAGCTCCAATGGTCCTCGGTTATTCGACTTTGTTGGTCTGCTTGGGGAGTTCTTGTCCCTCCAGGTCCTGCTAACTTTCTTCTAACTCTTTCACAAGACTTTATAAGCTACACCTAATGTTTGGCTGCGGGTCTCTGCATCTGTTTCCATCAGCTGCTGGGTGGATCCTCTCAGAGGACAGTTATGCTAGTCTCCTGTCTGCAAGTATAGCAGAATAATAATATTAGGGCATGGTTCTCTCCCATGGGATGGCTCTCAAATTAAGACACTCATTGCTTCTTCTCTTCCCTCAGTATCTGCTCCATTTTTATCCCTGTATGCCTGTTGGCAATATAAATTTGGGTCGAAGGTTTTATGGGTGGGTTGTTGTCCTAATCCCTCTATAGGAAGTCCTTCCTGAGTATAGGAGATGGACAGTTTAATCTCTATATCTGATCTCCATTCTTGTTCTCCTTCCTACCCTTCTCCCACCCAGTTCTCTCTCTTCATCTACTTCTGCTGTGTATTGTATTTTTTACTTCAGAAGGATATTCAATCCTCCTCCCTTGAGCCCTCCTTGTTACTTAGCTTCTATGGGTCATTGGATTGTAGAATGGTTGCCCAGTACTATATGGCTAATATCCTCTTATAAGTGAGTATATATCACGTGTGTCTTTCTTAGTCTGTTTACTTCACTCCAGGTATTTCTAGTTCCATCTATATGCCTACAAATTTTAAGATTTCCTTGTTTTTAATACTGTAGTGGTATTCCATCATGTAAATGTACCACATTTTCTTTATCCATTCTTCAAAGTTGTGGGACATCTAGGTTGTCTCCAGTTTCTGGCTATTATGAATAAAGCTGCTCTGAACATAGTGGAGCAGGTATCCTGTTGTATGGTGGTGCATCTTTTGGGTATATTCCCAGGAGTAGTATAGCTGGGTCTTGAAGTAGAACTATTCCTTTGTATATTATCAGACTACCATGGACTAAAGCTGGACCTCAACAACAACAGAATTAACAGAAAATCTCTAAACTCATGAAAACTGAACAACTCTCTACTCAGTGAACACTGGGTCAGGGACGAAATAAAAGAAGAAATTAAATATGTTCTAGAATTCAATGAAAATGAAGGCACCACATAACCAAACTTGTAGAACAAAATAAAAGCAGTGCTAAGAGGAAACTTCATAGCCCTAGGTGGCTTCATAAAGAAACTGAAGAGGTCTTATACTACCAACTTCACACCACATCTGAAACTTCTAGAACAAAAAGAAACAAACACTAAAGAGGTGTAGATGACAGGAAATAAACTCAAGGTGAAAATCGGGAACTTAGAAATAAAGAGAACAATACAAAAAAAATCAACAAAATTAAAAGCTGATTCCTTGAGAAAATCAGCAGGATAGATAAAGCCTTGCCAAACTAACTTAAAGGCAGTGAGATAATATACAAATTAACAAAAGCACAAATGAAAAGGGGACAATTTTGATTTTTTTTGTTTGCTAATATACAGATACACATTTTCCAGATTTCTCTCTATGCTCCAGGAATCTCCCAGGATGTTAAGGCATCAAACTGTTGCTGTGACATTCTATGTCAGTGCATGCTAGATGAGCATGTCAGCCATTCAGTGATTCCCTTAAAAGAATCACCAATTCACATGGAATCTGAGTTAATTCCTGTTTTTGGTCAGGAGAAATGGGATTATAACTCAATTCCTTGGACATTTTCATTAATGTATTTTTAAGAATAGGCCTTGATCTGAGAGTGATTCATTCCACTCAATTTAACACATAATTTTCTATGAATAAATCATTTCAATGTTAGTTAATGTCAATTTAATTGATGGAATGATTTACTACATTAACACTCATTCTTCAAATAGAGCTTCAGTGTAAATGGACAAGCAGTGTCATTCTTGCCTTCTTCAGACAGAGTGTGTTAGTGACCAACCATTGGTAATATCCCTTTCATGGAACATAGGTAATGCCTAAGATATACGAATACAGTTAATTCTACAGATGTTAATTGAGTGGTTGTCCAGTATACAATATTGAATTAAAAGCTAAGGAATAAAAACAAGAAATACAGTCTTGCTTTGGAGTAACACAAAACCTACTATTAAAATTTGTGTAATATATGTATTTGTATATGTGTATACACACCACATATGTATGTATCAGATTTATATGTGAGGATGCACACCTTTACTATCAGCAATTAAAAGGAAGGGGTGGATGAATATTCATAAGTTCAAGTACAGCCTTGCCTACATAGCAACTTCCAGAACAGAAAAGGCTACATAGAGACCTTGAGATGTGTGTGCCTGTATGTGTGTGTGTTTTGCATAGCACTGTTACTTTTAGAATGTTTGAGAACATTAAAACAAGCCAGATCTAAGCAGGAAGGCAAAAGAGCAACATCAAAAGTATGAGCTTCTTCAAGGAGCATATGTGTGTGTATGTGTGTGTGTGGTTACTTATTTACTCATTTATATAAACATATTTGCATAGAAATTAATGGTTTATCATCCAATGTAGTATAGTTAAGGAGAGTGGGCTGTTCTGTTTCTCATTGACTTTCAACACACTATCCAGAATCTCCTCTCAGAAGAATAAAAGCTTTTCAGTTGCAATCACACCTGTGATAGCAAATCGTCTTGTCAATGAGTCCTAACCTTTAGAAGCATAACTCCAGATGTTCAGTCCCTACAGAACACTCACTGAAATCCAGACTTTCCTCTGTAGCCTATTGGGAGGGAGGGAGGGAGGGGACTATGGCTGGGATACAAAGTAAATAACCTGTGATTAATATTAAAAAAATAAAAATTATTATAAAAAGACTTTCCTCCCTCTGTATCAGGATATTTCTCCAAACCTCTCCTCTGTAAAATCCATTCAATATACATTTCTCATTCATGTTAGATATGAGAAAACAACAGATTTCAAGACAAGATCCTCAACTAGTTGCTATCTTTAAGTGCCTTTTTTAGATAGCCTCAGATATAACAAAATATCATAGACTTAGTAAGTTCTAAAAAGATTTTATTGCAAAAATTTATGAATGCTAGAAAGTTCAATAGCAAGGGAGAAACAGTTTGGTGTCTACTGAGGGCTCAAATCTTCAAAGATGGTACATTTTATGTGTCTGCATGTGACAGAATGTGTAAGGAAGCTGCCCACGCTGTTTTGTAAGGGCACTAATCAGAGTCATTAGTGTGGACTCATGGGATTCAGTCATCTGTAAAAGCCACATTCCCTAACATGTTCACATTGGATGTTAGCTTTCAAAATAAGAATTTCAGGGATTTATCAACATTCAGATCATATTGGTCAGGGATAGGGCACACATAAAAAGGAAGGGCAAGCTTTAGTAATGATGAGTGGTAGACACTAATGGATTGTATATGTCCAATATAATACCTTTATTATTGGAAATTAGATGTAATAAAGACATTCTCTGAACTAAGGAAGGTGAATAAGAGACATAAAATGCCATGTGAGTGGAGTTGCCAAAAGAACTTGGTTAGGTAAATCCCAATGTTTAAGCACAGTAAATCAGAAGACACATATGTTACAATATTAACAATACTGATGATTAAGTATTATTTACTTAATTACTACTGATTACCTATATTGGAGGAGGGAAATTAAAATGAAGACTACTCTTCAAAGTAAAACCAAATTATTTAACTTACCATGAACAAGAATTTAGAAAACAATATTAACTTAAAGACAGAAGGCAATTCTGAAATTCATGGGGTAAAAACTCATATATAAATATATATATATCCCTTTTATATTATTATATCTAAAAATACAACTTTCATTTTAAAGAAGTTAAGCAAATTACCCATTAGTAGTGACAAATTGTCTCACACTTGTAATGAATTCAGCCACTAACGTACAAATTTTCTTTTGATGCCACATCTATATATTTTATTTTTAGCAAATTTCAGTAAAAATCCACAGAAATAAAATGCTAGAGAGAGATAGTTAAACACACGTATTTTGTTAAATGTTATAAGTATGCAGAGTAATAAAAAGCATGGCTAAAATTTGGAAAGTTTATTCCTATTCTAATTCACTTATTAGAAATATTTACTTTACTGGAAATAAATAAGAGTTACCATAAAATTTAAAGAAGTGGTTACAGAAGAAAGAAAAAGTGTTCAGTTAGTTCAATGATAATTGGCCTGGCCTCAGATGATGTCCTCTGAACTTGTGCACACTATTGAAAAAGTCCACTGTTTCCTAAAATCTTGACTTGATGAGTAAAATGAGGAGTGGAAGAATAGATGAACACAGGAATTGATTGCTGACATTTCTCTCTAGAAATCTTAACACCTGTCTCTCTGAGCTGTCTCATGAATCTCCAGTGAGAGGTTTACTCTTATGCAGAGGCAGCCGTCTATCATTTTGCCTATCTTCTGAAAAAACCTTGTTTATGGCAACAAGTCAAATTCATCTAAATAGGGCAATGAGCCTTTAGCTCTTTTCTAGATTTACAAAGCAGTTCCATGATTAACTACATATTGACAATGTAGAATAATCTCTATACATTTTATTCTGAAGAAAATCATACACCTTTTCTCCATGGACCAGTTTTCAAATCACTCTCTCATTCCTATTGTCCTGTGATGTCTCTTACCTCTACTTTTTTCCCAAAGTGATCTGAACTCTTCTTTGCATGGTTTTTGATAGAAATCTTTGTGGCACATTTTAGTGAAGAAATAATAAGAACCCATCAACAATACTGCACTTCAATCCTTGCTGCAGCACTGCCATGACAATATTAATTTCCTGGGATTGCTATAATATGGTTTATGTAAATTAGCAGGAATTATGCCTAATATAGGTAAATCACGTAAATATAAATAATGAGGGGAAATATGTTAAATCCTTTGCCAACTCTTCTGCTGTTCTGGTGCTGATTATAGTACAGCCTCATGAGGAGGCAGAGGCCAGCAATGCTTCCAGGATTTTCTATGAAATGACTTGTTCCTAAACTATAGCTCCTGTATCTAAATGTATATATTTACAAGTGTATGTATGTGATTGCCTGTTTGTACACACACACACACACACACACACACAATCCACTTATCTAAAACATTCTACTTGACAAATTTCCTGATGTTTTTAGGTATTGATAATCTCTCTCTTAGATGGATTCTTTACATTTTTGTTTTGAGACAAGGTCTCATGCACATCAGGCTAGACTTTAACTGTTCCGGAGACAACGCTGACCCTCAGCATTTCATCTGTCTGCCTCCACTTGCTTTATGTAACATTCTAAGATTTGACTTTTTTTTTCCCTGCGGAAAACCATCGCTATATTGCTAAACCTACCTTGTATACTTCCCCATGAGAAAGCTAAAGTTACTTTGAAAAACACTCCTGTCTCCAGCATTGTATCTCTCATCAAATTGGCACTGAACTTTGAACATCAGATAAGGTATGTTGAAGTCTGCACTAGGGAGATAGAAATGCCCGAGGAAAGCATTCTTTTTGCTTCCCTTGTAGGCTATTTTTTTTTTCAGTTCCTTCCAAATATTATCTTTATCTCTGCCTTTTCAGGGTCTCTACCAAATTCTCCTAGTCCCTGCTGTCAGAGCCCAGTATCCTTTCAAAAATATTATGTTGATGCTCCCTTTATTTTGTAACTTAGAAAAAGTGAGGCCATTTCACAATTAAGTCAATAAATGAGAACAGAAATTGAGGTATCTTAAATGTATCTGCCTTGCAAACTGAGTGACTTGAGTCTTAGAGAGTTATGATGTTACAGTTATAGCATCTCAGGAGGTAATACAACATTCAAACATGAAGGGAGAATATTCCTGGTGCCAGTCCTTATTTATAAATATTTTTGGAGGAAGGAATGTTAGGCAGCTTTTTTGAGGATGAGGGGGCATCATTATTCCTGTTTCTGCTGTGGTAACAGTATCACTGTGTGCTTCCCTTGAAAGATGGGAGTGCATGCCCGTGGAAAGTCTTCCCTTGAATTAACAAAGGTTTAAAGTATTTTTTCTGAAGTATTCTATTATATATGAAGCCACATTATCTGATCAGGAATGCTGGAAAAGCTCCTTTTTCCCCCTGGAAGAAACCATGTCTCCTAGGACAGGGAAGCACTGCTGGGTGCTGGAGAAATAGTTTCTTATTGGTGTGATCATTCACGGTACATTTGTGACACGAAACTGCACACGATGTTTAAGGTGAGCATTGTTCTTGCATATCTAGTACTGTCTGATCATTTTCTAGTACCTATTAGCATTTGTTGACATTCTGTTCACACAGTTTTGTACAACTCAAATGATACTGCTTAAGGGCAAACACAAGCACATGGAGGATTACAAGCTCATCTCTTCCCCTGTGGTCTATTGCCCTGTTACTCTCTGGCAGATTTTCCTGGGCTTTGGCATAGTGTCAACATTGAGGGAGGGCAGAACTGACTTATGGATTAAACTATGTGGCTTTCATCTTTTAAAAGGCAGATTAAAACTCCTTGGAAGTTTCAGGAGACTCATTAGACAGCCAAAGGTTCTGCGGGCACTACTTTTGCAAAAGACTTTAGAAATCATTTTTCCTCACAGTCTTCCATATTTTCATACGAGTTAACCTTTTTTCAGAGTCATATTGTTTGGTATGCTAATTTGATCAAACTCAATTTCACCAGCTTAAATTCTAACTCTCCTTTTTAGCTTTTTATCTTATGACTAAATAAAGGAAACTGTTGATTTTTAAATCTTTTTCTCAGCCCCACTTTATTTCCTGAAGAAAAAAAAAATACTAGACTTACATTGTTTACCTTAGTATTGTTAAAGCACTCAACATGTCACTTCCTGTCTCCATAACTTATAAAATCCTGCATTCAACTAGGAGTACATCATTACAACATAAGGTAAACTCTCAAGGTAGTATGTGAAGTGACGTTGAGATTTTACAAAAGGACCCTAAAAGCCGGGAGCAAACATTTAGAGGGGATTTATACGTTAACTTTCTTAACTAACTAGCATGTTTTTGTGGATTTGAGAAAACTGACAAAATTGTTATGACCGTATGTCACTAGATGTCCTATCTTAGACTTTCTATTGTGATAAAACACCATGGCAAACAAAATGAAATAAAACCGAAGACATTGTCATCAGCAGCAACAGCAATAACAATCGCAAAACACCACAATTAGGGAAAGAAGAGTTATGTCAGCTTACAAATCTCAGGTCACAGTCTCCCACCAAGGGAATTCAGGGCAGAAACTCAAGGCAGGAGCTAAACCAGAGGTCATGGAGGAGGACTGATTACAGGCTTGTTCCTTCTGTTTTGTTCTTCCTGTGTTCTTAGCTAATTTAGGAGCATCTTCTCAGGAGTAACTCCCCCTTCCCGCCATAACATACACACCAATAATTAATCAGTAAAATTACCTATATACCTGCTTTCTCAATTGATCTTCTTCTTCCCAGATAACTCTGCCAATGTAGGGTTATAAATTTGACTAAAAACTAGCTACCATATATTCCAAATAAGATTATCATTGAAAATTTTGTAGTTATAGCCCATATAACATCCTTAACCAAAGAGTCCAGGGCTTCTGGTAGCCAGATCTAATAGCTTTTACAGAATTCTGGTTCCCATTGTTTCAACTCTGACTAGTTTTCTAGTTCGTCAGAATTATTTATTCTGTTATATGCACCCTTATTTACACAACAGTAGTTTTGCAGTATTAGATTGAAAAATCCCATGGGAGCCTATTTTACTCAGTAATTTCCAACTTAGTCAATAAAACACATTTTATGTACATGTGCTCAACATATGAAAATGGCTACTGAATCATACCCAGTTGGAGCTAGAGTTCCTGTTGTACCTCTGGATTTAATGACTTCACTCATGTTGTTACTGTCCAGCAGGATATTTTTGACAATTGAAGAACAAGAAATGATGTGGAAAAATGCACAGGACCTCTATTGGATTCACTAGGAAAACAACATGCGATAATCATAGCACCTTTGCCTCTTGATATCAGCCCTCACTATCTGAAAAGTAAAGGAATCCAAAGGAATTCAATTATTTATATCCTAACCATACCAAAGATATGATAATAATTCTACCTGAATATTTACAATACACCTTCAAAGAGTCATATGCAGACAAACTTTAGAATATTCTTTTGAATTTGCAGAAAAAAGTTATTTTGCTTTCTGGAATAAGAAAAATGTTAACTTAGGGTTGGTATAAAACCCTAAATTTCTGATACATTTTTAAGTGATGATATTAAACCATTCTAATAAAATATGAGAAAATCACTCATGGCTATGAGAGTGAGTGGGAAGACTCATGTGGGTGGAGGAGGGTAAATGATACTACTCAGGTATGTAATACTGAAAAACAATTTAAAAACTTAAACTAAAATTAAACATTTATGCATGAAAATTTTATACATGTGCAGAATAAAACAGAACATATTTATCCTTATTTTCATCTTTAAATCCATATACTCTACTTAACAAGTTCCTTTTCAAACTTCATGACTTTTTTTTTCAAATAATTCTCTAAGTCCAACTACTGATACTATATGTGAATTGGTATAGGGCCTTCCACTGGAATTCACAAATACTGAAAGCAGTCATATCCCAAAATAAGAGTGATAATCTCTCCTTTAAAAACTATAAGTAGCCAATAGATTTTTAATTTATTATTTTATTTCATTTTTATTAATTACAATTTATTCACTTTGTATCCCAGATGTAGCCTTTTCCCCCATCTCCTCCCAATCCCATCCTCCCTCCCTCTTTTTCTCCTATGCCCCTCCCCTGGGTCCAATTATAGGGGAGGTCCTCCCCTTCCATCTGACCCTAGACTATCAGGTCTCATCAAGACTGGCTAGATTTTTTTAAAGGATGGGGTCTGTAGATCCCCTTACTCAGCTGTAATGGAATTTCAAGTAGTGTGCTCATGTACAGGTCTTAAATAGGTAGCTATAGCTGTCGTGAGTTCTGGAGTGTGCTAGTTGGAAGGCAGTGTTTCACACCTCCGTTAACCACTCCTCTAGTTCTCGTAACCTTTTCATCTCCTCATCTATTTTGTTCCCTAATCATTGGGAAGAGAGGGTTGATATATATGTCTGGCTTAGCATTTAAAGAAGAGGTCATGAACCTGTGAAGTTCAGAGGTTGGGGTACTGCAGAGAGAATTGGAAGAAAGGAATGAAGGGGTTGGATATAATATAATACATTGTATGAATGTAAACATTATCAAACGCTATATAAATTATTTTTAAATGACCTATAGCATTGATACTGCACCAAAGAATGGAAACAAATAACTTCCCAAACAAGAGTAAGCCAAATAAATACAAAGCGCTTCTGTGTTTATTGAACAACACAGTAAACATTGTATGGAAAAGAAATAGATATTATTTTCTTGTTTGTTTATTATAGTTTCTGTTTAACAAAGCAGGGTTTCTTTGGATAGCCTTGGTTGTCCTAGAGCTTACTCTGTATACCACCATTGTCTCTGTCACAGAGATCCAGCTGCTTCTGCATCCTGTGTCCTGGAATTAAAAGTGTGCATTGCCATTGCCCAGTAGTAAGGAGGTATGCTTTATTGCAATTGTTATCAGATTTTACAAGGGAAGACGTTACTTAACTGACTCCAACTGACAGTTAATACCACTCAAAACCCATGAAAGATGCTATCCACCTATAAACACGTGTTGCTTTCAACATTTATGTCTGTTTTTAAGGTTACTCCAACTTGTTGACTGCTTTAGTAAATCATTACAACTCTTCCCCCCCCCCACAGTGTTCCAGTTCAGGGGCTTGGAAAAGTATATCATTTAATATTAAAGGTATACATTTTTCTTAGGTTATAAATGTTGATTACGTGAGCAACTCCACAGCATATTATGATAAGTGGTATATTCTCTTAAGGTTGGTTAAACTTAAACAAGTTTAAGTGGAATACATAGTAGGATAACATGTTAAGTACATAATCTTAAAGCATCAAAAGACAATCATTAATTTGACTGCAAGGTGAAAAAATGTTATGTTTCCTTGGGGGGTCAATCTATATCTACAGAAAAATGTGTTACCATAATCTGTCAAGTTCTACCTCACTGTGGTATTTGTACATGAAGCGATGGTAAAATGGCTTTCATTTAGAGAGTTCAAGGTTTACTTTGTTGTAGGAACTGTACTATTTAAAACCTCTTTACAATCATTTTGACTTGAAAACCTGTTGCAATAGACTGTCTCCCAGAAAAATGTCTCCAATTTGTGGAAAATACAATCAAGCATCTGTACATCATCCATCCTTATTGCAAGAAGACCTCAACAGGCTTTACCTGTCATGAATGATAAGTTGATTTTCCTTCTTTTAAAAATCTGTTTTATGGAAGACACTAGTATATTCTGTGAGTAAAGAAGTTGGAGATTAGCAAAACTTGAATTTAATAGAGGTCAGTCTCCAGACTGAAGGTTATCAGGCTAGTTTTAGATGAAGAGAAAGATCCTTGTTTTTGAATAGAAGGAGAAGACAAAATATTCAGTTTATTAACTTGAGTATTAGAATGTGGGGACAGAAAACTTAATTCTGAGATAAGGCTGTAAGAGGTGAGCAACACTTAAAGATTCTGGAGGAAGATGACAAGATGTAGACTGTGGATATCCTGACAAATGGAATTAATGATTTTAGACAGCTGAGAAAAAAAAAGATTCTTCCAACACTTTGTTAAATGGTGGACTGTATATATTTTTTAGAAAGACTTTGAAAGAACATCAAAGTAGCATCCATTTTGGTAGGGTTCAGTCATTGTCAGCAAGAACTCCATGATTTTTAAATAGAGGTATGGATAGTTTGATTGAAAAGAAACTAATGCAAAGACATATAGTCAAAAGCAGATTTTTTATTTTTGTTTTTAATATTAATCACAGGTTATTTACTTTGTATCCCAGCTGCAGCCCCCTCCTTCATTCCTTCCCAATCCCACCCTTCCTCCCTCATCTCCTCCCTGTCCCTTTCCAAGTCCACTGCTAGGGGAGGACCTCCTTCCCTTCCATCTGACCCTAGCTTATCAGGTATCTTCAGGACTGGCTGCAATATCCTCCTCCTCTGGCCTAACAAGGCTGCTCCTCCCTCAGGGGAAGGGGGAGGAGGTCAAGGAGCCAGCCATTGAGTTCATGTCAGAAATAGTCCCTGTTCCCCTTACTAGGATACCCACTTGGATACTGAGCTACTATGGGCTACATCTGAGCAGGGATTCTAGGCTATATCCATACATGGTCTTTGGTTGGAGAAACAGTCTTAGAGAGGACCCCCATGCCCTGATATATTTTGTCCTTGTGCAGCTCCTGTCCTCACCAGGTCAGACTAACTCCCCCTTTTATCATATGATTCCCTGCACTCTACCAAAGGTTTGGTTATGAGACTCAGCGTCTGCTTTGATAAACTGCTAGGTAGAGTCTTTCAGAGGCCCTCTGTAGTAGGCACCTGTCCTGTTTCTTGTTTTATCCTTCTTCCCATGTCCATCCCATTTGTCTTTCTAAGTGAGGATTGATCATCTTACCTGGGTCTTCTTTCTTGCTTATCTTCTTTAGGTGTACATATTTTAATATATTTATCCTATCTTATAGGACTATATAAGTGAGCATATACCATGTGTGTCTTTCTGCTCCTAGGATACCCCATTCAGGATGATCTTTTCTAGATACCACCATCTGCTTGCATATTTCATGATTTTGTGCAACTAGAAGAGGTTGCAGAACAGACAGACAAACAAAAGTCTTCTAAAAGTCACCCTACAGAAAACTAAAGTCCAAGTGGGTCAAAGACCTCAACATAAAGCCAGATACAATAAATCGGTTAGAAGAAGGGTGGGAAAAACCTTGGAACTCATTGACACAGGAGACAACTTCCTGAACAGAACACCAACAGCACAGGTTCTAAGAGCAGCAATCAATAAATGGGACCTCATGCAATTGAAAAGCTCTGTAAAGCAAAAGACATTGTCATCAGAACAAAACGAAAGTCTATAACAGGAAAAGGCTCTTCACCAACTCTATATCTGACAGACGGCTGATATCCAGAATATATAAAGAACTAAAGAAATTAAAAAAGCAATAAACCAAGCAACCAATTAAAAAATGGGGTATGGAACTAAACAGATAATTCTAGTTGCATTAGAAGGCTGGTTTCCTATATAAGTGAGTATATACCATGTGTATCTTTCTGCTTTTGGGATACCTCACTCAGGATGATCGTTTCCAGGTCCCACCATTTGCCTGCAAATTTCATGATTTCCTCGTTTTTAATTGCTGAATAGTATTCCATTGTGTAGAAGTACCACAATTTCTGTATCCATTCCTCAACTGAGGGGCATCTGGGTTCTTTCCAGGTTCTGACTATTACAAATAAAGCTGCTATGAACATAGTTGAGCAAATGTCCTTGTTGTGTACTTAAGTACCTTTTGGATATAGGCCTAGGAGTGGTATAGCTGGATCTTGAGGAATCACTATTCCTAATTGTCTAAGAAAGTGCCAAATTGATTTTCAGAGTGGTTGTACCAGTTTGCATTCCCACCAGCAATGGAGGAGGGTTCCTTTTTCTCCACATCCTTTCCAGCATGTGTTGTCACTTGAGTTTTTGATCTTAGCCATTCTGACAAGTGTAAGGTGAAATTTCAGGGTCATTTTGATTTGCATCTCCCTGATGACTAAGGACATTGAGCATTTCTTTAAGTGTTTTTCTGCCATTCTACAGTCCTCTACAGAGAGTTCTCTGTTTAGCTCTATACCCCATTTATTTTATTTTATTTTATTTATTTTTATATCAATCAGAGGTTAGGTACTTTGCATCCCCAGCGTAGCCCCCTCCCTCTTTCCCTCCCACTATCCCCATCCCTCCCTCATCTCCTCCCCGTCCACTCCAAGTCCACCTACAGGAGAGGATCTCCTCCCCTTCCATCCAATCCCAGTTCATCTTGTCTCCTCAGGGCTGGCTACAATGTCCTCCCCTGGGATCCAGCTAGGCTGTTACTCCCTGGCATGTATGGGGGAGTGTGAAAGAGCCAGCCATCGAGTTCATGTCTGAAACAGTCCCTTACTAGGGTCTTCAGTTGGATACCGAGCTACTATGGGCCATTGCTGAGCAGGGGTTCTAGGACATATCCATACATGGTCCTTGGTTGGAGAAACTGTCCCATAGAAGACCCCTGTGCCCTGCTCAGTTTTATACCCCAATTTTTAATTGGATTACTTGATTTGTTGCTTTTTTACTTCTTGAGTTCTTTATATATACTGGATATTAGCCCTCAGTCAGATGTAGGGTTGGTGAAGATCCTTTCCTAGTCTGTAATCTGCGGTTTGTTTTGATGACAGTGTCTTTTGCTTCACAGAAGCTTTTCAGTTTCATGAGGTCCCATTTATTGATTGTTGCTCTTAGAGCCTGTGCTGTTGGTGTTCTGTTCAAGAAGTAGTCTCATGTGCTGATGACTTCTAGGGTCTTTCCCATTTTTTCTTCTAACCGATTTAATGTGTCTGGTGTTATGTTGAGGTCTTTAATCCACTTGGACTTTAGTTTTGTGCAGGGTGATAAATATGGATCTATTTTTATTTTTCTGCATATCCAGTTGGTCAAGCACCATTTGCTGAAGTTGCTGTCTTTTTTCTATTGGATGGACTTGGCTTTTTTTTTTTTATCAAAAATCATTTCCATAGGTGTGTGGGTTTATTTCTGGTTCTTCTATTTGGTTCCATTGATCCACTATTCTGTTTCTATGCCAATACCATGCAGTTTTTATAACTATTACTCTATAGTACAGCTTGAGATCAGGGATGCAGATACCTACAAATGATCTCCAGGACTAGACTGACTCTATGAACAACAATGGCTTTGGTATTTGTAAGTTTGTTAATAATATGCATAAGCATTCTAGCCATAAGAGAGACCTATGGAAGTCATTGGGTTATGCCAAATACCAAGAAGTCCATATAACAATCTGAGTGATAAATAATGGTAATCTGATTTTTCAGTTTATCATGGAACTTATAGACTGATAGTGTAGTGTGCAGTAACAGATTTACTGAAAAATAATTTCATATCTGAGAGAGTCTGCCTTTAAAAAAAGTGTATTTTTAAAACTGTAAAAAGTATTTACTATTTATAACAATTTATTCATTTTGTATCCTGTCTGTAGCCCCTTCCCTTGTCTCCTTTCAGTCCCACCCTCCCTCCTTCTTCTTCCCCTATGGTCCTCCCCTAGACCACTGAGAGGCGCAGTCTTCCTTCCACAAAGGAAGACAATGAAGTCATTTCTAATGAGACCTGATAGGCTAGGGTCATATAGAAGAGAAGAGAGAGACAGAGAGAGAAAAGAGAAAAATTGATGAACAGACTCTGTAGGGTAAGTGGTGCACTGGACAAAGATGCCACTGGACATTTCCTTTCATATTTTTTCTCTCTTTGGTTGCCTTTTTCTTTATAGCTCTGAATATAGCTGTACTCATGATACAGAAGACTTAAGATGATGCAAGATTTGTCATGACTTTTCATATGTTATTTTCTTGCCCACCTTCGATCTATTCCTCTTCTAAAATTCAATTCCCTCTCTGAGCATTGATTCAGAAACATGGCATCAGATGTCATTTCCCTGTGAGTGATGTCTGATAGGCTCCTGCCATGTGCTCTAATCCAATTATTGGGTTCTGACGAAGAGTCTAAAATCTGGCTTGTGCTTAAAAAAATATTGATAAAACCTTGGACAGTGAAGAGAAGGATGGTCAGTGCCACCGACATGTGTGACTTTTTCATTTTAAGAAGTGTCCTATAAACTAGATTCTTTTATAATGAGAAAATGGGCTTAAAATTTGTTCCTGAATATAAAATACTCTTCATTCCTGCGCTATTAGACAATAGTACTAACTGATATAAATATGTAGAATCATTTTGCAAAGACAAATACTTGTCCAGAAATTGCTCTCTCATACCAAACAGTTTGTCTTAGTACTAATTCACTGAATTCTGGATGGGAATTTTGCACACTCTGTTCCATTCAATCACCACAATGATTCTATTGAGTATCTATGGATGATCCTAAGCACTGACTTGTAAGCTCAAAAGCAGGTATTAAAAACTGATTTTATACACACCAAGGAATAATTGTAATGCCAATTATGTTCCATGACTAAATTTAGAACATTGCCTTTGGGAGAACAGAAAAAAAAAATGAACAGGATTTAAGGATCTCCGTGTTCATTTATGACTGTGTAACAATTCACTAAGACTGTCCTGCTATGTGGGTTTAGAGGAGATGTGGAAGCACTGAGCAGCTATGTGTGCTTGACTGTGTTATCAAAAATTTAGCTCACAACTTCAATGAAAGTAAATATTTTATATATCTACTATTATCTGTTTAATTCATTACATATGTGTTTTTTATTTTGCTTTTTTATTTTTGATGGTTTATTTTAAAGACTAAAACATGGAAAAGAAATGGCAACAAATAGACTTTCTCTAGAGAATGTAACTTAGGTCTAGTGATTTATTTTCATTATAAAACAAGATCACCATCTATGTGTTTGCCCAGTCAAACTAGTCTATGCTCATTCTCAGTCCAGTTGTTGAGAAATTTATATACAAAGGCTCAGTGATTCATGGTATCACAAAAGTGTTCAAGCTAATGCCTCACTATTAATTTTAATTAATAGAACTCTGACTTCCTGTTTCATCTTACTCACACACATTCTCTTTGGAAAAGCAGGATGATGGTAGTCGATTTCCATGAGTTTTTGACTGTTTTACTTGAAAGACATTGAAAATCCTGGGAAGAAATCTGTATTGGCAGAAATGTGACCACTTGCAATGTTTCTAGATATAAGGTATCTATCATTGTTAAAAAATGTTAAAGAAACATTTTAAAGATGATTGTTGTCCTAAATTTGCACAGTGTGCTGAATGGACCAGATCAAAAATCAAAATAGGATCAGCCAGACTTCCATGTCACCAAGGCACTTAGTTTGACTTTTCTATCTTCCCAGGAAACAGCTGTCAGCTTGGGAGGAGAGGGGGTTTTCTCTTCTATCTCCCTCACATCCCTTTTATTCCTTGCCCTTCCTCTTTTCAAGACCCCTTCCAGCTCTTAGAGCCTGTGCTGTTGGTGTTCTGTTGAGCAGCCTTGTTGGCCACGGAAGAGGACATTGCAGCCAGTTCTGAAGAGACCTGAAAAGATAGAGTTAGATGGAAGGGGAGGAGGACCTCCCCTATCAGTGGACTTAGAAAGGGGCAGGGAGGAGATGAGGGAGGGATGGTGGGGATAAGGAGGGAATGAGGGAGAGGGCTATGGCTGGGATACAAAGTACATAACCTGTGGTTAATATAAAATAAAAATGTTGGAAAAAAAGACCCCTTCCAGAATTCATGTCTTTGCATTTATCTTGTGACTCACTGTTTATATCTAGTGCCATATGTGTGATCCTGGGTCCCGGGATTCTGGTGAGCTTATTTTTGTCATGTGAAACAACGACCTACTATTTACCTATAGTCATAAGTTCAATAAGGGACTATACCATGTTTCTATTCTGTTTCCGTGCACAAAACTTATAGGGGAAATCAAATTCATTGCTTTTGCTTGTGCTTTATCCAACTCTTTTCATAAAACCATTATCTTTTGATTAACTCACTATAAAAGTTTTTGCACCATGTGGGAAAAATTATTGCAAATTCTAGAATTGAAACAAAATAGTAATATTGCTAAACTAAAAATTTGTAATTTTATCTTTTCATATAACTAATAGGTAATATAAAAACATAAAAGACATAAAGATAAATGGTAAGATCATTAAATATCTAGAATAACTCCAACAAAATGACATAGAATGTGTGCAGAAGGCACCTTGATGCAATGAGTGAAACAGAGCTTTGTGCACTTGGGCTCAAGGTTCACACTTTTCTTTAGCCAGGTGACTTTGATTTTACAAATACACACACACACACACACACACACACACACACAATCCTTATAGGACCATCAAATCATTTGTAAAATTGTAGCCATGATAACCAGTGCTACAATGATCATCAAACAAGTTAATTCTTGCTGCATAGTTCTTCACAAAAGACACTTATTTCGTAGCACTTCCTAGTTCTTCACTTAAAAAAATAGGTATTGGTTTGTTTTTATCTTCAACCATCTTTACTTTACTTCAGGAAAGATACTTTACCTATAAAAACATACAAACAAACATGGGTATCGACATAGAACATTACTTTAGGACATGGTATAAAGCTGTTCAAATAATGTTAGTTTGCAAGATCCCTGACAATGAATTTGTTTGAGTCTCTTTTTATGGTTGGATGTCTGTCTACATGCTGGGGTACAGGTGTGCTTACATGCATTTGGAGCTTAGAGGGTATCTTGAGTGTTACTGTTCAGGAGTCATTTTCCAAATCCTCATGGTCACATGTCAATCACTTTTAACAGCTTTTCCTCAGTAACAGGAAACAGCTGATTTTTAATTAAATTTATTTTTATATCAATTACAGTTTATTCACTTTGTATCCCAGCTGTAGCTCCCTCCCTTATTCCCTCCCAACCCCACCCTTCCTCCCTCATCTCCTCCCATGCTCTTTTCCAAGACCATTGATAGAGGAGGTCCTCCTCCCCTTCCATCTGACCCTAGTTTATCAGGTCTCATTAGGACTGGCTGCATTTTTCTCCTCCATGGCCTGGCAAGGCTGCTCCCCCCTTGGAGGGGGGGAGGTCAAAGAGACCACCACTAATTTCATGTCAGCGATAGTCCCTCTTCCCCTTACAAGGGAACCCACTTGGACACTGAACTGTCATGGTCTACATCTGAGCAGGGGTTCTAGTTATATCCATGAATGGTCCTTGTTTAGAGTATCAGTCTCAGAAAAGACTCCTGTGCCCAGATATTTTGGTTCTGTTGCTCTCTTGTAGAGCTCCTGTCCCCTCCAGGTCTTACTATCTCCCCTTGCTTTCATAGGATTCCCTGCACTCTGCCAAAAGTTTGGTTATGAGTCTTAGCATCTGCTTTGATACACTACTGGGTAGAGTCTTTCAGAGTCCCTCTGTGGTAGGCTCCTGTCCTGTTTCTTGAAACAGCTGATTATTAAGGAGTTTCTTACTCTCCCACATCATATCTTCCCTGCCCCAATGACTCCCATGAGTTATCTTAATTCCCAGATGTATAATTAGATATGTACCAGCCAGACCAAAAAGAACAAATCAAGAATATTTTATTTATTAAAAAGAATGCACTTCTCTTGAAAGAAAGGTCCGGTTTGTAGATTGGCTCAGTGATTAAGAGCACTGGCTGCTCTTCCAGAAGTCCAGGGTTCTGGTCCCAGCACTCACATGATGGTTCACAATCACTATAGGATCTGATGTTCCGTGGGATCTGATGCTCTCTTCTGGTTTGCAGATGTACCTGCAGACATAATGCCCACATATATAAAATATATAAACAAATGTTTAAAAAAGATGGTAAGAAAGACGCACATAGAGGTGTGGCTTGCATATTTACATTCAACCCCACAGTGCTGTTGATACACTGACAAGGACCATCTAACTTTGATTTGCTTTAGATATTCATAGATGTGTTGAAAGAGAGAAGAGCTGAGTGGGTTCAGAGAAATAAACTGCAAAGGATGGGTCACATGGAAAGGTGTGCTATTAAATAGACTCTAGATTTTTTTAGACATAAAGAATAAGAAAATATTTGTAAATAAGAAGTGTTAACATGGCCAAAGAATCTGTTAAATTGAAGATTTAATATTAAGGGTCTCTTTAACAGTGAAAACAAGTCATAAATTTAAAGCCAAACCATCAGAGCCAAAGTAAACAAGCAAGCAAGCAAGCAAACAAAAACCTAGGCCCTGGGGCCCTGCAGAGACTAATAGTCCAATCAAACACAATGCATAGAACCCCTGCAGAGATGTAGCCATAGACTCAGTTTCCACTTGGGCCCCCTAGTAATGGGATCAGGGACTTGTGTCTGACATGAACTCAGTGGCAGGCTCTCTTATCACCTCCTCTGATGAGTGCAAACATCCCAGGCCACAGAAGAAGAAAGTGAAGCCAGTTCTGATGAGACCTGATAGGCTAGGGTCAGATAGAAGGGGAAGAGATCCTCCCATATCAGTGAACTAGAGGAGGAATTAGGAGGAGACAATGAAAGGCCCACAGCCGGGATACAAAGTGAATAAACTGTAATAAATAATAATAATTAAAATACATTTTTTTAAATAAGTTAAAGTCAAGCAACAATGCAGATATGGACGATGGGAGATCAGCCTTCCTAACAGAGAGATGGGCTCTTTGAATACTTTGCTGATCGTAAGAAACAAGAGGGGCTGCAGCTAAAAAGAGACAATAATAAGTGAAATAGTCAGGTAGAACCAATATCCTTACAAGTAACGATAGGTAAAAGTCCCCATTCCTCCTCACTGCCATAATTATCTTCTCCTTTAACGTCTCTGAGGTAGCGCTGTAAGCAGAGGTGTAAGCATACTCTCCCTCCTGGGCCCTATATTACAGGATTCTGCAGTGCTCTGTGTGCTTGTTTCTTTGCTTTGTACACGTAGCTTCTATGGGGAATGTTCCTCAGTTGAGAAGATCAGCTTCCTTTGAAAATGATGCTGGAAGGAAATATTTGAAACAGCCTCACTCGGCTACCTTAGCATGCTTTATTTCAGATGATCTCCTCTGGCCACAAAATATCACATTTTAATGTTTTCTTAATGAATAGCAGTTGATTTCCATCTTCATACTGTTTGAAACAAAACACATGTATACAATTTTTCGAAAAAAGATATCTCTACAGGTTCTACTTAATTTAGTTAAAATCTAACTACACCACTTTCTCCGTCTTTTCCTCCTGCCGTCCCCTCCCATGCTCCTTCTGTGTGAGTCCTTCCACATCTCCCATGCCCACCCTCAAATTGGTAGCCTTTTCTCTGAGTCACTTCTTTTTTAAATTTTTTAAGTAATTTATTTATTTTGATATTAATCACAGGTTATATACTTTGTATCCCAGCCATAGCCTCTTACTTCATTCCCTCCCACTCTCCCCATCCCTCCCTCCTCTCCTCCTTGCCCCCTTCCAGTCCACTGATAGGGGAGGACCTCTCTGCCTTCTGTCTGACCCTAGCTTATCATGTCTCTTCAGGACTGGCTGCAATGTCCTCTTCTGGGAGCTAGTTAGGTTGCTCCTCACTCGGGGAGGGGGGCAGTTGACAAGCCAGCCATTAAGTTCATGACTGAAACAGTCCCTGTTCCCCTTCCTAGGGTACCCAGTTGGGTACTGAGCTACCATGGGCCACATCCGAGCAGGCATTATAATTTGTATCCATACATGGTCCTTGGTTGGACAAACAGTCTCATAGAAGACGCCTGTGCCCTGATCTATTTGGTCTTTGTGGAGCTCTTGTCCTTGCCAAGTCTTACTAACTCCCCCTTTTTTCAAATGATTCCCTGCACTCTGGCGATGGCTTGGTTGTGAGTTTTAATATCTGCTTTGATACATTGTTAGTTAGAGTCTTTAAGAGGCCCTCTGTGGTAGGCTACTGTCCTGTTACTTGTTTTCTCCTACATTCAATGTCTATCCCGTTTGTCCATTTAAGTGAGGATTGATCATCCCACCCTGCGTCCTCCTTCTTGCTTATCTTCCCTAGATGTATAGATTTCAGCATGTCCATCATATCCTATAGGTCAATATAATTGAGTATATACCAAGTGTTTCTTTCTGCTTTTGGGATACCTCACTCAGGATGATCATTTCCAGGTCCCACCATTTGCCTGCAAATTTAATGATTTCCTCGTTTTTAATTGCTGAGTAGTATTCCATTGTGTAAAAGTACCACAATTTCTGTATCCATTCCTTGATGGAGGGTCATCTGGGTTGTTTCCAGGTTCTGGCTATTACAAACAAAGCTCCTACGAACATGGCTGAGCAAATGTTCTTGTTGTGTATTTGAGCATCTTTTGGATGTATGCCTAAGAGTGGTATAGCTGTGTCTTGAGGAATCACTATTCCTAATTGTCTAAAAAAGTGCCAAATTGATTTTCAGAGTGGTTATACCAGTTTGGATTCCAACTAGCAATGGAGGAGAGTTCCCCTTTCTACACAACCTCTCCAGCATGTGTTGTCACTTGAGTTTTGATTTTAGTCATTCTGACAGGTGTAAGGTGAAATTTCAGGATCATTTTGATTTGCATCTCACTGATGGCTAAGGACATTGATTTGAGCATTTCTTTAAGTGTTTTTCTGCCAGTCTGCAATCCTCTACAAAGAGTTCTCTTTTTAGCTCCATACCCCATTTTTTAAAATTGGATTACTAATTTGTTGCTTTTTAACTTCTTGAGTTCTTTATATATACTGGATATTAGCCCTCAGTCAGTTGTAGGATTGGTAAAGATCCTTTTCCAGTCTGTAGGCTGTCATTTTGTTTTGATGACAGTGTCTTTTGCTTTACAGAAGCTTTTCAGTTTCATGAGGTCCTATTTATTGATTGTTGCTCTTAGAGCCTGTGCTGTTGGTGTTCTGTTCAGGAAGTTGTCTCCTGTGCCACTGAGTTCTAGAGTTTTCCCTAGTTTTTCTTCTAACAGGTTTAGTGTGTCTGGTTTTATGTTGAGGTCTTTGATCCACTTGGACTTTAGTTTTGTGCAGGGTGATCAATATGGATCTATTTTCATTTTTCTGCATATAGATATCCAGTTGGTCCAGCACCATTTGTTGAAGATGCTGTCTTTTTTCCATTGAATGGTTTTGGCTTCTTTGTCAAAAATCAAGTTTCCATAGGTGTGTGCGTTCATTTCTGGATCTTCTATTCGGTTCCATTGATCCACTCTTCTGTTTCTATGCTAATACCATGCAGTTTTTATAACTATTGCTCTGTAGTACAGCTTGAGGTCAGGGAAAGAGATACCTCCATATGATCTGTTGTTGTACAGGATCATATTGGAAATTCTGGGTTTTTTATTTCTCCATATGAAGTTGAGAATTTTTCTTTCAAATTCAGTGAAGAATTGTGTTGGTATTTTGATGGGAATTGCATTGAATCCATAGATTGCTTTTGGCAGAATGGTCATTTTCACTATGTGAATACTACCAATCCGAGAACATGGGTCTTCTGATATCTTCAATTTATTTTTTTCATACAGGTCTTTCACTTGCTTGGTTAGAGTCACCACAAGGTACTTTATGTTATTAGTGGCTATTCTGAAGGGTGTTGTTTCCCTAATTTCTTTCTCAGCCCTTTTGTCTTTAGTGTACAGGAGGGCTTCTGATTTTTTTTTTTTTTGAGTTGATTTTGTATCCAGCCACTTTGCTGAAGGTGTTTATCAGTTGAAGGAGTTCTCTGGTTGACTTTTTGGGGTCACTCATGTATATTATCATATAGTCTTCAAATAGTGATACTTTGACTTCTTCCTTTCCAATTTGTATTCCTTTGATCTCCTTTAGTTGCCTTGTTGCTCTAGCTAGAACTTCAAGTACTATGTTGAAGAGATAAGGAGACAATGGGCAGCCTTGCCTTGTCCCTGATTTCAATGGGATTGATTTAAGCTTCTCTCCATTGAGTTTGATGTTGGCTATAGGCTTGCTGTATATTGCCTTTACTATGATTTAGGTATGTGCCTTGTATCCCTGATCTCTCAAAGACTTTAAACATGAATGGATGTTGGATTTTGTCAAATGCTTTTTCAGCATCTAAGGAGATGATCAT
>CM053762.1:61806577-61838286 GCA_028658305.1 Pachyuromys duprasi | reverse complement strand
AGCACTGCCTTCATTGTGTCCCATAAGTTTGGGTATGTTGTGCTTACATTTTCATTGAACTCTAGGAAGTCTTTAATTTCTTTTTTTATTTCTTCCCTAACCAAGCTGTCCTTGAGTAGCAAGTTGTTCAGTTTCTAAGCATGTGCAGGCGTTTTGCTGTTTCTATTGTTGTTGAGGTTCACCTTTAGACCATGATGGTCAGATAGGATACAAGGGATTATTTCAATCTTCCTGTATCTGCTAAGGCTTGTTTTGTGACCAACTATATGGTCTATTTTGGAGAAGGTTCCATGAGGTGCTGAAAATAAGGTATACTCTTTTGATCTAGGGTGAAAAGTTCTGTAGACATCTATTAGGTCCATTTGATTTAGGGCCTCTATAAGTGCCCCTTTTTCCTTTTTTGCTTCTGACGGGATGATCTGTCCCTTGGTGAGAGTGGAGTGTTGAATTCTCCCACTATTAGAGTGTTGGGATCAATGTGTGATTTCAGCTTTAAAAATGTTTCTTTTACAAATGTGGATGTTCTTGTATTTTGGGCATAGATGTTCAAAATTGTGAGGTCCTCCTGTTGGAATTTTCCTTTAATGAGAAGGAAGTGCCCATCTTCATCTTTCTTGATTAGTTTTTGTTGAAAGTCTATTTTATTAGATACTTGGATGGCTACCCCAGCTTGTTTTCTGTGTCCATTTGCTTGAAACACATTTTTCTAGTCCTTTACTCTGAGGTAGTGTTTATCTTTGTTGCATAGGTGTGTTTCTTGGATGCAGCAGAATGTTGGATCCTATTTCTGCAACCATTGTCTTATTCTGTGTCTCTTTATTGGAGAGTTGATTCCATTGATGTTGATAGATAATAGTGACCAATGACTGTTACTTCCTTTTATTGTGGAGTTGGTAGTCTTACTATGTTTCATTGCTTTTTTTTTTCCTTTTTGTTATGAAGTTATCTGAATCATATATTTTCTTTGGTGTAGTTGTTTTCATTGGATTGGAGTTTTCCTTCTAGTATCTTCTGTAGGGCTGGGTTGCTGTGTAGATATTGCTTAAATTTTGTTTTGTCATGGAATATTTTGTTTTTTCCAACTATGCTGATTGAAAGCTTTGCTGGGTATAGTAGTCTTGGTTGTCTACTGTGTTCCCTTAAAGACTGCATGACTTCTGCCCAGGCCCTTCTGGCTTTCACAGTTTCTGATGAGAAGTCTGGTGTGATTCTGATCAGTCTACCTTTGTATGTTACTTGACCCTTTCCCCTCGCTGTCTTTAACATTTTTTCTTTGTTTTGTAGGTTTAGTGTTTTGGCTATGATGGGATGTGAGGTACTTCTTTTTTTGTCTAGTCTATTTGGTGTTCTGTAGGCTTCTTATATGTTTATGGACATTTCTTTCTTTAAGTTGGGAAGTCACTTTAAGTCACTTCTTAAAACTATTAATTTTTACTTTCTTATATTTGCTCTATCACAACCTATATGCTTCTTCTTTTTATTTTAAAGTTCTTTAAACAAATACTACAGTTAAAAGTGATACCAGATTTTTAGAAACAAGTCATCTTAGCCTTATATGAAACTGCCAACACCTGTCATGGTTCCCTTTCTTGGTTACAGGTTAATTTATCTTCCCAGGTTTCCTTATTTAAAATTTAAAATGATGACCCCCACCACAGGTAGCAGTTAAACAAAATTAGGCTCACATGATGAAACTGCCTCATTTCTTTGGACAGAAATAAGCCACAGATTATTAGTTTCACCTCACATCTATTAACCATCTATCCCTGGTTGTGGCATCTTATAGCTTGATCTAAATACCTTCCAAAGCACCCAGCTAAGTAAATAATGAGGATTCAATAAAAAGAGAAAGAATGGATATCAAGCAATGCAGTTCTGAAGAAGTAATACATTCATTGACATTGTTAAAAGCAAAAAAAAAAATGAGAGAAAATGGAAAATACGAAAAATATTAAAATATGTGTTTATGTGTATGTATGTGTACATGTGTGTGTTCATATGTGTGAGCATATTCGTATGCGTGCATAGGTGTGTATGTTTTTTGTGCATATACATGTATATGTATGTGTGGTTGCATACTTTTTAAAAACTCTTTGTGTCTACATTTTTTGTATCTCTTTCTCCGTACTCCACCCCAATCCTTTCCAACACTCCAACACCAGGTGGGAAAGAGAAAGGGCTAGTGGGAGAGGGGGCATAGTTTTCTTAGCTGTTTCCTGCTAGTGTTAACCAAAGAAGCTGGAGAAACGCTGTGTTATCCTCTCCTACTCATATTCACCTTATCTTCACTTCCTCCCTTTAACATATTTTAGGAAACAAAGTGGAGGAAATGAAGATTTTGTGAATTTACAATGTCCATGAGGGATGACATAGAATATTTTTCTTTAAACAACTTAATGTCAATGGTTTTTACTGTCTACACAAACTGATCATCATATCTTTGAGTGTGTGAGTCTAGAATATTGAGTGTTGTTGGAAACTACATAAAATACAAACCCCAGGGATAAGAATACAACCCTTGACAAGCATGACAGTCGGTCTCTCTACGAAAAGAATTAAAGAGGCCAGGTTATGAGCCTGCGCCTTAATTTCAGTTGTCTCCCCTGAGTTTCTGACCAATATTAATTCAAGGGAAAAAGGAAAGGAATATGAGCAAGAAGGCAAAACGAAACAAAATAAAACCCCAAAACAACAACAACAAAAACTCAGAAAATGTATTTCTGCATTGGCATATTTACCCAGTTAATGTGTGTCCTTGTATAATGCAACTGTGCTTCCAATGTAATGCAGTTCCTTCAGAATGAGCTGGTTTGGCAGAAATGTGAACAACATGTAGAGCAACTAAATAATATAAACACAATCAGAGTGGCCCTTCCCAGAGGAGGGGCCCAAGCCTGAGGTGGTGCATTTTGCAATTTCCCTTGCCACCACATCAAAGCAAGTTAAAGCTGCCTCATGTGATTAAAGGGCAGCTCTGCTCACCTCTCTACTCCTTTCCCCAGGTCAGGAAAATGGAAATTAAAAAGAAAAAAGTCACTTTTCTATTTTTCTTTTTTCATTTCAAGCTGATTGGATTGGACTTGGTGAATTAAAATGGATTCTACATATGTAAAGGTCAGTTTAGCCTCTGTTTTTTTGTTCATTAAAAGAAAGATGAAATCTTGCTGTCTCTGCTTTCATCAAATCATGACGCCTGAGGATGCCATCAGCAAGGCCCACACAGTGCACACAAAATGAATCGCAGAGGAAAGAGGCAAGCACTATGCAGTTCACATTATTTATTTTTTATTCATGTCAGCACTGCAGCTGTAACTGGTTTTTTACCATACTGCTACTGTAGACTTCAAGGAGTTTCTTCAGGAAACGATAAAATCATCGAGTTACACATTTCTGCCTACTCAGATATTTTGCTTCTTTGGATACGTACTGTTAGAAGTCAGGCAGCCTTGTGACCCGCTCTGGTTTTGGTTCTTCATCTGTTGGAAGGTCTTTGTTTATGTTGATATTTTTCCTCTGATAAAAATGTATAACCTCTTTAGAGAGATAAGGTAAATGTCTATTAATGAACATAGGATAATGTTAAATGATTGAAAATTTTAGAAGATTGAATAGCGGCTGATGCAAACAGAACAGGAGAGTGTGAAGGTGAAACAGCTCAGATGCATTACATGGACCTATGTTGTGTAGTTTTGGAGCTGATGACATGTTCTATACTTAGTTGAATTTGCCATTTAATTGGTTATAAATGTCAGGTTAATAATAGTAAATAATAATATAATATTATACACAACAAAATATTATAGATTAATAATTTATATTTATGTTACATAAAATATAAATGTTTATATTATATATAAGTATAATAAATAAAGATAAGACTTTTATCTTGAAACTTACATAAATCTAATATTTAAAAAAGTAGTTTAAAAATAAAGAAAAACCAACAATAAATTAGGAGGCTGGAAACTTCATAGACACATTATGTCTGGTTTGAAGACTGATGCGATTATCTAACCAAGTAGCCCAAGATAGGTTCTTCTTAGACGCTAGCTACCCATTATAGAAGGAAAAGCCTCCTTGATAGAATGAGAAATCCCACAGACCTCTCAGCATTCTGAAATTAATTCATTCAACAAGCATTTGGTAAATAATCTATGTATTTTATACAACATATGACAGACTGGGTTTACAAAAATGAGTGGAAAATGGTCCCCCATCATTCCTTTCAAAATGATAAGCCACACATTTGATGTAGCATTTTAAGATAACCAATAACAGTATTATATGCAGGAATAAAGATTTGACTCAAAAGTACCCTTATTAAGCCTATGTTTGTCATTCATGAAGTTTTCAACAGACTACATGATTATTATTTTACATATTATTTTTTTCCAGGAAAGCTTTTGTTTTATCTGTCCATTTTTGAAATGAAATCTACCTAATATAACTATGTAGTTCTGGCTGGCCTGGAATTCTTTCTATGTCCTATGATATCTTCATACTTATAATAATCCTACTTTCTCAGATTCCTGGGTGCTGGAATTATAGGCATATGTCATCATTCCTGATGGATAATAAGCTGTATTTTATATATTCTTTAATTAAAACAAGTTCTAAATTCAAATGTATTTTTATCATATTCTTTTCCCCTCCTAAATTCTTCTAGATCCTCTCTCTGTCCTTATATAAAACATAAGTCCAAGTGGATCAACATAAAATCAGATACATGTATTCTGTGTTCTATTGTGTCATTTCTATTTTTTAACTTTTTATTTATTGTCTGTCTTGGTATTTGTTCCTATCTACTGCTAGAGGAAGTTTCTCTGATAATGGCTGAGTAAAACACTAATTTATGAGTGCAGCAGAACCTGGTTAATATTTATTTTATTGCTATGTTCCTCTAGCAAAACTGTAGCTTCTGTTTCCCTTAGGTTCTAGCCTGTCCAGTCTCAGGCTTTGACCACCCGAGTCATGTCTTTAAGGAGGGCACTTTAAATTCAGTCAGGGAGTAGTTGCTTACTCCCACAACCTTTGTACAACTGCAGGAACACCATCTTTCATGCGTATGAGCAATGTAGGATTTGTAGCTGGCTTGGTAGGCATGAAAATGATTTTTATTGTTGGGGTCACTACATGATGAGGAACTGTACTCTACAGGGTCACATTTTTAGGAAGGTTAAGAATCACTGCTCCCACCATTTGCCGGCAAATTTCATGATTTCCTTGTTTTTTATTGCTGAGTAATATTCCATTGTGTAGATATACCACAATTTCTGTATCCATTCCTCAACTGAGGGACATCTGGATTGTTTACAGCTTCTGGCACTACAAATAAAGCTGCTACAAACATGGTTGAGCAAATGTCCTTGTTGTATACTTGAACATCTTTTGGATATATGCCTAAGAGTGGTATAGCTGGATCTTGAGGAATCGCTATTCCTAATTGTCTGAGAAAGCTCCAGATTGATTTCCAAAGTGGTTTTACAAGTTTGCATTTCCACCAGCAGTGGAGGAGGGTTCCCCTTTCTCCACATCCTCTCCAGCATGTGTTGTCACTTGAGTTTTTGATCTTAGCCATTCTGATGGCTGTAAGGTCAATGATACTGATATTCCAACCAAGGACCATTCATGGATATTACCTAGAACCCCTACACAGATGTAGCCCATGGCAGTTCAGTGTCCAAGTGGGTTCCATAGTAATGGGAACAGGGACTGTCTCTGATACGAACTGATGACCTCTTCTAGATCACATCCCCTTTAGGGGGGAGCAGCCTTACCAGGCCATAGAAAAAGACAATGCAGCCACTCCTGATGAGACCTGATAGAATAGGATCAGAAGTAAGTAGAGGAAGACCTCCCCTATCAGTGGACTTGGGGAGGGGCATGGATGGAAAAGGGGAAGGGAGGGTGGGATTGAGAGGAAAGAAGGGAGAGAGCTACAGGGGTGATACAAAGTGGGTAAACTGCAATTAATAAAAAAAAATTAAAAAGATGCATAAAAATTTGAAAAATAAAAAGAATCACTGCCATAAATCAACATAAGCAAAGCTCAAATGACTCAAGCAGCATGCACAAGGCTTATGCTGATCACCACCAGGTCTTCTGTGTATATATTGTGGCCTCCAATTTAGTGTGTTTTAGTGTTGTTATGGGATAGTGTGCAAATGAGTGGGTCTCTAATTCTTGTTCTTTCTCTCAAGATAGTTCCTTTTGTTGGTTTGTCTTGTACAACTTCAGTGTAACAGATCTTGTTTTATATTATTATATTTTATTTTGTTGTACTTTTTAAAAATGTATAATTGAATAAAAAACTAATCACTATGGTAAAGGTTAACCTTGAAATGTCTTATTCCCGGTCTTCTCCTGCTTTAGATGTCTATCTTGTTTGTCTGAATGAGGATTGAGCGTTTTCTCTAGGGTCTTCCTTGTTGTTTAGCTTCTTTAGCACTATAGATTTCAGTATGTTTATCCTGTATTATATGTCTAATAACCAGTTATAGGTGAGTATATTATGTTATTTTCTTTTTTGAAATATTATAGAAACAATAAAAAGGAATACAGATAATTTATTAGTATTTACAAAATCTAGTTTGTAATGGAACTGATGAAAAATTATAAATGACAAAACTATGGACTCAGTGTACAGTGTATTACATAAAAATTTAAAAATTAGATTTAATAATGATAAAATTCATTCTCTGAATCATCTATTTGTTAATAATCTTTCAGCTCTTCTGGAACTGTTGTGATCTAGAATGATGTAAATAATAAACTAAAAACATTTCTATACATTTAAAAATGTATTTGCCTGTTAGTGTTTTTTGATTAATTTATTTTTTATTAATTACAGTTTATTCACTTTGTATCCCAGCTGTAGCTCCCTCCCTCATTCCCCCCAATCCTGCCCTCCATCCTTATTCTCCTATGCCCCTTCCCCATTCCACTGATAGGGGAGGTCTGCCTCTCCTTCCATCTGACCCTAGTTTATCAGGTTTCATCAGGACAGGCTGCATTATCTTTCTCTTTGGCTTTTTATTTATACGTAACCCAGACACTTGCACTGAGATTTTCCTCATATAAAATTGATTTTCAATTTTTAGCAAACTACTTCAAAGATAATAATCATAAGACACTGTTTTATAGTAAGTCATTGGTTAAAAGGCCAGTGGATTTAAAGTAAAGCTTTTAGGCAACAGAAACTCAAGACTATCTATTGGCTCTTTTATCTAAGATGCTTTTTAGTTAAATAAATAGATTAGCCACCAGATATAAGAGCCATACAGAGTAGAACCACATGGAAGCAAGCCGTGGTTTTTGTTGTGTTCTATAAAGGGTTGTCAAAATTGAGCTATTACTGATGGTAAGCAACCACAAAAACAGGAAAAAAAATATCTGTTTCTAGATATAGGATAAACTATGCCATTGTGATAACTCAGCCTATAGAGCATGAGTTTACAGAAATTAAGATATGTGAAGGCCAGAAGAAGGTACTGGATCCCTCAAAGTAAGGACTACTTCTAAATTAACTGAATCAGAATGTGATTTTCTGAAAGCCTCAAATTGTGGCTAGTTGTCCACAAGTTTTGTAGTTCCTGAATGGTGAGTAGTGTATGGGGAGGGGGTGCCTTATAGAATCTGTTTAGCAGCTAAGAATAGCTGGGCCTCAATTCCAAAGATTTGGCCTCTCTCCAGCAGCCAAGGTCTAGGATTACAATGGTATCCCACCACACCAGTTCATCTTTCTGAAAACTGAATTGAGGTTTCTCAGTTATTTCCCAGCCAAGAATATGTAATTTCCACATATAATTTTGAATTTATATAATTTTGTACATAATTTTGTCTTGGCTTTGGTTTTACATAAATAAAGAAATAATTGATTTCTGATTTCACTAACTGTTGAAATATGAGGTCATTTAAAAATTTATACTGTCTCAAAGTATAATTAACATGCTTTAAAATACTCCCATTTAGAATATGGTTAACTTTTTCATAAAATTTTCAGATATATCTAATTTTACCACAATCCAGCTATATAAAGTGTCTGTATAACCCTTGGTATCCACTTATATTCAATCTGTATTGTTCTGCCAAACCTTAGACAACACGAATTCATGCTTTGTATCTGCAATATTTGTTTTCTGAACATTTCACATGAATGTAAACATATAATAAATGGTATTGTATCTGGCATATTTTGTGTCAAGAATTGGTCATTTGATGTGTCTGTAAATTTAAGGCATTATAAATAATTATGACTTGATACATAGAACTTTATATTAAGATAATTTAGGTTTCTTTTTAAAATAATTTTTATATTAATCACTAGCTATTTACTTTGTATCCCATTGGTAGTCCCCTCCCTCATTCCCTCCCAATACCACCCACCCTCCCTCATCTCCTCCCTGCCCTTCTCCAAGTCCACTGCTAGGGGAAGTCCTCCTCCCCTTCCATCTGACCCTATCTTCTCAGGTATCTTTAGGACTGGTTGCAATGTCCTCCTTTGTGGCCTAGCAAGGCTGCTCATCCCTCAGGGGCTGGAGAGGGGGTCAAAGAGCCAGCCATTGAGTTCATGTCAGAAATAACCCCTCTTCCCCTTACTAGGGAACCCACTTAGATATAAGCTACCATGGGCTACATCTGAGCAGGGATTCTAGGTTATATCCAAACATGGTCCTTGGTTTGAGAAACAATCTCATAAAAAACCTCTGTACCCTAAAGTCCAAGTGGATCAAAGACATCAACATAAAACCTGATACACAAAATCAGTTAGAAGTTAAAGTGGGAAGGAGCCTTGAACTCATTGGAACAGGAGACAACTTCCTGAACAGACCATCAACAGCACAGCCTCCAAGAGCAACAATCAATAAATGGTACCTCATAAAACTAAAAAGCTTCTGTAAAGCAAAGGACATTGTCATCAGAACAAAACAACAACCTACAGACTGGGAAATGATCTTCACCAACCCTATATCTGACAGGGGTCTGATATCCAGAATTTTGGTTTCTTTAGAGTATGTAGGAGAGAAAATCTAGGTAATATGATCCATGCATTAAAATTTTGGGGGTCTCTGTTTCCCATTAGTATCTATCTTTTTATGTCTCTTTTAGTATGTGTTTGTTTTAAATTTAAACATTCTTATTTCATAGAGGTAGTATAACATTTTGATTGTACATTCTGAAGAAGATGCTGAACATTTTTTTTAATTCACTCCTTGGCTATTTATGGTTCTTTTTCATTATAGATCTACTTCCATCTCTCTGCTAATTTTTCTCTCAAATAGTCTTTTCGTAGAGTGAGAAAATTGGAGATAGAGAGACAGAGTATAAAGCCTGTCCTGTGTTATCTCCTCTCTTGCCTCATTATTTGTTTGACCCAAAGGAAAATTTCTTTGTTTTTCTTGATTGCTTGTTTCTCTTTTTCATAATATTTTAAACAATTTTATTTTAATTTTTATTAATTTCACTTTATATACTTTATTCCCCCCTGTAGCTCCCTCCCTTCTCCCCCCCATCCCACCCTCCCTTTCCCTTCTCCATGCATCCCCTTCCACAATTCCACTGATAGGGGCGGTCTTTCTCTCCTTCCTTCTGATCCTATTCTATCAGTTCTCATCAGGAGTGGCTACATTGTCTTCCTCTGTGGCCTGGTAAGGATCCCCCCCCCCCCCATGGGGAGGAGATCAAAGAGCAGGCCAATCAGTTCATGTCAGAGGCAGTCCCTATTCCCATTACTATGGAACCCACTTGGACACTGAACTGCCATGGGCTACATCTGTGCAGGGGTTCTAGGTTATCTCCATGCATGGTACGTGGTTGGAGTATCAGTCTCAGAAAAGAACCCTGTGCCCAGATTTTTTGGTTCTGTTGCTCTCCTTGTGGAACTCCTGTCCTCTCCAGGTCTTACTATCTCCAACTTCTTTCCAAGATTCCCTGCACTGTGCCCAAAGTTTGGGCTTAAGTTTCAGCATCTGCTTTGATAGTCTGCATGATAGAGCCCTTCAGAGGCCCTCTGTGGCAGGCTCCTGTCCTGTTCCCTGTTTTCTCCTTCTTCTGATGTCCATTTTCTTTGCCTTTCTGAATGGGGATTGAGCATTTTAACCAGACCCCTCCTACTTGATTAGTTTTTTTTTTAGGTGTACAGATTTTAGTATGTTTATCCTATATTATCTGTCTAATATCCACTTATGAGTGAGAATATACCCTGTGTGTCTTTCTGTTTCTGGGATACCTTACTCCGGATGACCTTTTCCTTTTCCCAGCACTTACCTGCAAATTTTATGATTTCCTTGTTTTTATTACTGAGTAATATTCCATAGTGTAGATGTACCTCAATTTCTGCATCTATTCCTTAGTTGAAGGGCTTTTGGGTTGTTTCCAGCTTCTGGCTATTACAAATAAAGCTGCTACAAACACGGTTGAGCAAATGTCCTTAGTGTGTACTTGAGCATCTTTTTGGTATATCCTTAAGAGTGGTATAGCTGGATCTTGAGGAATTGCTATTCCTAATTGTATGAGAAATTGCCAGATTGATTTCCAAAGCTGTTGGACAAGTTTACATGGAATCTAATAGAAGACCCTGAAATAAACCCACACACTTTGGACATCTGAGTTTGACCAAGATGGCAAAACCATACAATAGAAAAAAAGATAGCATCTTCAGCATGTGGTACTAGTCTAACTGGATGTCTACTTGTGCCCTGACCCGCGGGACCTAGTTATTCGTGGGGTCCGAGGGGATCCAAGCCTGAAAGAAAAACGGGCGGGAAAGAAGAAGGAAGACCAAGCAGTTTCCTTGTCAAGGTCTCGTTTAATGGGGTAAAAAGTACCAGTTTTAAAAGTGGAGAAAGGAAGGAGCAGGGAAGGGTAGGTAAAATTCCCGTGAGAGGAGTGGCTCCGCCAGGGCAGCTTGCGATCTTGGAATGTTGTTCCACCTCGGGCTTCCTTATCTCTGGAATGTCCGGTTCCGAATTCATGGCCGTTGTTTTCGGGGGTCAGCAATTCTCAGCGAGGGGAGTCTTTTACTCTAAGCCACATTTGTTCCCAACATACTTGTAGAAAAATACAAATAGATCAATACTTATCACCCTACACAAAACTAAAGTCCAAGTGGATCAAAGACCTCAATATAAAAACAGACACACTAAACCTGTTAGAAGAAAGAGTGGGGAAGAACCTTAACTCATTGGCATAGGAGAAAACTTCCTGAACAGAATACCAACAGCACAGGCTCTAAGAGCAACAATCAATAAATGGGACCTCATGAAACTGAAAAGCTTCTGTAAAGCACACTGTCATCAGAACAAAAAGACAGCCTACAGATTGGGAAAGGATCTTTACCAACCCTATATCTGACAGAGGGCTAATATCTAGAATACATAAAGAACTCAAGGAATTAAATAGCAACAAACCAAGTAACCCAATTACAAAATGGGGTACAGAGCTAAACAGAGAAATCTCTGTAGAGGATTGTAGAATGGCAGAAAAACACTTAACAAAATGTTCAATGTCCTTAGTCATCAGGGAAATGCAAATCAAAATGACCCTGAGATTCCACCTTACAGCCATCAAAGTGGCTAAGATCAAAAATTCAAATGACAACACATGCTGGAGGGGAACCCTCCTCCACTGCTGGTGGGAATGTAAACTCATAATATTATATGCTAATCTTTCTTTAATGTCAAACAACTACTAATTCAGGATAAATATGTATGACAATTCAGGATAATTTTTCACATAAACAGACACAAAATATTTTTCCTTCTTTCCCTCCCCCCAAGCCCTTTAATCACTCTGAAAAATATAAGTTAAAAGAACAAATAAAAGAACCAAAGTTGAGTAAATGCCCTTGTTGTATGGTGGAGCATCTTTTGAGTATATGCCCAGGAGTGGTATAGCTGGATATTGAGGCAGAACTATTCCCAATTTTTCTGAGAAAGAGCCAGATTGATTTCCAGAAAGACTACACAAGTTTGCACTCCCACTGGCAGTGGAGGAGGGTTCTGCTTTCTCCACATCCTGGCTTGCATGTGTTGTCATTTGAGTTTATAATCTTAGCCATTCTGGCTGGTGTAAGATAGACTCTTAGAGTAGTTTTGATTTGCATTTCACTGATGACTAATGATACTGAGCATTTTTTTATGTGCTTCTACGCCATTTGAGATTTTTCTGTTGTAAATTCTCAGTTTAGCTCTGTTTTCCATTTTTAATTGGATTATTTGAATTGTTGATGCTTAATTTCTTAAGTTCTTTGTATATTTTGTATGTTAGCCCTCTGTCTGATGTAGGGTGCCTTTCCTGGACTCAGTGGTTGAAGATATGCTCAGTCTTGGTATGAGTTGGTATGCTGGGGAGGACTGATATGTTGAGCAGGGGCCTCCCCTTTTCATGAAGGAAAGGGAGAGTGGAAGGAGGAAGAAGAGGAAGGAGGAACTGGAATGAGAGCAGAGAGGGAGTACCCTTGGGATGTTAGGTAAATAAACTGAAATAAAACAAAAATTAAAAAGAAAGCAAAGGTTTTTGTTTGTTTGTTCATTTTTAACTATATGTTTCTCTACCTCAAGCAGCCAGGGAAGCTAACTCATAATGTGAGCCTTTTAGTGGCCTCCAGACACCTCCGTTTTTGTTTTGTTTTGTTTTTGTTGTTGTTTTGTTTTGTTTTGCTTTGTTTTGGTTTTTTTTTTTTTACTTAAATACATCTACTAGTCTGAGAATGTAAAAGAAATGGTGTTGACCTAAATAACATATTTTTTGCTCAAAATATCTGATCATGAGGTGCTTGCCCTAATGAACAAATTCCCAGAACAAGTCTTGACTCAGGCTCAGGGAACATTGCAGAAATATTTTAAGAACCAGAAGACCAGGAGGTCTGCTGTGAAATAACAGGAAAGACACACCTGTGATACTTCAACAATATGGCCACCCAAACAAGATCTGGAGAAGTACAAAGCAAATAGACTTGCTGACATGGAAAGGGGAAATTTCATGGAGCTCCACACCTATATAGAAAACCACAGTCAACCACAGCCAATTAATGACTACTGAGAAAGAGAATTCACCTTCCCCAGTGATGAGGCCCTTGACTGGTTATCTAATTCCATATGGTCAGCCCTCAAAACATGTACATAGAAGACATATACGCTACAACTAAGCAGATTCAATAGGTTTTGTGTGTGTGTGTGTGTGTGTGAGAGAGAGAGAGAGAAAGAAAAAGAGACAGACAGACAGACAAAGACAGAGAATTAGTTAAAAAAAGAAGAGGAAGAGAAAGAGGAAGAAGAAGTAAAAGAAGAAGGAGAGGAAGAAAGGAAGAAGAAAAGGTAAAAGAAGAAGCTGTAAAGCTTGGAGCAAGGAGGAGTTAAGTGGAGGCTGATGAAAATTAAGGAAAAAAACAATATATTGAAAACACACAAAGAAAAGAAACATATTCTGACAAATTTTTAAATCATAGTAGACATGGCTTGTGGAGGCTGGGGCCTAAAGATTGGACGATGTTGCTCTATAGATGCCAAATTTCAATTTGACAGAAGTGATGCCTTCCAGAGATTTGCTATATATCACAAGCCCAACAGTTAATAATAGATTATATATGTGAAAATTACCAAAAAGGAGAGTCTAAGTATTCCCTCACATTATTATAAACTTATGAGGAAAACCATATTTCAATGTCCTGATCTGTTATTCCATGGCATTCACATGTGCCGGAGCCTGATATTTACACTTCAAGTGTAAACAGCCACTTGTTAATGACGATAAAACACTACAGCAGTTCACTTATTAACTTCCTTATTAATACATATTTACAGAATGTTAATTTATAACCTAGTAAAGCTGGTAAGATTCTTAATTACATTTTAAATCTTCTTTTTAATTGAGTTTTTGTATTTGAAAATTTATCCGTGCGTACATCTGTCACAAGGAAGCCTTGTCCATAGTGTCACAGTGGTGCGTTGTGATCTCACCTGCAGTAAATAGCATTGCAGTTATGCAAATGTGCACTGTAATACCACATTGGAGTTGTGATGGCACACTGGAGCTGAAATATCACAATGCACAATTGTTATTGTACAAAAGAGCAATTTCCTTAAAAATAAAAAAAAAATCTGCTCACATGATGTAGTATTTTGTACACCAAGATTCACTGGATAATTTCAATTCAGTGATCACACAGATGGTCCTGGTTAAACCAAATGCAGCACAAACCAAAGTCCCATATCAGAACTCTGGGAAAGAGGCTTTTGAGGATGAGAATGGTGGTTGGTGGGATTTGGAGGAGACAGCATAATCAGAAAACATTGTAAAAGTATATGAAATACATTTAAAAAATAGTGCATTTGAAATGTTATATGCCTTCTATAAAACTGGCTTAAGAGATTTTATCAGTGCTAGGTTCCAGGAAGACTGTAGTCCCTAAGTTCAGCTCTACCTAAGTCTACCTATGCAGAACTTCTGCCTTCACAGTTTGACACAATTCACAAATGTGAACAAAATTTAAGACCTTAAACTTAGAGTTCACAGTCTAGCACATTAGCAATAAAAACAATGTAACATCCATTTATCTGTAACTTTTATGAATATTTTAAAGGTAGAATGATGTTTTAAGGAGTTTTTCATGGATTACAGTGGATGAAAACTCAATCAGTTGTGTATACAGGTTCAGCATCTAATGTGGCATCTCCGTGATGGTGAATTGATAAAATGGTCGTGATACCAGGTGTCATTTCTGTCTGTTGTTCATGGTACAAGCCGTGAAAGGAATAATGGTGAGGACAAATCGGAGCCCAGCTCGAACTAATTCAAAGCCACAACTTTATCCTTTCCTTTTTGAATGCAGCTGTTGTGTAGATGTGCGTTGATTTTTATGAGTATTTATTGATCATTTTCCTGAATAGGCAGTATTTATTGCTTTGCTAAATCTCTAATGACTGAAGCATAGTGTAGCATAGTGTGTGGGCAGAATTCCCAGGATGTACTGAGTGTGTGTTCATAATGGAACAGGCATTGTTACAACTTTGACTGTTATTGTTATCATCACTGATACTATTATTATTTTGCAAAACGAAATGGTTGAAAATGTTACCTATATCAGCAGAATTCTTATGTCCATAGCAGCACAATTAAGAAAACGATAGTTAAGTAAACTTAATTATCCTGTTGTAAAGTTGGTTTTACAAATAAGCCTAGATGGCAGTAATTTATTATTAATCTCTCTCTGTTATTTTGTCTCGCTCTGTTTTTCTTTGTGTCTATGTCTGTCTCTGTATCTATGTCTCTGTCTGTCTGTCTTTCGCTCTCTCCTTTCCAGGTTTCTGTATGTGGCCCTTGCTGAACTTTAACCCAACTTTTTGTCTCACACTCCCAAGTTCTGGGCTTAGACTTATGAACCGTAGTGGTCATCTTCTATTAATAATCATCCTTTCTTATCTGGTCAAAAACCATCCCATTTTCCTCAGCACAGTGGTAAAATGTAAAAGACAATGAATGTGGTGCTTAGTTTTGCAGATTAATGTCTAATGTCTCTCATTCTTGCACTTGGTGTGGGCATCTTTTTCTCTCAACACTACAAAGAATGCCATTGAATTGATGGAATTTTAATAACAACAACAAAAAAAATTCTCCTTTGCTCTTTGGCCAGGATGAACAGTATATGTTAATCACCACTATTTTTTCTTTGGATAGAATCTGCATCTATGCTTTTCCTATATGAAACACTTAGCACAATAATTGTAAAGAAAGATGCTGAAAATAATTGCATTTGAGGAAAAAAATATAATGGTCACAAAAAAAAAAAAAAGACAGAGACCAACCATTTCAAACAAAGTATCTCATAGATATTAATGAATAAAATTGACCTGAGAGAGAATTATTGATTCTTCATTGCCAGTACAAAAATGTGTACATGTACAAGTAATTCAGCTAGGCTTTTGCAGAACGTGGTTATTTACAGACCCAATGGGTCCTTTGAGTTCTGCAGAGACTCACAGCACCAGTGTGTACCATAGTTCATTTTAAGTAGAATTCAATATTTAAAACCTGAATCACCACTGACTTTGCAGGAATGTAGCTATTACTCCTGCATAAAGCAAAACCAAAATGACATGAAAATTTGTAGCCCAGTAGGGTAGCTTCTACAAGAGAGTAAGTCCCATCAATCCTAACCATTATTTTTCAACACAAGCTATTCTAGTGTGAAGTGAATGTCAGGTCCCAAAATATTCCTACCCATAGTCTCCCTAGGAGCCAGCAATTTAGATCTGTGGTTCTTCTTAATGGGCCCAGACATAGGGAGAATTCATAAAGAGTTTAACTACATTTAATAAACATAATTGGACACTGGGAAAATGTTTTATACTTGGCAATATTCCTACTCCGATAGGAATGAGCTATTTAAAGATACTTGAAGTGCATTCCTTTGTAGTAAGCTGTATTTTCCACAAAATGGCATAAGCCATTGCTCTTGAGAAATTGTGTCATTAAACCATGCTCTTCATATCCCAGGAAAGAGATCTTAATGCTGATATATTTGGGATCAAGAAGAAATAAGTCAATAAAATGCAACACCATTAGCTACTGGCATCTAACTTGCTTCAGCTTTGGAGTTAAGCTACAACATATTAATTTGACCATTCATATTTTTTCTATTTATTTTAATTGGTATGTCATATTTGTACATATTTATGAAGTACAGTTGCAATTTGGCACATGTAATATAGTTTGTGATGATCAAATCAGAGTAGTACTTATTGAAATCCACTTAAAAATTGTAATTTGTAGGTTTAGCTGTAGCTTGGTATTGAATAACATGCCTAGAATTAATACGTATGAGTCCATGTATATAATTCCCTGTATGGTAAATCAACAATGTACATACACACACATGCATGCATGCATATGCACAAACACACACACAAAATCTATCAAGCTATATATCATCTATCACCTATATATCATCCATATATCTGTATACATAATTTAAATGTACTTTCATTTTCATGTTGTTTTTATGTTCAGATTTTCTCCCAATAAACTCATATACAATATCCAATGAAAAAAAGTTAATTGATTGGTCATTTTCAAATTTGGCCTTTTCATAGTTATATTTGCCTAAGGAGTTCTTCTTGGAATCATGATAAATATTAAGCATTAATATATGAAAAGTTAGCCTTTTAGAAATTCTTGCTTTATTGTCAAGTGCTAATTATATTTGTAGATTGGCATTTTTAATTAAAACATAATTGGAAGGAAAGTTTCTGAACTCTTTTAGAATCAGCCTTCTGAGGCAAGATATAACCTGCATGTAGATGATAAACTGTGCCCATCTAAAAGTGGACACCACTGAGGGAGAGACAGACTGAGAGAAGAATAGAATGGGACTCTTCCCTCATTCTCATTGGTGCTTGACTGAGGAAATTGTTCTGTAATTTCCCTTTTAGCAATGGCCTGGTTGTGTGGCATTGCTATGACTTCCTGAACAACTGTTTCTACACAGACAAGTCTCCTGTGCTTGAGGACAGGCAGGCTTTTCAAGGCATGAGACAGATTGTAACTCCTGGTTCTAACATATGAGGGTAGATGTGTTGCTGTGATTTATTTGTTAGATCAAACCACATAAATGACCAACTAAATGCACAGATGTGCACCAAATGTCATTACTATGTTGAAGACCCTTCATTTTCTTACTTCAAGCTTTTATAATTTCTACTTACCCTAAACTTTCTTTATGTTGCCCAGCTTCACCAAGGAAATAATTGAGACTGAAGAGTTTGTTTATGCAACATACATTGCGTGATGATTTGGGATATCTGTGAACTATAAAGTGATATGGCCATAAAATCAACATACCCATTACAACATAATTACTATACTGTGTGTATGGAGGTATGAGGTTACAACCAATGAAAATCAAATGCTAGCATTTATAAAAGTTCCACACAGGAGGACATTTTGCTTGATGATTTGGTTTCATCTCTAAAATTTGAAGGCTACATTCTAAACTTCCTTGGACTGGTAGTCTTTAGTATGAGTGCCTGTGATGACAGCTACAGCCATAGACAAGTCATAAATGTAACTACTTAGAAGAGAGATCAGTGACCAAATCCTGCAGTTTGAGGTCCCTGATCTTTGTATGTATGCTATCTCGTTACTTTTCCTTAAGACCAATTTTGTTTTTAATTTTTGGACACTTAAAAGAATATGCAAAAGATATCTTGATTCAGTCTTTCTTCTCTTTTGGTAACCTAACAAAGTGTCCCTCACTGAATTTGTAGGCACTCATTAACTAGGGTTTTATTGGAATAATGTATGAATTAATTAATAAATACTGTCATTTAATTATCCATATGGCTATAATCCCAGAATTCTTAACGTCATTTGAGGTCCTTTCACTCTCTGCTGAACTGGCAGATCTTCAAGTGTCCCTTAGCTGCAAGAGAATCTGACCTAATGCCATATTTTCAAGATTGAATCAGCGTGGCTTCAAATCAGCCTTCTGAATTTTATACAGTTTTCTGAATGATACTAATATAAAGCCTACTAGTTTGACAGCCCAGACATACCCTTTAAGATACATTGCTACAATGCAAAGTTACGAAGGAGGCCACATAAAATCCTGATGGCTGTAAGCAGGGTGTATGTAGGTTGTCTGAGATTATGACAATGTGCTTGCTGTGTCTTTTATTCATTCTCATGCGCATTTGGATGGTGGCACTTTTTATGATTTCTTAGTGAGAGTTTTTTTTTTTTTTTTTTTTTTTTTTTATTCTCAGCTGTGTTGTCCTACAGTCCTGGTCCATTTTCCTTTGGAGAGACTCCATGTATATCACTGTGAAAAGTTTTTCACCCTCTCCATCCTATGTTAACAAACCCTCTCAACAGTTTTCCAATGTCCTCTCTTAGTCCTTATTAGCTCTACAAAATTCATTGTAAAGTATAGAGAAACAACATTTCAGAGCTCAGACAGTGTAGGCCAAACTTCACTAGGGGATGTTTTAATGCCTGAGTGATTATTATTGAGGAACTGAATGATGCTTTAAAATATCTTCTCTCATATAGTACATCCCAAACACAGTTTCTCCTTCCTCAGCTTCTCTCCACTCCCAACACCTCCTCTCTTCCCCAGATCCACTTCTCTTCCTTTTCCCTTCAGAAAAGAGCAGACTTCTCAGGGATATCTACTGAACATGGCATAAAATATTCCAATAAGGCTAGGCACAAACTCTCATACCAAGGCTAAATGAGATATCCCAGTAAGAGAAAAAGGGTCCCAGGAGCAGGCAAGAGTCAGAGATACGCACTCTCCCACCATTCAGAGTCCTATAAGAATACTAATTGCACAACCATAACTTACGTGCAGAGGACTTAGCACAGTCCCATTCAGGCTTGTTGCTTCAGTCTCTGTGAGCCTCTAAAAGCCCTGCTTGGATGATACTGTGTGCTGTGTTCGTATGGTGTTCTGGACCTCTCTGGCTCCTACAGTCTTTCCTCCCACTTTTCCTGGGGGTTCCCTGAGATTCACCTAAACCTTAAGAGATGCTGAAGGGCTTTAACTAAAGCAGAGAAGGACATGTTCCCAGAATCACTGAAAGTAGGAAAACAGAAGCATGGTGATTCCTTCCACCACAACAAGTCTGTAATGGCAAACAAAACTGAAAGCCATTATGTTAAGTTTAGAAATTGAATAAGGATAAAGTAGTGGAAGTAGAAAAGGCACCTAGTGTTGAAATAAAACCATCAGGAAAAAGGAGGATTGAGATTATGAGCAGCCAATCAATAGGAACTGTGTCTGAGAGTTTAAACTTGAATTATTAATAAAAAATCATTGTCTCACATCTATTTTTAAGTTTCCACTGTGTCTCAAGATTCTTTCTGTTATAAATGAGATGCTGTGTAATACACCTGCACTTCAAAATTTGATCCAAGATACTACAAAAAATATGAAGTTGGAACATTGTATTTCTCTGACTGTTATTAGACTCTAATATTCCCAGGGAGTACCAACATCCTTGGCTGATGTGTTCTCAGTGACTGCCTCTCTCTCTGCCCCCCCACACTCCAGATTTATAAAACAACATATAAAAAAGAACTCACAATCACTGTATCCAGAATCTGTACTTCATAGCAATAAATAAAATTCTCAACTACCTTGGAGTAGAAGTACTATTAGTATAGGATTTTCACATGCGTTTCAAGGGACCAGAATACATTTTCATCTGGCTTCCTTAAAAACTCAAATGTGAATGGATCGACCTGAATCACATTTCATAATATTCATGAAAGAAGTTTCAAAATAACAAAAGAATGGTGAAGGTGTGACGAGAGGAGAAATGTTTTCCACCATTTTGTTGCTAGGAGCACAAACGGGTATGGCCACTATGAAAACCAGTGTAGAACTCCCTAAACATGCTGAAAGTGTATTTATCACATGGTACTCTCACTATAACGTTCTTAGGGACAAGCACAGAGAACTTATATATCCTCTACAGAGATACTCGTTCACCCATTTTCTTTAGGGTTCTATTCGGAATAACTAGAAACCGACTAGATGTCCATAGACTGATAAATAGATAATGTAAACGTGGTACAAAATGACATTTTATGTATCTATAGAGAACATGAAATTAGCATATAACTGACCAGAGCTAGAAGAAAACATACCAAGTGAGGAAATAACAGACTTCAGTGCATCCCTCATTCCTCATCAGAGTATCTTCTTACTGTAATTGCACAGGCTAATGCATTAATTTAAAGCTGATAGAAGGACACAGAATAATTATCTGCGGAGTATCAAACAATAAATGTCACACCTAATATAATGGCTTTTCACCCAAGGCTCAGACGCTGTAGAAGAGGATACAGGAAGAGTTTATAAGCCAGATCCTGCTGCGTACTCCTGGGGAACAGTCTTCTCGACGTGACAAGACTGCTGAACTCAGGAATTCACCATATGACATGTTCATGATGAAGCCGTCAACATCCCTGCGTGGACAGAAGGAGGTCCCACGAGATCCTACTCCTAGCTGAGGAGTAATTGGCCACTGATGGCTCCTGGGGATAGAAGAGTGTGTTTCCTGCAGAGTTGTGACCCATGGTAGATTGCCCATGCTCCTGTAGATGGTCTAACAGCAACACAAACACAGAAAGTCCTAAAGAGACATAAAAGTGGGAGGAGTACACTGGGCATCTGAAATTAGTTTTGGAGAAGTGAAGGGTGAATGTAATCAAAAGTCATCATACACATGTACGAAATATGGACACATTTTAATACATAAAAGTATTTATTTTCAAATATAATAGGCATACAGTTAAAAGAATGTCATCCTGCAGGCGCTAATTTCCAACGTGGGGAATGCCTTCTAGTGAAAGCACAACTGAAGCTCAGAGATAGCTTTTAGTCACATTATGTGAACCCCTGAATCCCATCTGCCTGAACAAGCTACTCATGAGATTTTAACCATGCAAAAATATAAAATCCACCTTTAAAAGAGCAAGAACATTGGGTTTCTGTGGCTGGTGTAATAATAATCAAGAATAAAACTTACTGTTTTCTAGCAGAGCACTTCACAGTCTTGGTTTCAGGAAACTAAAGTCAAAGTGCCACTGCTGGTTGCCTCTGGGACTCTAAAGAGAAACCTGTTACCTTACTCTTTCCTCCTTTAGAACTGCCCACCTGCCTGAAATCATGCCCCCCTATGCTACAAATGAGCACTATAGTGTAGTCTGTCCCCTGACCTCTGGATATATCTATTTTCTCCTCTCTGACCCTATAGTTTTATCAAGACCTTGAGGTTAAATTGGATCACACAGAAGGTTCAGAGTAATCTCCCTTTCTCATCATTTTAAAACACATGTACACAGCCACTTTTACTCCAGAAGAAATAGACTCATCACACTGGGAAATAGGATAACGGTATCTTGTTGTTAAAGTACTACTTCATTCAGTTCAATGTAATTTGTGTGTCTGTTCCTTAAACTCTGAAGAGAGCTCTAAAAAATGTGCTACCTAAATTGAGCAGAAGCTGGATGCAAGATGGTGTCATGTGACTTCTTGCACAGAAAAAGAAGACATATTCTGTGGCAGAAAATAACCAGGCCATTGTTTCAGTTAGGGTTTGTAATGTCGCAGTGAAACACCATGACCAAAGCAACTTGGGTTCATCATCGAAGGAAGTCAGGACAAGGGCTCAATCAGGGCAGGAACATGGAGACAGGAGCTGAAACAAAGATTGTAAAGGAATGCTGCTTATTGGCTTGCTCATCATGGCCTGCTCAGCCCGCTTTCTTATAGCACCTAGGGTCACCAGCTGAGGGATGGCACTACCTACAATAGGCTAACCCTTCCCAGATCAATTACTGGTTAAGAAAATACCCTGCCAGCATTGCCTACAGACCAATATTATGCAGACATTTTCTCAGTTGAAGCTCCCTCTTATCTGATGAGCCAAGCTCATGTCAAGTTACATAAAATTATCAGCACAGCTGTTTTGTGAGAGAAGACTTATGTGGGACACCAAATCTGCATTCTTGATAAGCAATCCACATGATGCATATGAAACTAGACTGCGCTTAGGGTCCATTTGTTGTTGTTGTTGTTGTTACTGACTTAAAAATTTCTTTTTACTGTCCTTTATGCTCCAATTATGATTTAAAAAGAACTTGCTTTTCTTTCCTTCTTTTTAAATCATTTTTAATTTTTTTAATTAATTATACTTTGTATCCCCCTTGTTGCTCCCTCCCTCCTCCCCTCCCAACCCCTCCCTCCTTTCCCCTTCTCCAAGCATGCCTCTCCACAAGTCCACTGATATGGGAGGTCTTCCTCTCCTTCTTCTGATCCTAGTCTATTAGGTCTCATCAGGAGTGGCTGCATTTTCTTCCGATGTGGCCTGGTAAGGCTGTTCCCCCCTCAGGGGGAGGTGATCAAAGAGCTGGCCAATCAGTTCATGTCAGGGACAGTCCCTGTTCCCATTAGTATGGAACCCACTTGGACACTGAACTGCCATGGGCTACATATGTGCAGGGGTTCTAGGTTATCTCCATGCATGGTACTTGGTTGGAGTATCAGTCTCAGGAAAGACCCCAGTGCCCAGATTTTTTTTGGTTCTGTTGCTCTCCTTGTGGAGCGCCTGTCCTCCCCAGTTCTTACTATTTCCCACTTCTTTCATAAGATTCCCTGCACTCTGCCCAAAGGTTGGCCATAAGTCTCAGCATCTGCTTTGATAATCTGCAAGGTTGAGCCTTTTAGAGGCCCTCTGTGGCAGGATCCTGACTTGTTCCCTATTTTCTCCTTCTGATGTCCATTCTCTTTGTGTTTCTGAATGGGAATTGAGCATTTTAGCCAGAGTCCTTCATGATTAGTGTTTTTAGGTGTACATTTTTTAGTATGTTTATCCTATATTATATGTCTAATATCCACTTATGAGTGAGTATGCATACCAGACTGGCTACATTTGATCCTTTAATTCTTCTTTAACTGCAGAAGCATGGGGTTTTATAATTAAGTTACATTGTCATTAATCACCCAAGACAAATTTTAAAAGAGAGAATGGTTTTATCAGTTAGTCTAGAATAATAAGTGTAAAGTGAGACTTTGGGAAACTAGATTATGAATTTATTCAAAATAAAAATCTGAGATGTTTTCAAAAACAAATTTATTCAAGCTACCAATAATAAATCTTTACATTCATTTCCGTATTGTGGAAACTGAATTGCTTAAAAGGGATGAAAATTAACTTTCAGTAAATGTTTCACAAGGGTGAAGATAATTAATTAACTTACAGTATTGGACTTATAAAATCTACAGTTGTGAGAAACAATCACTCTATTGAAATTCTGGGGAAAATGTAGTTTTTAAATTTATAAATTAATGTTTTCTTCAATATATCTGGTACATATCTATTAGTATCTTAATGTATCCCAGTCATAGTGCTAGGTATTGAACTTATGGCTGTGACAGAGTTATCTATGAGTGTTGACTGAAAGAGGGGGGAGACAAAGCAAAACAAAACTGAGGAACCATCCTGAAGGGGGCACAAATTCATTTAGTAAAAATGAAAGGACCAGTGAAGGGAAAGCTGAGTTTGGGTCCAGACCTAGCAGATCATGAATATGAGGTCTGGGGCTTTCATTTGTACCTTAGTTTGAATCAGTCAAGGATCTTCAGTTCAACATGATACATCAGATATATCTTTCAGAAAAACAACTCTGAAGACTGCCTGATCCTTATGATGTCCCTGGAGGAATTTAGAGTCATGATAAAGACAATGGTTGCTACAAAGCTTTCCGAACAATTACTCTGAGTTTATTATAAATAGTTTACTTTATTTAAGTTTATATGTAGCCTATAACATGTTGCACTAGTCCCACTTGCTGGCTCATTTGTTTTAGCAAAGTATAATAAAGCTACAATGTATTAAGTAGTTAGAGCATAAGGCCATGGTACTAGCAAATTCAGTTGTTGGGATTTATACATATGCTGATGCCAGAAGTAGTTACTGCATACCAGTGTCTGAAGTTATCAATACCAGAAGGAAGACAATGGATTTATGAATATGATGATGACTTATGAGCTCAAAGAAGTTCCTCATTTTTCAGATCAGATTCTTTACAAACCAGAATGGAAAAAGTATTAGAGTTCTGTGACCTACGTGTCTTTGGGATTGACTTATTTAAGACAATAGGTGATGAAGGAGACTACAAACGCAGGCACAGAAAAGCTGGGACTGGGCTGTCTGTGCACGCTGCTGAGGTTGCTGCAGCACCAGCCTGGAAACTAAGTACTTTATCCCGGAGCAGTGAGGAGAATATCAGTCAGTTTATCTCAGAAGGGGGTTTCTATAAGGGCCTTCAGTTTCAGGCTGAAGTCATCTAGGAGGAGGAAGTTTTGGTTGATACCTTCTACACTTGCTGTCAACATCCACACTTGAGCTTGGAAAGGCCCTGCCTTCCCAGCTCTCTGAGTCATTGGGTCCTTGAAATGGCTTTGTTCATGACAACTACACACATTCACTCAGGACTTCATCTGCTCCTCACATTAGAGATGATTTAATTGCCTGTGATTTAGGCTGCTGGATGTGCAGCAGTAACAGCTGAAACAATTTCTAAGCATGGCCTTATGTGAACTGAAAATAATATATTGCCTGGGGGTTGGGGATTCATGCCTTTAAGGCAAAAGTGGGGGAGGGGATCTTTGTGAGTACAAGGACGATCTGGTGTTCAAAGACAGTGCCAGACCAGCCAGGGTCAGTCACTGAGACTTTATTCCAAAAACCAAAGCAAAAAAAAAAAAAAAAAAACAAGAAAAATATATGTTCATATCAGGTGATGTTTTCTTTATGGCACATTGCTGGATTTTCATGTATGCAGCTAGTATAAGGGGCCAGAATAGATAGGCAAATAAGAGCCAAGTACATGAAAACAACAATTCACTTGTATTTATTCCAACTAAACATAAACCTGAGCACAGTACCTGTAAAGGCAAGGAAACTTTTTTGTATGAGAAACTCGATGATTCCCGGATAGCTAACTGAGTAAGACTGATTTGGACAATAAATGTGTCTCCACAAACACGTTCCACAGTGGGAGAATTTTCACTCCATTCAGTTCTTCAAATTTTATCACTTGGGCCATTCCTGGCACACCCATGTGCTCCCCTGTAGTTAAATTTAGTTATCTGCATATGCTGAACTGCAGCAGAAGTGACTGCATTTTCCACAGCTTTCTGCTAAGCTACTTGTCTGTGAGTCACTCTAAGAAAGAACAACAACAAACCAAAGCATATCCCCGCAGAGCGATGTAAAGGGGAAGATGCTGACTTCAGGGTCCTGGTGGTGTCAGTCTGTCCTGGGCTGATCTGCTGCCTTGACAGAAACACCTGAGAAAGTCATTTAAAGGAACCCAGTTTGGGGCAGGGAGTGAGAGAGCTCAGCATGTAAAGGCATCTGCTGCCAAGTCTGACCCCTGGCATTTGATATCTGGAAATCACAGGATGGGAGAAGAAAACTGATTCTTGCAAGTTGTCCTAGACCTCCCCATGTACACTATGGAGTGCTACCATATGTGAGTGCACACAGAAATGCATGCATGCATGAATTTTGCTGTTGTGGTTTTGTTTTTCTGTTTTTAAAGACAGGTGGTTAATGTTAAAGACAGGTGTTAATGTGTTGCCACAGCTGTCCTGGAACTCACAATGGAAACCAGATTGGCCTGGAACCCAGAGATCTGCCTGCCTCTGTCTTCCAAGTGCTAGGATTAAAGGCATGTGCCACCACCAAGTGGTGCATGCATGGAATTTTAGAAAGAAGGAAAACCTTATGTGGCTCATGATTTCAGAGGCTTCATTCAGTCCATGTTTTTCAGGATTCACTGCTTTAAAACCTTTGACTAAGTACGGATGTTACAACAATAAGGTTTGAAAGAGGAAAGTTACCTACCTTAGCATATCTAGGAGGGGTCAAGAAAGAAAGTGAGTGTGTTTGCATGTGTGTGTATGCACACATGCATGCATGACACACACACAGAGACAGACAGACAGACACAGAGACAGACAGAGAGACAGAATTATAGCAACTCTGTAGGAATCTTGCAGGAGTTAACCACTATGTCAACTCCTTCTATTACTTCCCTTAATTTGCCAGCAGCCTATGGAGGTACATGGAGATACATGGGAACAAACTGAGACCAAGTCTACTCATAACTCTAGACATAAATCAAGGCCTGAGGAAGCTGACCATAACATCTAAGAAAGATCTCTTAGGTGCTTCTTTCATAAAAGCACAACTATCTTCATCATTTTCTGGACTTTGAAGTGCAGAGATTTTGCAAACACCACATTCACTTCATTCTATTCATGGAAAGGAGCTCAAGGCCACAGCACTGAGAAAGTCCTGGATCCAGATGTGTGTCAAAAGAAAGGACAAAACAGATTCCAAGAGAGTTTTATCTTGGGAACTTGTAGAAAAGACCCTCATTGGAGATACCAAGAGGTTGGGGATTCCATACTCATGGGAAACCTGTCAAAGAAAGCTGCTAACAGAGAGTAGAATCAGCCCAAGAAATAAGTGTATTGCAGGAACAGAGCTGAAAGGAGTTGGAGATCTGAAGAGTGCTGTCAGAACAAATGACTCATGGCAAACAATGTTGTAGGGAATTGTGAGAGATGCTCCAGGCAAAAAGGTATACAGAAGGCCTTTTACCTCAGGAGGATTTTGTTTCCGGAATTGTTTTTGGACATGATTTCATGCCTCCTGTGTTAAACATTTGCATTCAATTCACAAGACATATTTATTCTTGTTGGATGTCATAACAAAGCTGTAGAACACAATCTGGTGAAGAAATATGCTGAGTGCTATCCTCATTGTACCCCAAATCTGGATATGGCCTTCTGTCTTGCTTTTGTGCTTTCTCAGATATAATCTATAGTACATGCAGGTGATTGTATTTAAATTGATCAGTCCTAAGAAAGTTCCAGGAAAGGGCTGCTCTGTCAATATTTAGTATGTGCTCACTGGCATTTATTTATGTTTTTCTGATCATATTTTTCTGAACAACCATCCTTGGATCATTGCTTTCTTTTTCACATTTGTGTAAAGAAATACACTGAAACTGAAGTGATATTAGACTGTTTAGTCAGGCCCATTCTTTCAGGTCCCCAAATCCCAGTCTCATACACAGATTTGCATAGTTTAGCAAAAGTTGAAAGTGCTTTGACATCAGACATTAAGATGCAGTGTTTGGAGTTTTCCCAGCTAGGTTTTGGTCTAGTTTTTCTTCACAATGGTCCTTTTTCTTCCTGTTGCAATGGTTATATATACCTTATGCCATTATATGTTGGAAGGATGTTATCTAATTTATTTTATTTTACAGAAGATTACAGTTAAGAGACAGCATGAGTCCCATAAGAGACCTTGGGGTTTAGAATTTTAAACAATGTTGATGCTGTGAAGACTATGGAGTAGATGCGTTATGATATGAGGGCCAGGACATTGAATGTGGTGGTTTGAATAAAAATAGCCCCTATTGGCTGGTAAGGAGTGACACTATCTGGAATTGTGGTTTTGCTGGACCAAGTATGGTTTTCTTGGGTGAAAGCTTTGAGGTTCCAATGCTGAAGCAAAACCCTATGTGGTACTCTTTCTCCCTGTTATCTCCCCATCTGGATGTAGAACTCTTAGCTACCTCTCCAGCATCATATCTGCCTGTGTATCACCATACTTCCTGCAATGTTGATTATAGACTAACTCTGAACTGTAAGCCAGGCTTAGTCAAATGTGTTCCATTTTAAAGGTTGCTGTGGTCATGGCATCTCTTCACAACAGTAGAGACCCTAAGACAGCTAGTGACAACACTGCATTTGAGTCATTTCTGCTCATTGTGACTGACTCCCCAACCATACTTCTGTTAGTGATCTGAATAAAAACACACAGATTTGCTGGTGCCAGCCATGCAGCACCTGCAGGATATGGCGAATGAGTATTTCACTGATGGTACCCCACACAGCAAGGCCCATGGAAAGCCTTTCCCACTCGACAGGGACCTGTGCGTGGATTTTGGTGGTCTCCATGCTCATTACCTAGATCACATGTGCCACAAGCTCTCCTTGCTTTTGATATATATAGATAGATAGATAGATATAGATATAGATATAGATAGATACTCATAGTGATATTTAGTTTATACTCATAGTGATATTTAATTTCACTTTGTTGGTCATGGCCAAGGCTGGGATTACACAGGCTGAAAGCCTTGTTCATGTTTTCCTTAAAGCTCTTTCATCCTCCTCTTTTCCCTCTACATCTTTTGATCCTCCAGATGTGACCATTTATCCTGGATATTTTGAACATGTAATCATGTCTCTAGAGAAACAGCAACAACCACAGCGTTGTGAAGAGCAGTGGGTCCTGCTTGCTTACCTGTTCTGGAGAAGCTATGTCTGATCAATAGATACTTAAAAAAAATGCTTCTGGGAACCAATATCAGAAATTGGTAGGTGTACATCAGGAAAGGTTGTTTGGCACATTGAGCATGTCTTTGTTTGCAATTAGAAAAGTATTATTAAAAAGGAGTTTTATTGGGTGATTGGACTTATACCCAGAAATGGTTGAACAGTCTCTCACCTTGCATAACTATGCAACTTCATTTGCTACTAGTTGGGTATGTGCTTATGTCCACAGGACATGCCTGGCTAGACACTTATTTTTCGCTTACTGAAATTATGCTAGGGAGTGCAAAATATGTTTGGAGGTGATTGACCCAGCAATAAAGAGAACAAGGAAGTGAAACTATTGGAGGGAACATATGGGGCTTTTGCAATGATGGGACTTTTGTAATGTTGATGTCTTCAAATTAAAAAAAAAAAAACAATGGTAACATTTCTCAGGTGAGCAGGCTTGTAGTTGTGTAAAGATAGCTCAAGCTATTCAGAACTACTTGGTTGAAGGGCAATGTCTTCATTCTCACTGATGCCATTCTTCCATCCTCAGTGTCAGAACCCTACTATAGTTCTGGTTGCTGGCAATTCACCAAGTTAGACATTGATGAATTTGTTGCTTTGATCTGTCAAGATCTCATTTCTGGGTTAAGTGGATGTGTGTGTGTGTGTGTGTGTGTGTGCGCGCGCGTGTGCGTGTATGTTCTGTGTGATGAGTCTCCCTAAAAAAAAAAAAATCTATCACATAAGACCTTGTGACTGCTGGTGGTGCAACAGTAAATTAGTATAATGACTTTGTATCTCAGTCTGGAGGTTTTTCAAAAAATTAGAAATAAATCCAGAGACCCACTCTTGGGCATCTATCCAAAGAACTGCACATCACAGAGGTACCTGTACACCATGTTTATTTTTGCTTTATTCATATTAGTAAGGGACTGGAAGCAGCCTAGATACCCATCAAATGATGAATGAATAATGAAATGTGATATATACATATATAATGTAATTTTCTTTACTGTAAAAATCAAATTATAAAATTTGAAAATGAATAAATATAATTGGGGGAAATATAGTAAGTGTCATAAGTTTGCACCAGAAAGACATGATTCATATTGGCTTTCATATGTGGTGTCTTGTTTCTAGTCTTTAGTTTCATGTGTTTAACCTAAACAACCACAGTTTCAGAAACTAAGGCATGATCTTCGGGGAGTGCCTCACATAGTATAGCATCCATATAATAAAATTAGAGAGAGGCTACAGTCAAGGCTGAAAGGCTTATGGAGGGAGGGAGATGTAGGTTGTGGAGATAAGGAGGATTGGCAACAGTTCACCAAAATGATGGGTAGATGACAGAATCATATGGAAACTCAATTTCTAAAATGTAAAATGAGTTTGAAAAAAGATGTGTCCATGGCAATAAAATGCATCTCTGTAAGTAGTGGGCTTGAGAACAATTTTTAGTATCAGGTGTAAACTTCCTTCATAGAAACTGTAGGTCAGGGAGGCTGTGAGACCCCCTACAATGCAGGTTATTGTCCTTTCTCATGATTATCCATCAAAACTAGAGGACGAGACCCTACTGATGAAGATACCACAAACCTTAGTTACAAGCTATAGGGAAAGCAAGCTGAAAGTGATCTGGTAACTTCTTCCCTGCTGGCTAGCTTTCAAAGTGCCAGAAGGTGTGATGAAGGAAATTGGCAAGAAAAAACATGAGTAGGCTTACCTAGCTCTGGACCCTAAAATGAATATCACAAATTAACCCAGGTAAGGCACGCTCACGTGTGCATTAGTGTAATGGAGTCAAACAACTGGCTTCTGATTTGATGTGTGGCCCATTACACAGAAAACCATTCTTGTCTATTATTATAAGCCTAGAAAAAATAAACAATCAAACAAGATAACAATCTGTCAACTGAGCAGCTCACTGGGCCAGAGCTTTAAATTACTATTGTTATTCAACTTAATTACTAAATTTACATATCATTTAACTACTTTCTGAATATTTCAATTTATACCAATAATAAAAAGCTACCTTCACCCTTGATCAAAAAAGCTTTTTTTAAAAATTTATTTATTTTTATATCAATCACAGGTTAGGTACTTTGCATCCCAGGCATACCCTCCTCCCTCATTGCCTCCCACCCTCCCACTCCCTCCCTCATCTCCCTCCTCCCCACCCCCTCCAAGTCCACCAACAGGGGAGGACCTCCTCCCCTTCCTTCCAAACCCAGCTCATCCTGTCTCCTCAGGGCTGGCTGCAATGCCCTCCCCTGGGTTCTAGCCAGTCTGTCACTCCCAGGCTTGTATGGGGGAGGGTCAAAGAGTCAGCCATCAAGATCATGACTGAAACATTCCCTGTTTCCCTCACTAGGGTCTTCAGTCCGACAATGAGCTATCATGGGCCCCATCTGAGCGGGGGTTCCAGGCCACATACAAACATGGTCCTTGATTGTAGAAACCGTCTCATACAAGACCCCTATGCCCTGCTCAGTTTGGTCTTTGTGGAGCTCTTGTTTTCCCCAAGTCTCACCAACCTCCCCCAGATCTATCATTACTACTCACCCTCTGCCAAAGGCTTGATCGCGAGTCCTAATATCTGCTCTGATACCTCGCTACATTGACCCCCCCAGAGGTCCTCCTTTGCATTCTCCTGTCCTGTTGCTTGTTTTCTCCTCCACTCAATGTCCATCCCATTTGTTCATCCAAACAAGCATTGATCATACCAACCTGGGTCCTCCTTCCTGTATATCCTCTCTAGGTGTGTAGATTTCAGCTTGACCTTCCTATCATA
>CM053762.1:61778077-61806077 GCA_028658305.1 Pachyuromys duprasi | reverse complement strand
GTTCATGCCGGAAACAGTCCTTGTTCCCATTACTAGGGAACCCACTTGGAAGCTGAGTTGTCATGGGTTACATCTATGCAGGGGTTCTAGGTTATTTCCATGCATGGTCCTTGTTTGGAGTATCAGTCTCAGAAAAGACCTCCTGCGCACAGATCTCTTTGTTCCGGTGCTCTCCTTGTGGAGCTCCTGTCCCCTCCAGGTCTTTGTTTTCCCCTTTCTTTCTTAAGAGTCCCTGCACTCTGCTGAAAGTTTGGTTATGAGTCTCAGCATATGCTTTGATACACTCCTGGTAGAGTCTTTGAGAGGCCTTCTGTGGTAGGCTCCTGTCCTGTTTCCTGTTTTCTCCTTCTTCCAGTGTCCATCCCATTTGTCTTTCTAAGTGAGGATTCATTATCTTACCCAAAGTTTGGCTATGTTTCTAAGCATTTGCTTTGATATAATGCTGGGTAGGGTCTTTCAGAGGTCCTCTGTGGTAGGCTCCTGACCTGTTTCTTGTCTTCTTCCTCTTCCAATGGCTATACGGTTTTTCTTTCTGAATGAGGATCTTACCCTGGGTCCTCTTTCTTGCTTAGTTTCTTTAGGTGTACAGAGTTCATATGTTTATCCTATATTATATGTTTAATATCCATTTATAAGTGAGTATATATCCTGTATGTCTTTCTGCTTCTGGGATACCTAACTCAGGATGATCTTTTCTCATTCCCAACATTTGCCTGCAAATTTCATGGTTTTCTTATTTTTAATTGCTGAGTAGTATTTCATTGTGTAAATGTAGCACAATTTCTATACCATTTCTCAGTTGAGGGACATCTGGGTTGTTTCCAGATCCTGGCTATTACAAATAAAGCTGCTACAAACATGGTTGAGCAAATGTCCTTGTTGTATAGTTGAGCATATTTGGGATATATACCTACGAGTGGCGTAGCTGAAGCTTGAAGTAGTGCTATTCCTAATTGTCTAAGAGAGTGCCAGATTGATTTCCAAAGTGGTTGTACAAGTTTGCATTCCCACCAGCAATGGAGGAGCATTCCCATTTCTCCACATCCTCTCCAACATGTGTTGTCACTTGAGTGTTTGATCTTAGACATTCTGATGTGTGTAAGGTGAAATCTCAGGGTCTTTTTGATTTGCATTTCCCTGATGACTAAGAACTTTGAGCATTTCTTGTTGTTTTTTAATAAAATTCTATATTTCAACAACCTGTATTTTGAATGATTTTGAAGAAAAATGGCTTCTCTTTCCTATTTTGAATTTTTGTTATTGTCATTGTGATTGCTCTTTTCTTCCAAGCTGTACACATATCCTCCTCTTTCCTTTGTTGTACAAGAAAATTGGAGGTTTGGAAGCCAGAGTCTTGTACATCTTCCTCAGAACTAGATTGTAATCATCACCAAGTGTCCAAACTTCCTGATAAATATCTGGCTTCAGATATTGGTTGTATTAAGTCTTGTTGTTGACTCCCATTCCAAGATCTTTGCCCCCTAAGCATTATCATACACACACACACACACACACACACATGCACGTATACACATGTATACATGTACATAAAGAAAGAGAGAGGTGAGAGAGAGAAACCTTCTTGCTTGAACTTCATTTCTCAGGGCTATGAGGGCATCAGTAGAGCTGTAGTCGACCTTGGCCTAGACCAGGAGGTCCTGGGCAAAAGGCCAATGACTCACTTTAATAGGAAAAAAGGCAGTTTCCAGTGATTCATCAGTTCCACTATAAATTAAAGGAACACATTTCTGCTTGCTAATGATGTATTAAGAAGACTTTCCAGCAGTAAATCCTCTCACTTCCCACTTTCTGGCAGTCACGGTAGGACTTGAGCTGAAGAGCAATAGATGACTGTCATTTTCACAGGTGAGCACCTTTCTAAACACAGCTACACTGTGTTTCACACGCAGTGGGAGGCCTCGGAAAACACCACAGCAAAAGTGGGAAGCCCTGCCTATGGCCTTTAATGGATCAGGGTATTCTAGGTAGCAGGCTGAGATACCGCGACAGGAGGATGGCTGGAAGTAACTGGCCCAATTTCTTTTTTATTTTTAATCTGTCAGCTCTGAAGTTATCTTTCTTTGTCCACTTAGGTGACAGAAAAAGCTGAAATACTAGTAAAAACGCAGTTTTATTTTTAAACAATATTTAAAATTGTATATAAGTAAAGTTCAATTTCAAGAGCCGGAGATTTGATAAGCCTGCAATGCCAGCAGATGATGTATGTGGCTTATTTACATTTGTGGATAAATAATACTGAAAGTGAGCAGGGAGACACTGAAAGTCATTTTATGTTTCTGTCATAAGGTCCCTCGTGACATTCAACTTCTATGTAAAAAGTAAACAAAGACACCACGTTATGTGATTAAGAATAGCACCTCCAGCTGCTATGATTTTGTTTATTCTTTTACAGCAACAATCAACATGTAATTATTGCTGCATACAAGAACTAGCACATCATTCTTCTCATGGCAGCGAACATTTATTTTGATCATTCACAATTCTTAAGCAATTCATCACAGTAGTGTTAATGTTCTTGGCTCCTGTGAGGCAAGGTAGCAGTGGTAATGTGTCACTCCCTGGAATTCCTGTTTTTTCTTTTCTGTTTGTAGAACATTATGACTAAAGTTTAATAATGAATTATTATCTAAGATCGTTTGTTGTCTTAAAGATGAATGAATTAGAAAACAGGATTGTGTTACTTGTAGAAAGTAGATTTTCCTTGTTGAAAAAATACTGACTGTCTATTTACTGAGGTTTTAGTGGCAAACATTTTAACCACTTAACATTTATCGTGTAGCAGATGGTGTTCGAACATTATTCTAAAAGAAGTTTTTTTTTTTGCTTTGTATAATTACAAGCAAGTATAGACAACTGGCAATTTTTTAGCTCAAAACTGTGTGTGTGTCTGCTTACACCTGTATGCATTTGTGTGTTTGTGTGTATGTATGTATGCATAACTCTGCATGTATGTACATGTATATGTGTGTATATGTATATATATGCAAGTATGTGTTTTGTATATATATATATATATATATATATACATATTTGTGCATGTGTGTGTGTTTAGTAGTAGTATTCTTATTAGTAGTAGCAGAATTAGTAGTAGTGTGAGTTCCTGGACAGAGGTTTCCTGTTGACCATCAAACAATTCAGGCCAGTGTCATTGCTCTTGGATACCCACCAGAAATTGATAATAAGACCCTTTTGACGAAGACAAGGCTCACATGAGTCCGAAGACATGAGGAAATCTACTCAGTATTGGTATGGAAATTTCCTTCTCACTGGTGAGTTTTCATATTACTGAAGGTTCTGAAGAAGCTGGGGTAGAGTGAATCATCAACAGTGTTGCCAGGCTGTGAACACTGTAAACTACAACAGAATAGCATGAGTGTTAGATTAACCAACCACTTTTTGATTGGGAATAAGGATCACTTCAAAAGAGAAAGCACTTTTCTGTTACTGCCGTGGACCAAGAACCCATGGTAGGGTGAAACCGAAGGCCCCAATTGTGAACCTGTTAAATGAACACAGTATCAAACTGTCCTGTAAATTTATGTCTCTGTATTTAGGGATTCTATACATAGAGAGTCTTGCAGTTCTCAGACATCCTTGGGGTCTTTGTGCAGGTAATGTTGGTTAGCACAGGAACTCATAGCTCACTAAGGTGCAGAGAGTAAGTGTCAGTGGAGAGCTCAGTTGCAAAGGAGACAACTGTAGAACACGACTCCCCCAACTCTCTGGGAACATCACTAAGAGGAAGCAGAAAGATTATAAGAGCCAGAAGTTTGAGAGACCTGATCCTGGCCGGACCCCTGTACTCATGGCTCATGTACCTGTGTGTACACATAGGATCTGCACAAAGTCATGTCAGTCAGCATTTTTACACAGAGCAGGATGGGGTTCATGAGCCCCTACTTCCCCCTGAGAACGTGTGGATGTTTGATAATTTCTGTGGACTTGACAGTCGGTTTTCTTTTAGGATATAGCCCCTTGTAGATTAATCATGATCCACTGACTATTCCATATCCAGGGGTATGTGCATCACTCAGGTTAAATCAACAGGGTATTTAAAACTAGAGCATCTGAAGCCGAGTAGAGGATCCAGAAGTTATGTAGACCTGGGAGGAGAGGACAGTGAAAAACATTGCATGAAATCTCAAAGAAATAAAAATGTTTTTATTTTTCTGCATATAGATATCCAGTTGGGCAAGCACCATTTATTGAAGAGCCAGTATTTTTCCCATTGAATGGTTTTGGCTTCTTTGTAAAAAATCAAGTTTCCATAGGTGTGGGGGTTTATTTATGGGTCTTCTATTCGGTTCCATTCTGTTTCTATGCCAATACCATGCAGTTTTTTTATTACTATTGCTCTGTAGTACAGCTTGAGGTTAGGGAGATACTGCCAGATGATCTGTTGTTGTACAGGATCGTTTTGAAAATTCTGGGTTTTTTGTTTCTCCATATGAAGTTGAGAATTTTTTTCAAGCTCTATAAAGAATTGTGTTGGTATTTTCATGGGAATTGCATTGAATCTGTAGATTGCTTTTGGCAGAACAGCCATTTTCACTGTTAATCCTATCAATCCATGAGCACTGGAGGTCTTTCCATCTTCTGATATCTTCTTCAAATTCTTTCTTCAGAGATTTGAAGTTTTTTTTTCGAAAAGGTCGTTTACTTGCTTGGTTAGAGTCACACCAAAGTACTTTATATTATTAGTGGCTATTGTGAAGGGTTATAGATCCATATTTATCACCCTGTACAAAACTAAAGTCCAAGTGGATCAAAGACCTCAACATAAAACCAGACACACTAAACCGGTTAGAAGAAAAAGTGGGGAAGACCTTAGAACTCATTGGCACAAGAGACTACTTCCTGAACAGAACACCAACAGCACAGGCTCTAAGATCAACAATCAATAAATGGGACCTCATGAAACTTTAAAGCTTCTGTAAAGCAAAAGATACTGTCATCAAAACAAATCGACAGCCTACAGACTGGGAAAAGATCTTTACCAGTCCTACATCTGACAGAAGGCAAATATCCAGTATATATAAAGAACTCAAGAACTTAAAAAGCAACAAATCAAGTATTCCAATTAAAAAATGAGGTATGGAGCCAAAAAAGAGAACTCTCTGTAGAGGATTGTAGAATGGCAGAAAAACACTTAAAGAAATGTTCAATGTCCTGAGCCATCAGGGACATGCAAATGAAAATGACCCTGAGATTTTATCTTACACCCACCAGAATGGCTAAGATCAAAAACTCAAGTGACAACACATGCTGGAGAGGGTGTGGAGACAGGGGAACCCTCCTCCATTGCTGGTGGGAATGCAAACTTGTACAACCACTTTGGAAATCAATTTGGCACTTTCTTAGACAATTTGGAATAGTGATTCTTCAAGACCCAGCTATACCACTCTTAGGCATATATCCAAAGGATCCTCATACACAACAAGGACATTTGCTCAACCATGTTCGTAGCAGCTTTTCCATAATAGCCGGAACCTGGAAACAACCCAAATGTCCCTCAGTCGAGGAATGGATACAGAAATTATGGTACTTTTACACAACGGAATACTACTCAGCAATTAAAAAAGAGGAAATCATGAAATTTGCAGGCAAATGGTGGGACCTGGAAATGATCATCCTGAGTGAAGTATCCCAAAAGCAGAAGGAAACACATGGTATATACTCACTTACATAGACTTATAGGATAGGATGGACATGCTGACATCTATACAACTAAAGAATATAAACAAGAAAGAGGACCCAGGGTGGGATGATCAATCCTTCCTTAGATGGACAAATGGGATGGACATTGAATGTAGGAGAAAACAAGCAACAGGACAGGACCCTACCAAAGAGGGCCTCTGACAGACTCTAACTAGCAATGTATCAAAGCAAATATTAAGACTCACAACCAAGCCTTCAGCAGAGTGCAGGGAATCATATGAAAGAAGGGTGAGTTAGTAAGACTTGGTGAGGACAAGAGCTCAACAAACGCCAAACAGATCAGGGCACAGGAGTCTTTCATGAGACTGTTTCTCCAACCAAGGATCATGTATGGATACAAACTATAAACCCTGCTTGGATGTAACCCATGGTAGCTCCGTGCCCAACTGAAGAGCCTAGTAAGGGGAACAGGGACTATTTCTGTCCTGAACTCAATGGCTGGCTCTTCGACCTTGCCCCTCCCCCCACACCCCGAGGGAGGAGCAGCCTAACTAGTTCCCCGAAGAGGACATTGCTGCCAGCGCTGAAGAGACATGATAAGCTACAGTTAGAAGGAAGGGGAGGAGGACCTCCCCTGTCAGAGGACTTGGAAATGGGTAGGGAAGAGATGAGGGAGAAATGGGAGGGATAGGGAGGGAATGCGGGAGGGGGCTACAGCTGGGATACAAAGTACATAACCTGGAGATTAATATAAAAATAAATAATTACTTAAAAAACAAACAAAAAGAAATAAAAAATGTTATATTACAATACAAGCTGCGACCTTAGTAAAAGTTTCTGGGATGTCAAGGTATGCTGAGGGGAAGGACTATTTTAAAATATGTTGGTAATACAGTATATTTAGATCATATTTTTTGTTCTCTTAAAGCAGGATTCCTTTTAGGACTTCCAGCGAGTGGGAAGCCTGAGACCACTGTGTAGCTTTCCTGAACACATTGTTCTAGAAGTCCACTCTAGTTTAAGGATGGTGAAGTCTCAGACTAAGCCGCTGTGGCCTATGTTCCTCCCTTAAGTCACTAGACAGTCTCTGAGGGGGGCTCCACAGTGTTAAAACGGTGACAGAAGGACATCAGCATCTTTTATTTTGCAACTGATCTTTCAAATTAGAATGAGAGGATTTAATTCATATAACAAATATTACTGTTACATATGGAAGGAGCCTCAGCTCAAATATTTGTTAATAATAAAATGTTTAATCTTGAAATGCCCTGAAAGACCTTGAAGTAGCTGAATATTACTTAAAAATCACACTCAAGATGAGAAATTTTCTTTAAAAGTTTATTCTGCCATGTTTTTTTTCAAAGGTTTTCTTTTTATTACATTTTTATCAGGGCATGCTAAGTATAAGAATAAAGTGAGGCATCACAGGGGATATTAATTACAATATTTTTAAGAAATTGTATAACTCTGCTTTCTGAACACAATAATGAGACACTTTGAATATGCCGATTTAAAAAAAATCACCAGCTATTTTTTCTCTACTTGGAACATAAGTCATATCCATATAGCAAAGAATATTTCATTTAATTTTTGGATTTTTTATTCTATTAATGGGAGTGTCACTTGGCTTGAATGAGGTAAAAATAGGACATGGAGAACTTCGGCTATGAATCAGGTGACTTGAACAGAAGCTATTCAAACACTTAGTATAAGAGATGGTTGAACCTGTAAGGAAGACAGGTCAGAAGCTCAGCAATATAGGAAGGAATTTTTGTTACTTACTTTTCTCGTAGTGAGGAGAATATTATCTGACACAAATAACTTAAAGACAAGTGGATTTATTTGGAGCACATTTGAAGGGGAGCAATCCCTCCTGGCAGGAAAGGCAACAGGAGTTGGAAGCAGTCACATGATCTCTCAGGACTTAGAGAAGGAGAAATGAATGCTGATCCTCATGCAGCTTCTTCATCTGTACCTTTTTTTTTTTTTTTTTTAGGTCAGGGATCCAAGCACATAGAATAGTGCTGAACACACACACAGTATTGTGCCTCACCAATTCTCTGTTTCAAAACCTAATCAAGATGATAGTCGAAAGTGAATCACAGTATTTAATGTTGAAGATGGCATTGTTGCTATAAAAAAAAATCATAGAATTCAAAATGGTTGATAACACACACACTAATGATTACAAACTTTAGTGAATAAATCAGCAAGAGTTGAAAATGTATATGCAAAGACATAGGTAGTAGCAGAAAAGTATTTTATCAATAGAGAAAACAGTTTAGAAAATAAAATATCAACAGAGGAGGTCCAGAGTCCATCATTTATATCTCGCTCTGAGTAGAAACAAATCTGTTTCAGAATAGACCTGTAGAGGGTTTGAATTATATGTCTGAAAAAAAAAAAAAGCAGGGCTTCAGAAAGGGTCAGGCTACTCTTCCTTCCTTCCTTCTTTCCTTCCTTCCTTCCTTCTCTTTTGTTTCTTCTTTTCTTTCTTACCCAATTTACAGTAATCTATGGCTTATATGTCAAAACTATTTTTGTTCTTTTTTTCTTTTTCAAATAATTAAAATGAGATAAAACAAAAACAAATACATTGGAATAGGAGAACACAAACAAACAGAAGCAAAAGAGTCCAAGAAATAGCATATGAAATACATATAAACCCAGAGATGCACTCATTTGCACATTCAGGTATCCGATAAAAACACTAAATTAAAAATCATAATATACACAAAGGACCTGCAGGATAGAGCAAATGAACATATATAAACAATGAAAGTAAAAATAAAATAAAATTGAAAACCAATATCGCTGAGGATATTATGAGACAGGGCATCTAAAAAGATGCCATTATGTTTGTTGGTTGAGATGCCATATAATGGTGGACTTGCAGCCTACACTTGAGGGCTGTTTGTTTCCTCAGTGAGATTCGCTGGGAGAAAATTAGTTTTCATTTGCAAGTGGTTATCAGTTATCTATAGCTTCTGGGTTAAAGAAGAGGACATGTGTCTACTTCTTTCAGCTCTAAATGCATGTAGGCCCTGTACATGCATCAATCTCCCTTCATTTTGATGGCCTTGTTTCCTTCCTGTTCCCATGCCCTCTGGCTCTTGCACACTTTCCACATCTTCTCCTGTAGGGTTACCTGTGGCCTCGGGGAGGGATATGATTGAGATATACTGTTTAAGACTGGTATTCTAGGGTTTCTAATTCTTTGCATGTTGCCTGGCTGTGGGTTGCAGTGTTTGTTCCCATGTGCTGCAAGAGGAAACTTCTCTGAGCATTGCTGAACAAGGCACTGAAGGTCATCAAGAATCGTTTTGTTAGTGAGTTATTTTAGTAGAACAGTAGAAGTGTTTGATTTTATCCTAGGTCCCTGAACTATCTATGCTTAGGTTCTTGGTCACCCATTCAATGTCAGGTATAGGTTCTAGCTCATGGAGTGGGGCTTAAGTAAAACCCCAGGACAAAGTGACAGAAAATATTTTCAACAAAATCATAGAAGAAATTGTCACCAATGTAAAGAAGGAGATACTATGTCAGGAGTGTGTAGGTGTGTCATAGAACAGACATATTTTTAAGTTTTAAATAAACTTAATTCTGTAAATACAAATTTAGGAGGTGAAACAAAAACATTCAAGGAAAGCCTCACCAACAGATTATATAACCTGAAAAAGAGAATTTCAGGTCTTGAAGAGAATGTAGAAAACATGGATAGCTTAGTCACAAAAAGAAAAAAAACTTTAAAACTAAAACAGTCTGGGTACAAAGCCTTTAGGAAATCTGAAACACTATGAAAATAATAAACCCATGAACAGTACAGATCAGAGAAAAAAAAGAAGCTCAAGTCAGAAAATATACTTCTGTTTTAAATGGTTCTCTGATTTTGTAATTATAATATAATTTATCTCTTTGTATGAACTATGTTTATGTTTTTTAAGGCTCCAACTTAGCAGGGATGAAACATAAGTCTTAGTCTTTAATGATTAAGATAAGCTATAGAACTTTTATTAATTGCAGGACATGGTCCTCAAACACTTACCTATAAACTATCACATAATCACAGATCATAGCATTCTGTTTTATGTTATAAGGAGTAGCTTAGAGCAGATAATTAAATACAGACATAGACTGCCTAACTATATCTAACTCTAAATATACTAGCTTTCAAATCTCTCAGAGATTTGCTAAATATGGCACTTAACCTGTAAGCTTATTATGATAAACAGAGTCCCAACTCCTACTTGTAGCCCTCCAAGGTCTCCAAAAAGATCTGAGAACAATGACAGATGATTCCGGTGCTGGTTTGTGGTATGCTAACCACTGGGCAAGACTGCCCCCAAGACCTTGTCTTCTGCTAGAGTCCAGCCTGAATTGTTGATAAACTGGACACCCAGACAGTTATTGTCTCACATGGCTGAAAACGAGGTGAGGTCAGTTCCACACATGTTCTTCCACAGAGAAAGCCTCTCATCCGTTGTTCCCAATGGCCAGACTGACTCTTCTCCCATTGCCATGAAAACCACAGGATCCTGGGACAACTGTCAGGATAGAGGAATATGACTGACTATTCATCTCGGTCATATCGGCTGACACATAGATTCATTTAGAATACAGTTTATCCTTCTCTGATCACATGATGGCTAAGCTAATATTAGCTTGATAGCTAGAGAACAGGCAATTAGCTCCTTACTCCAAAGTAACCCACCATGTTAGTCTATTAGTTCATTAACTATCTAAAACTACTAGATACTAGACCTCTTATGTAAAAAGGCAAGCAGGTCTTTCCCTTACTCACAGACCTCATGCTGAGGGTAATCAGGCTTCAGATGCCTTCTCCCTCCTCTTCATATTCTGGGGACCAGACGTTAAGCTTCACTCCTAGAACTGCCATGGTCAGGTCTAGATACAGTCTATCTTGTTACCAGACTCAAAAACAGGCCTCAGATGTAACTTTTTACTATTCCTTTGGATCAAGGACAGTAACTACTCCCAGCAGTCTCACCTGTATCTCATGGTAAATTAAAAAAAAAAAAAGGACTAAAGACATGAAAACTTAAGGTATTAAGACCTAATAAAGCATTTTAGGATCTAAGTAGGTGATTTAAGGTATCTAAAAACAAATACATGCTTCTGATTTCTTTCTGCTGTTATGCCACTGTTGTATTAGCTATTTAGAGCTTTGGCATTAATCACTAGAGCTCTGATTTATCAATCTAACTCTGATAAAACATTCCACTATCCTATCTACTATCCACTATCATGGTTCCAAGCTCAAGATGCTAAATCGCCTTTGGGTTGCTTTTTAAGTATAGACTTAAAAATGTTTCTCATTGTGCTAGACTTATACATATCTAGTCTTCTGGTTAGAGGGAAGAAGTCCCTCTTTCATGATGTGTACTCAAGGTGAAAATTGAGATCAAATGAGCATTTGCCCCTTCTTTACTGAAGGCTTCTGTCTTCCAAAGCTCACCTTAAAGTAGTTTATGCTATTAACATAAAGGTGTATGTTTACTGCATTTTTCTACAATATATATTTTACTGCAGATTACACTGGTGATGCTAAATGTCTAAAGGTTATCTCCTTTGAAAAATTAAAAGGAATTCTTGTAAGCTACAGGAAATCTACCTGAGTCCACCGCTAAGGTCAGATGGGATCTAGATTCTAGATAAGTACTGCCAATCAACAGCCTAACTTTCCCACCTATTATCTATTTCAGAGGGTGGGGGATTCCTCCTCCTTTCCCAGGTTTTGGGACTCTGCTCCCCAACTACCAAAAGCCTGGGCACAAAAGTTTCTAATGTGTTCCCCACTCAGTGGGTTGAAATTATGCCACTGGGTGATTCCTGGTCCACTTTCCAGCTACCTAATCACTAGGTTCCTGCACCCAACTCCAGGTGATTGGTGAGTCTTCCCTTCTGGCTTGTGTAAACACTTCCATTCTCACAAACCTACTTCCAAATCCTTCCTCTACTACCTTCAACCTTTGGGTATCCTTTGAGTTGTCACAAAGTAAGACAACTCCCTCTCTGCCAAGAAAAGAAGACTCTGCCTGTGGCTGTGCACTAAAAGCTACACACTGAAGCAGAGACGCCTGCAAAGAGATTTTTCCACTCTACCAGCAAAATTTTTCTTTCTCCCCTTCTGAAAAGTACACAAAACCATAGTAATAGTGTTTAATCAGGCAACCATGCCCTTGGTCTCTGACCAGTGCTAAGGAGCTGCTGGAACAGATTGTATCAACCTCCTTGAGTCAAACCTTGTCCTTAGAATGCCTCGAACATGTCACTGACTTCTACCTCCCCAATGGGAACAGTCCATTCGCCCATCCCTCCACGTTCCCCTCTGTGATGCCTTCTGAATAATTTCAGATTCCTCACCTAATGCTCTCTTTAAGGGCTTCTAAGATTACATAGTTACACTGCAACTACACTCACTTGGCCTCAATATCCCTTAGATGACGGATCCAAAATGGAACCTTTTAAATTACTGTCAGCAATTGGGTAAATAGAAAGAGGTTCCCTATGTTCAAGCTTTATCTCTTTATCTCTCCTGCACTCCAAGCCTTCCCTCTCTGCTCTCTCTCCCAAAAAGTTTCAAATGTACACCTAAAATAAAATTTCTCCCTAACCTACTTAACTTTGTCTTCTGCCCACATATATGTTCCAGTATCCTGTCAGGTCTAGATGTTTCTGACATCAGCATCACAGAAGCAGCTGCACACAGGTGCTTTCTATATCCAGGACAAAGCGACTACCTACAGCAGCTCCGGTCTGACCTTGTAGACTGCATCAAGCTGGACCCACACTTTCCCTCCTAGCCACAGATGTTGTCACAGATACTGGACAGCATTAAAACAGTCTCCACTCCAGGGATTCAGCCAAACATTTCAGTCTTTTGGACCTCCTGTGGCCACCCCAATGTCAGCAGGAAGTAAGCAGAGACAAATCAGTTTCTTCAACCGTTGTCCATTTATTATCAACTAAAGGTTGGAATGCTGTGCTTCAGACCTGGGGCAAACTGTTCCAGGTTCTCCCAGAATGCCTTAGTCCCTATGTGCTGCAAGACGTGGTTGGCATACCCCGCCCTCTACCCTGAACTTTCCAGGGTATATATTTCTTCCTTCCCATATAACCCAATTATTTTGGTGTTCTTACTTTCTCTCTCTCTCTCTTTCTCTCTCTTTCTCTCTATCTCTTGCCCACACCCTGACTAAAAACTATTTTGCAAATGCTACTCATTAACCAAAGGGAAAGTCACTTTTCTTCATTGATGTCTCACTGGGTATATCAATCACATATCAGCGTGTGTTAATGCCTAGGACCTGCTGGCCAACACAAAATGGACTCAGTAATATTTTTATAGACTTTTTTACTTTGTTTTGCTTTATTTTAACAGATTTTTTGTAGTATTAGTCTTTCACTTGTTTAATTTTCTTGTGAGATTTTTATTTTCGGTTTCTTCATTTTTTTGTTTTGATTTTGTTTCTTGTTAATTTTTGTTTCTGTTTTGAAACTGAGAGAGAGAAAAAGAAGTTGATAGGTGAGTGGTTATGGAAGGGAAGAAGGATCTAAGAAGATTAGGAAGGGAAGAAAAACATCAGAATATATTGTATAAAAATGATTTTCAATACAAAATTATATTTACAAAAGACAACAAAATTTGCACTAAGCTGATGACACATACTCATGAATTTTTTTTAATCTAAAAAGCTAGGAAATGTAAATGGATAAATAAAAAGTCACTATAGAAAGCTAGTTCCCCCTTTAATTCTACCTGCTAGAAACTGATTGCCTTATAGATCAGAAAATAAATAAATAAAAAACAGTGTCACAAAGTAAGACAACTCCCTTTCTGCCAAGAAAAGAAGACTCTGCTCGTGGCTATGCACTAAAAGCTACACACTGAAGCAGAGTCGCCTGCAAAGAGATTTTCCACTTGATGTGAACTCATTTGCTAGAAACTTGTCCCTTAACTGTACCGCAACTTGCTCTAGAAAGAGATCCAGAGACAAAACTGGTTTTTGCAGTGGATTCACAATGTCCCATTCTCCTTAATTTAAATTATATTTTTTGGATGTGTTGCTTTTATTCCTGTTATTTCACTTTTTTATTTGAGACAGGGATTTTTTTATGGAACTCATGCTAAACACATGCTTGAGGCAGTCCAACTCTCTCTTTCTCTCAAGGGTCACTCAATGAATAAAGCTGCAAGCCAGCAGCAGGTCCACCTCATCTTACCAACATCTCCAGCAGTGTGTTCCTCTATGTCCTCCTCAGCCTCCTTCTCTATCTTGTTTTTCTGTATCTGTTTTCTCTCCCTTCTACAACAGACACTTAAATGTCTGATGAAAAAAATCAAGATTTACAAAATGTATAGCTCTAGGGCCCAGAAATAGAAAATGAACCTGACAAAAATGGAAAATGGTCTTGTCCTTGCAATCAAAGGAGTCTGAGCTGAAGGCTAACAAATAGAGCCTGGACTCATCATAGACCCCAAAGCAGCCTGGGACAAGAAGGGAAGTGGGAGCTAAACTCCTCCCTACCTGTGAAGGAACTTGGACTGGACACAGAGGGAAGAGGAACCCTGACTCCCACCTGAGTTAAGAAGAACCCAAACAAAACAGAGAAAGATATGTGGTTCAGCTTGATGTACTGTTAACCTGGGCCGAAAGCAGAAAATTGTGTCCCCAGGATCATCACTCACCTATTCACATAAAGGAATTGGAGCTGAAGACTGAAAAACAATTGACCCAATCTTGTCCTAAAAGGAGCCTAAGGCAAAGATGGAAGGAAACAGAGTTTGGGCCAATCCTGGACCCTAAAGTAGTCCAGGCCAAAGACAGATTTGAGGCATGGACTTATACCTAACTTTAAAGAAGACATGATTGAAGACTGAGAAATGGAAGCCTGGCTGATCTCATATCATTGATGAGCCTAGACAGATTACAAAGATGTGGAGCTTGGGCTCAATCCATATTATAACAGAGGCTGGGCTGACAACTGACAGAAATGGAGACTGGCTTCCTCCCTGTCCCTTAGGAACCTGTGACTCATACAAAATGTTTCAAGGTCTGGGTGTATCTCTGAATAGAAGGAACATGGACTGATCTGAGAAATGGACCCCAGGGTCATTCCTTAACATAAAAGACGCCAGTCTGATGACATAAAGATATGGAGCCAGAATTCAACATTGACTGAAAGAAGCCTGAGCCAAAATGCAAAAGGACTTGAGGCATGGCTTCATCCCTTACCCTAAAGGAGTCCAGGCCCCAAACAGAAAGAAATGGAGCTCAAGTTCCCTAAAGTCACCCAGGGTGGTGACAGACAGTAATGAAGATTGGCTCACTCCAAACTCAAAAGGAGCAAAGGCAAAAATATGGGACACAAGATATCCTTAACTCTAATGGAGTGCAGGAGAAAGGCAGAACTGGAGCCAGGGTTCACTCTTGACCCTAAAAGAGCCTCATCTAAAGATTGACAAACAGAGTCCAGGCTCATCCCTAATCAGAAAGTTAAGCCTGTGTTAATGACAGGGGGAAAAGAATAAGATAATAAGAATAATAAAAGCCAAGGTGGGGCCGGGGTTGCATTCTGAAGTGGAACCCAAGGATAACCCTTGAACTAGAAAGATCCCAGGTCAGAGACAAAATAATGAGTTTGGCTTTATGCCTGACCTAATACCAGCTAATACCAGGTCTGACCAAAGACAGAGCTGTAGAGCTGGGGCTCATCCCCCTCCTAAAGAGTTAGAGACTGAAAAACAAAATGACTCCTTCCTGATCCAGGGAGCTGGACTGTTGCCTAACAGAAAGAGAGCAGGTTTCACCCCTGACCCTAACAGAGCCTGGTCTTAGAACTGACAAGAATAGAGCTATCTTTCATCATTGACCCAAAAGGAGCTCAGGTTGAAGATACAAAGACTTAGAGTCTAGGATCTACCATGATCTAAAACAAGTCTGGTCCAAGACAGAGAGAGAGAGAGAAAGAGAGACAGACAGAGAGAGAGAGAGAGAGAGAGAGACAGAGACAGAGACAGAGACAGAGAGACAGAGACAGAGACAGAGACAGACAGAGACAGAGAGACAGAGAGAGAGAGCCCAAACCCCAAAGCCAAGGATCTATAGCCTGGGCTTGTCCCTAACCCACTAAGGTCCCAACTGGGTTCTTATATTGAGCCTACATTCATTCAAGACTCTAAAGGAGCCCTGGAGAAGCCTTTGCTGAAAGGAGTGAAGACTAAAGGAAACAGCCCAAAAGAAGCTTGGGCAAAGCCTGAAACTAAGGTGGTTTGAGCTTTTCCTAACCCAAGAGGAGCCCAGAATGGTGTCTTATTGGTGTCCTGAAAGGTGCCTGTTCCATGTCCATCTCCGAGTAATAGAGAACCCTGTCTCATCCTCAACACAAAAGGAGTCCAGGGATAAGCCTGAGAACATTTGATTCACAAAATGAACTGGAGCCAAACCTGTCACTAAAGGAACCAGCAGTTGAGCCAAAAAGAAATGGAGTACTGGCGTCACCCATCACCAAAAAGGAGCCCATACCCAAGTCTGCCTAAAGAGCCAGGACCAGACACCAAAAACAATATAATCCAGTTACACCATTTCAAAAGAAAGATGCTAGGCTAAAGAAAGCCTGAGACATTTGGTGGGTAGTGCCAACTGTGACTTAAAAGTATCCCGGAGTCAACATTCACAAAAGTGTCGCAGGGGCCACAGATTGAAACAGTGCCTGACTCAAGCCTAAAATAAGAAGAGCCATGGTTGGTCCTCCATCCAGGGGTCCAGCCAGGGAGTGAGGAAAGGCCTTTTAGGCCGAGGGGGTAAGAGGTGCAGGAGTCAGGTGAATACAATTTGAGGGTGAACAGATGCAGATTCATTTATTCTGGAGGAGAGAGCACATTAAATAGCTCTGGACAACCAATCGGGTTCCTCCATACCATCTCAGAGACTGCCACTGATTGTTCTCTGGGCAGACTTTCCAACTCAGGTCACGTACTTTAGCCCAACTACTTACGTAGTCACTTCAGTGGAAGCTGCCCCAGGCTGTGAACCCTAATGGTCCTTTGCTGGGGATGCCCACAGAGCAAGAGTTAAACACTGACCTAAATGGAGCCTGGGAGTCGAAGGGAGACTAGGGAGTTTAGGAAGCAAAGCTTGAACTGCATGTATTCTGGCCATATCCTCAACAAAAATGAGCCCTGACCAAGCAGTCCGCACCCTGAGCTAGGGCCAGGAAAAGGATAGAAACTACTAGAGTCAAAGCCTAAGCATGAAATGAATGGAGCCAGGGTTGAACCCTGACTCAAAAGGAGACAAAGACCAAACCTTGTTGCAGAAAGAGTCTGGCCAGTGACCTCACCTAAAGGAGTCAGAAAGGTAACCTGATTCTAAAGGAGCCATGGTCGAACCCTAAATTAAAAGGATCTACATTTAAAACCTGATATTAAATAAGCTATAAAGAACTGTGTTGGACACTGAACTTAGAATATTGATGAAATTTGCAGGCAAATGGTGGGACCTGGAAACGATCATCCTAAGTGAGGTATCCCAAAAGCAGAAAGAAACATATGGTATATACTCACTTATATAGACCTATAGGATAGGAAGGTGACACTGAAATCTACACACCTAAGGAGGATATACAGGAAGGAGGACCCAGGTTGGTATGATCAATGTTCGTTTGGATGAAAAAATGGGATGGACACATTGAGTGGAGGAGAAAACAAGCAACAGGACAGGAGCATGCCAAGGAGGACCTCTGGAGGGGGAGGGGCAATGTAGTGATGTATCAGAGCAGATATTAAGACTCACAATCAAGCCTTTGGCAGAGGGCAAGAAGTGATGATAGAAATGCGGGAGGTTGGTGAGACTTGGGGAGAACAAGAACTCCACAAAGACCAAACTGAGCAGGGCACAGGGGTCTTATATGAGACAGTTTCTACAACCAAGGACCATGTGTGGATGTGGCCTGGAATCCCCACTCAGATGGGGCCCCTGATAGCTGGGTGTCAGACTGAAGACCCTAGTGAGGGAAACAGGGACTGTTTCAGTCATGAATTGATGGCTGACTCTTTGACCCTTCCCCATACAAGCTGGGGAGTGACAGACTGGCTAGATCCCAGGGGAGGACATTGCAGCCAACCGTGAGGAGACAGGAGGAGCTGGGGTTAGATGGAAGGGGAGGAGGTCCTCCCCTGTTGGTGGACTTGGAGGAGGCAGGGAGGAGATGAGGGAGGGAGTGGAAGGGTGGGAGGGAATGAGGGAGGGGGCTACGCCTGGGATGCAAAGTACCTAACCTGTGATTTATATAAAAATAAATAAAGTTTTAAAAAAGAATATTGATGAATCCTGAACAGATTAGATCATTGGCTGATGTCTGACTGGAAAGGAACCTGAGCAGAAAGAACTCTGACCTACACACAGTCTGGGTCACATCTTGAACTCTAAGAAGCAGAGACCTCATATTCCAACAGAGCTCAGGCTGCACTGAAAGCAACCTCATCAGAAATTCTGAACCTTACTGTCTTCTACAGTACTCCCCTCTGCCCTTCTCTCTCTCCTAATCCCCTCTCCCTCCTGTAACCAACACTTAAATGTTTAATGGAAATCAAGACTAAAGGAATGTCCAGCTCTTGGGCACAGAAAATGGACCTGTGACCTCTTCTCACTGTTATGGAACAGTTCAAGAGTAAAATGCTTTTGAGGTTTTCCTTATTAGTTTCTTAAAGTAAAATGTTTGCAAACAAAATAGGTCAAAATTTAATTAGACTATTAGTTCATTTTTAGTCATTGTTTGTGAACTCCCCATTTCTCTCAGTCTGAGAAAAAGTCAAAAGCCTTGTAACATAGACTTCAATGTTTAAAAATAATTTGGAATATTAGTTATGTTGTGCACAAGGAATAAGGTTCTGGTTTACATCTTAACAGGTTTCTTTTTAAGTTGTAGCTTGCAATCTACATGTGGCCTTATGTACATTTTATTGTAACTGTTTCTATTGAAGATGCAGGTGTTTGTTTTTTTGCTTGAGTGTACATATACTTTCCCTGTCTCCATTTATATATGTTAAAATTTTGTGTTTGCTAACAAAATGCAAATGGTTTATTCTAGACTGTACAGTATGCCAGATTAGCCATTTTTTAAATCTAAGATTCGTTTTATTCAATTTACACCATCTCCTTTTCCTCAGAAAAAATGGAACTTTCTTTCACATCCAGCCCAGCTCATTAAGTTTCATCAGTTTTGAGTGTGCTGTCTTCCCCTGTGGCCTGGCAAGGCAGTCCGGCATGGTGAAGGAGACAGCTTTGTAGTTAAAGCCTCACAATCCAAAATTTAAGATTAGCCAAAGTTTTAAGGAGACTTAATCCATCAAGTACAGAGTTTGGGAATAATGAGCCTTCCTTTTTAAAGGATGTGTGCACTGTTCGTCATAGTTGTTTCCTGTGTTACACAAATGAATATACAACTATAGCACAGTACTACTGTAAGGGTGAAAATCAGGATCTGTTCTGTTCTGCTACAAGTTGAGAGACACTGCATGTAATTGACAGTTCTCCATTTGACTTAATCATCTGAAAATTCGAAGGTTCAGTAAATTGGGCTCTCCTCCTTTCAAAGTACCTACAACATATATATGTATATATGCATATACATGTGTATATGCATGTTATGAATGTTAGGTGAGTTAAATTACTTCTTTTAACTTACTTTTAAAAATAAGTCAATTAAACAACATAAAATAAACATGTAATACATATCAGCAATGAAAAAATATATGCATATATATATATATATATGCATTTGTATATATGCTGTTAGATAGATGACCATTCAATGGCCTCCTTCAGCCTTTTCCTTTGCTCAGTTTTCACTCTAATCCACTGTCTAGTTCTGTGGCCTTGAAGAAATGAAGGCAGATCACTTTGTTTCTGCTTTCTATTCTGAATCATTTTATGTTTCTCGGTGACTTCGCCTCACTCAGGCAGAACTTAGTATTGAGTTGGTGAGAAACTACATAGCAAGAGTTTCTACAGACTTAATCTGCTCTAAAATGAAGTGATCACGTAGGTTTTTCTCTGTGCTTCAAGAACTCTGAGTAAATATGATCTACTTGGGTTAATCCAGTTTATCCCAGGAATGTTTATTCATGGATTCTATTGCTGAGTAATAACAATAATCTTGCATCACACAGGTTAAGTACAAAACATTATAGTTTTCTCTAAACTATTTTAAAGTTGACTATTTTAAAGTTTTAAAATGATCGTTAAATATATGTTGCTACATATGAAACTCAGAACTTTTTAATTAACACTTATAGATCTCTATCCACAGGAGCTACCCTATTCCTTTATTATATTGTATGAAAATGGCAATATGATAAAACTATAGAGTATAGATTAATAGGTGTCAGGTAAATAGAGAGGTAGTAGACACACAAGTATACTTTCTATACATTAGGTTCAAATGGTAGAGATTTTAGCATGTCCATTGAAGGCTTAAAAGCTAATATCTACATATAATATTACACATATATAAACATACATATGTATACTTATATATATATATAAACATATACATTCATATATATATACGTACATACATATTTGGTTGTTGTTTTTTTTTGCCCTGGGTTACCTTAACTAGGGTAATTACTTTCTTGCTCCATTTATTTTACCTATAAATTTCATTTTAATAGCTAAATAGTATTTCAGTGTGCAGATGATTTTTAGCTATGAGCAAGCTCATGTAAGAGATTGTGGAGCGGAGTAGGTAGGGACATGGGAGAAGATCTGAAAGGAGTGGAAAATATGAATAAATACATTACATGAAATTCTCAGAGAATTAATTAAAATATCATTTTTTAAAACTTAGGGCTTTCTTATCATACAAAAATCTTGTTTCTAAATGTTTTCTCTTACATAATTTAAATAATGATATCCAAATGATAGCCACATCACTATGCTCATTGTAACATTATTAAGAACAGTCTATAGGTAGAACTAGTTTAAAGTACATTGATTACTGAGTATATAAAGAAAATAGGGCACATCTCATCTCACCATTTTGAAGAAGCACCAAGAAATGGAAGATTACCTTACAAACATAAGCAGAGGAAAAGTGCAATGTTAGACCCTTTTAAAGCCATTAGTAGGAGGAGCAATTTAAATGATTAATCTGCTAATTAAATGATTAAAGACTGATTTCCACTTCAAAAACTCATTATTACAATCACCATATGTGAAATATTTTTTCATCTATAAGGATGGTGCCATTTTCCTAAAATCTGCTGAAGACCTGTTTCTCACAGGTGACCCTCTGTAGGACTCTGTCAACATGAACTAATGCACACAAATGACTTCATATTACTTCTTATACTAGTAAGTATGATGCTCCAAGATTTATGTATCTAATGTGCTATTAGTATTTAAATGTCTACATTTGGAATGAAATATTAATGATGTTCAAGTGATTAGAAAATAATAATTGATGAGTGTATTATTCTAATTTTACATCAGTTCCTAAAAGTTCTTGACAGAGGTTCTTGCAAATGTTATGCTTTCCTAAATCGTTCTAGAGTAGAGAGCACTTACTCAGTATCAGATCTTTTTGAGATTGTAATTATGTCATCAATTACTTCTATTAATAACTGAGACTTCTTGATTAGAGGATATTTTTCTTCCCTCTTTACTATCATCATTTCCACAAAGGTGGTAGCAGAATAGTTATCCAATTTAGGTTGTCAGTTATAGGCCTTGAAAGACAAAGAAAGACAAAGAAATGGGGAAAAAAAGTAAAGTTTTGTGACAGATTTTTTTCTGGGACTGCTCAATACAGACATTCACCTGAGAGAGGAAGCCCATGCTGACCAGAATAAAAACTGTATGATGAACCACTGAGTTCTTTTAGTGGAGTTACTAAGAGGAGTATGGGAAACTGATTCCTAACAAGGAACTTGGGTGATTCAAAAGTAGGTAGATCTCTATAAAGACCACCTCAACACAGCTGACTGGGAAACTGCAAGTCTGGACTACTGTATTTGTCTTGCATGTAGCTGGGCATATTCTACCCAAGTCCCTTCAGTTAGGCTGGGCAGAATCTGCACTCCCAACATCTGTTGAGTCTATTTTGTATAATGGAGGTAACTCATGCATTTTTGAATGTCTACTCTCCCAACATAGGAAATTTTGTTTATCTTCTGGGGCTAAGGAGCCTCCCTTTCTTTCCTGGGAGCAAATGTTTCAATATGGGGTAGCAAGTGTTGCATTTCTGATGAAAATTACATACAATAAAGTTCAGGGGCAATGCTTGGCATTCTGTAAACAATTTCATTTTTTCACTTAATTCTAGTAGCATTTTCTCAACAAAGCCCTCAGTGTTAGATAATTGATGAATTCCTTTGGAAAGCAAAAAGGACAATTTTGGTAATTAAACATAACAACTGTATATTACAGTGTGGCTTTTGGTTTTGGGGCCTGGATTTACCAATGTCTTGGATAATTCACTAGTTACCTGTCAGCGTTACAGCTATGAGAAGAAAGACTTCCCTAATGGAAGTGTTAAAACTCTTCTCCCAGGGGAAGGTTTCCCTAATGCAAATGTTACAGGTCTGGTGAGAAAGGTTTCCTTGCAGTGGGAAGCCAGCACAACAAGCCTCAAACAGGAGATTTATTGGAAAGGAAAAACACAGGAGGGTGGCTGCCATTGCTTGGAAGAGAAGCAGCAGGGAGCTGAGCAGAAGGCAGGGTTCATATAGGGTTTATTGGGGTGTAGAGCTTTCTAGGGTGGTCTGGGATTGATAGGGTTACGTGGACTAATTTGAGGGCAAGATAAGGAATTGGAAGGATTGTGTGGCCTGATCTATCTAGAAGCTCAGTGATTGGAGAGATTTTGTGCTCAGGCATTCCTGATGTTTTTTTCTTGGCCCTGATCTGGGCTTGGGGACAAGTCAGGGTCAGGGTAGTCTTTCCTTGGCTCTGGTCTTGTAGTCAGGGCCAGGGTGTTTTTTCTTGACCCTTTTAACCTATTCTACTCTGGAAATGCAGGTAAAATATAAGATGGTAAGAAGTTATGAGTGCAATGCTTGCAGGCTGGGTAGAGGGCACCAGTTTTCCACTCACCTGTTTTGTGTTGGGCTTTAAAGAGTTACTTGTATCTGTGTTACCTCATCTCCTTCTCAGTAACCCCTGCTGTTAGCAACACCAAAAAGAGGAATTCACCAGTATGACAAAGAGAACTTTGGTGCCTTCACTACTTTGATAGACACTCTAAATCAGTGAATAAAAACGCAACCAGATCCACTTTCCAGAAGTCTAAAAAGATTCAGTTTTGTGGTCCTGAAACAGACTTGGAAAATGACTTTATTTAAGGATTATCACCAGACACCAAACTGAACTTTTGCTGAAAATTTATCTGTAAAACAATTAACACTTTCACCTCTTATTCCATGTATTCTCATTTCAGTTGTGTTTATCTTTGTAGCATACATACTATCTGTTTTAATGGAAGGTCTGATTCAGGTTAAGGTTAGAGTCCTTCACAACTTTTCAATTGTTGCTTTCTCTGCTTGTTACAATCCCAGGTTATTTCCTCCTTGTGAGTGCAATACAAGTGTAGAAAGAGTCTGTTACAAACCTCTTCAGCTTCTCTTGGTTGTGAGGTTCACTTCAGACTTTAGCCAGAAGCAGAGCAAGAATGGATGAATGTATGGTTTGATTTTGAATTTTCTGATTAAACAAAAGGAGGCACACAAGAGTGAGAACACTGGCCAAGGTAATTGTCTTTCTATTCTAGATTGTTTCATTAGCTCAGCCTGGTAGTGCTACAAAGTACATTAGTCTAACATTTATCCTTTTGTGGAGGGTGCAGGGTCCCCAAAGTAACTGTAAGTCAGAGATTCAGGAAAGCCGAACATAGACATCTTCAGTCACTGATGGTCCCTCCTTAAGGTAGGCTGAGTTAAGGTGCTTAGAAAGAACCATACATGAAAAATAAAATTCTGCTGAGGTCTCTTAAGCATATAAATGCTGCAAAATAAAAGTCCCCCTCCCCACCTTTTTAATTGATGGAAACAATTTTCTAATCTTGGGGATAACAATAAGATAAAGATATGTTTTTAAATGTAAAAACTATTAAGAGACACAGATACATGGACAGACATGCACACACACACACACATTCACACTTGTACACATGAGCAAAGAAACACACACACATACACATCTCTTTACTATATGTTACAGAGGAACAATTTCATGATTGAATTTGATTTCTAATTACCTTAACCACTAATGAATTTTCCCCTTTAATTTTATATATGAAGTGTAGTCCTGCATTGAGAGACAGGAACTTAGGGTGAGAAGAACTTCCTCCTTGGTATTTTGTCAAGAAGTGTCTGTAGCTGTTGACATCTTTGTCAATAATAAAGCACTTTACCCTTTTTTCTAGTTTTGAGCAGAACCCTAGAAAACAGTAGTATGGGAATTAAGAATATAAATCCTGTCATCAGACTTCCTAGAATCAAAGTCTGTCTCTTAAAATTGTGATAAGTTATCAAGGTTAGATCAATTGTTGTCAATCAAATGACAGAAGAATGATATAAATCCATAGAAAGAGGATTCATGGATTTTATACATTGTATGTCTGAGAAACTTATTCTATTTTCTGCATCTGTTTAACCATTTATAAAATGATGGTGAAGAAAAGTACCAGTTCATACATGTATGAAGATTTAATATAAATGGGTATGTTAAGGAAATAGTACTACCTAACTATTCATAAAAGACACCAAGAATTTGAAGACTGTAGAAATATAATTTCAGAAGAATTTAAAAGTATTCCAAAGAATATCATGCTGTAATTCAAATAGATAACTTTTAAAAATATTGAAGTTTCCTTTACTTTGTGTTAGTTAGTGGGTTGAAGGTAAAGGTGACAGGAAAATGAAGATAGCATTGGTTTGTGTATGAAGAGAGTCTCAATATGGGTTGAGTAAGGTGTGTACATGTTAATAAGAGCACACATCTGTCAAGGACAAATTGCCCAAGTAGCCATTGAGTGTCCTATGTTAGAAAAAAGAGTATGTTACTAAAACATAGTGAAAGGACATAAATAATAAAATATATGTTGTGCAAAAGGGAGAAACTGAATAAATAGGTTATGATTTGACTTGACCAAAAAAGGTAATATAAAGAAAAACAATCTAGATTTTTAGGAAAAAAATTAAATGGACAGATTTAATTGAAAACTGAGATCATGACTTCAAGTGAAACAATACAGACTTGTATAGATGAAAATTACATGAATTTTCTTATACATACCTGTGTTTGAGTGTTTGCATGATATAGATATATGATGATGAAGATAGAAAGATGATAGATAAATATATATGATTGATAGATATTATATATACATATTAATAGGTAGATGATAGAGAGATAAAGACAGATGAGAAAGAGTAATGATGGAGAGATAGATCAATAGATGATTGATAAATAGACAGATTATAGAGGTAAAATATGTAGTGATTAAAACATATGAAAACAGACTGAATAATTTTGAAAGGAAAGAATAGAAAAGAGGGGATAATGAGAGCATTATATGAGCCAAGTATGAATAAACATGCAAGAAAATGGTGTAAGACAACCTGCCATTCTGCTAGAATATGCAAGTGCTATATGCTGAAAATAGAGAATCATTCTTTGTTGAGGATTTGGTCAGTAATAGGCTTTCCACATTCTGCTGTCTCATTCTGCACCCATCATGCCCATGCACACATGGACCACAGTAATTTGATATAATGTGTTATCAGAAATAAGATGTTGGAGGAGATTATGATATCGAATTCTATAAACATTAAATTCTAAAGATTAAAAATATGCTTTTGAAATATGAAGAAAGGTTCATTAAGCAAGAACACAGCCTTTCCAGTGGCAACTATGTCAAAAGAATGTCAGATGGATCTTCTTGCAGCTTTGCCATATTTCACTTGCTTTGATAATTAAATATTTAGCATTAATATTCCTGATCAATGGTAAGATTGCGACTTGAAGGCAAGTTTGAGCAATATGTAAAGACAGATATCTCAAAGAATGAAAGATCATCCTAGTCTCAAAAGTGCCTAAAAGTTACATTACCACAGCAAATCCCTGCCTTGGGTGAGAGTGGAGACTAGTGGATGACCTTTGCTGTCTTTTTGGTGTTCTGATTCTTGGCTTTTGGGAGACAAGGATGAGCTGCTAGAATAGAGATAAAGGTAAGACCTGGAGAAGACAGGAGCTCCACAAAGAGAGCAATAGAACCAAAAAAATCTGGACACAGGGTTGTTTTCTGAGACTGATACTCCAAACAAGGGCCATTCATTGATATAATCTAGAACCCTTGCTCAGATATACCACATAGCAGTGTCCAAGAGGGTACCGTAGTAAGGGGAACAGGGACTGTCTCTGACATGAACTCAGTGGCTGTCTCTTTTAACACCTCCCCCTGAGGGGGGAGCAGCCTTGCCAGGCCACAGAGGAGGACAATGCAGCCAGACCTGATGAGACCTGATAAGCTAGGTTCAGAAGGAAGGGAGGAAGACCTCCCCTATCAGTGGACTTGGAGAGGGGCATGGGAGGAGATGAGTAAGGAATGGTGGAACTGGGAGGGGGTGATGAGGGAGGGGGCTACAGCTGGGATACAAAATGAATAAACTGTAATTAATATAAAAAATAAAAATTTACTAAAAATAGATGATTGGTCTCAGATCTGTCAGATTCTCGATGTGTAGCCATCGGTAAGTCTTTCTTCTGCCTTCACAAAATATTTTTCACAGGGTGGTTGCTAGAATTCAATGCTCTTTCTGTCTTTGTATCTTTCTTTCTTGCTCTCCCACCATATACCTTTCTCTCTCTCTCTCTCTCTCTGTGTGTGTGTGTGTGTGTGTGTGTGTAGGCCAGAAGTCATCCTTTGGCATTACTCCCAAGGTATCACCTATTTAAGTATACATTTTTAAAAATTTTTTTTAAAAAAAAGTAGCAGGGTCTAGGTGGTCTGAAGTTCAACAAATAATCTAGGCTGGCTGGTCAATGAGTCTCAAGTTCTGTAGATCAGCATTTTGTACAGGCTTATATAGATGAAGTTAAATAGTTACTTATATAGATGGTCTCTAAAGGTTGAATCTGAATCCGTATGCTCATAAAATGAACATTTTTTATGGACTAAGTCATCTCTACAGAACTGTATTTAATTTTGAATGACTGTGGGTGAGTTTCAACTTGTGGTTGTCTAGGCTTGTTATTTCAATGAAGGAATAAGAAAATAAACTAAAATTAGTAACACGAAAGAAACTGATTTGAAAGCAAGGCAGAACTTAAATACTGTATTTATTCCTTTTGTTATTTTCTTTCTAAATTCAATACCATCAAACTTGGATGAGCTACAAATTTCTCCCCCAAAAGTCGCTCAGTCTTTGGTAGGCATTGTGAGTACACACACACATACACACACACACACACACTCACACACACACACACTATATACATATATAGTGTGTGTGTATATATAACCAGAACTATCACTTATTCTTAGCATTGTGGGTATCCCAGATTGTCTGTATAAAGATTCACTCCCTAAAAAAACAAACAAACAAAAAACCAAAAATAAAAACAAAAACAAAACAAAAATCCCGTAAGCTTTTTTGATCGAGATCCAAGATGGCTGCCACTAGAGGACACTGTGTCTGAGGAGTAGGACAGCAGAAACAACGCAGCGACCAGGAGACTGAACTCTAGGACCTAAAACGCCAGCATCCATGATTGCCAGGTGAGCAGAACTCCCACAGTGAGAAAATCAAGTGGGAAAACCCTAGGGACACCCAGTTATTCCCCGGAAAAACCTCCGGGTGACCAGCAGCGCACAGCTCTGATCCGAACGAGCAGCCACCTCGCTGGGTGCCCGCACCCGCCATTATAGAGTGGATCACACAGTCCCGCGGGCAGTCTGAGGAGGAACCAGGTACCTTTTTCACCGAACTGCACCCTACCAGCACACACCGCACCCGGTTCTGCTTCAACCCACAGGTGTGCGGTGGGCACAAACCGATCACCAGAACTACGCCAGTCTGAGAAAGGCGGGGGACCTTTTTGACCAGTTTGCACTCTACGGGCGCGAGCCACAGGCTTCCACCAGCAAAACCTCAGTCTGTGTGCCATTCCGCAGGCAAGTCTAGGAGGAACCTGAGTTCTGCTTCAACCCACGGGTGTGCGGTGGGCATGCACAGATAGCAGGAGCACCCCTGACTGACAAAGTCCGGGGACCATCTTGACCAGACCGCACACTG
>CM053762.1:61758656-61777577 GCA_028658305.1 Pachyuromys duprasi | reverse complement strand
TTCCATTGAATGGTTTTGGCTTCTTTGTCAAAAATCAAGTTTCCATAGGTGTTTGGGTTCATTTCTGGGTCTTCTATTCGGTTCCATTGATCCACTATTCTGTTTCTATGCCAATACCATGCAGTTTTTATTACTATTGCTCTGTAGTACAGCTTGAGGTCAGGGATGGCGATGCCCCCAGATGATCTGTTGTTGTAGAGGATTGTTTTGGAGATTCTGGGTTTTTTGTTTCTCCATATGAAGTTGAGTATTTTTCTTTCAAGGTCTGTGAAGAATTGCGAAGGTATTTTGATGGGAATTGCATTTTGCTTTTGGCAATATGGTCATTTTCACTATGTTAATTCTACCAATCCATGAGCACGGGAGGTCTTTCCACCTTCTAATATCTTCTTCAATTTCTTTCTTCAGAGATTTGAAGTTTTTTTCATATAGATCTTTTACTTGCTTGGTCAGAATCACCCCAAGGCACTTTATGTTATTAGTGGTTATTGTGAAGGGTGCTGTTTCCCTAATTTCTTTCTCAGCCCTTTTGTCTTTGGTGTACAGGAGGGCTTCTGATTTTTTTTGAGTTGATTCTGTGTCCAGCCACTTTACTGAAGGTGTTTATCAGTTGAAGGATTTCTCTGGCTGAATTTTTGGATCCAACCACTTTGCTGAACGTGTTTATCAGTGTAGGAGTTTTCTAGTAGAATTTTTGGGGTCACTTATTTATACTATCATATCATCTATGACTAGTGATACTTTGACTTTTTCCTTTCCAATCTGTATTTTCTTGATATCCTTCAGGTGTCTTATTTTCTAGCTAGGACTTCAAGCAATATATTTAAGAAATGTGGAAAGATCATATTTTCTTGATCTCCTTTACCTGTCTTATTGCTCTTGCTAGGACATCAAGCTGTATATTGAAGAGATATAGAGAGACTGGAAAGTTTTGTTTTGTCCTTGATTTCAGTTGGATTGCTTCAAGTTTCTCTTCATTTAATTTGATGTTGACTATTGGCTTGTTATATATTGCTTTTATTGTGTTTATGTATGTGGCTTGTATCCCTGATATGTGCCTTTAATCACTGATCTCTCCAAGACCTTAAACTTGAAAGGGTGTTGTTTTCTGTAAATAAATAAATAAATAAATAAATAAATAAATAAATAATAAGCTTTTTCAGTGTTAAAGGAGATGATCATGTGGTTTCGTCTTTCAGCTTGTTTATATGGTTGATTGCATTGATGGATTTTCATATGTTGAACCAATTCTGCATCCCTGGAATGAAGCCGCCTTGTTCATAGTGGGTAATATTTTTGATGTGTTCCTGGATTCTGTTTGCTAATATTTTATTGAGTATTTTTGTGTCACTGTTTCCAAAGAAAATTGGTCTGAAATTTTTTTTGGTGGGGGAGGCGGAGGGGGTCTTTGTGAGGCTTAGGTATCAGGGTAACTGTGGCTTCATAGAATAATTTTGGCAATGTGTCTTCTGTTTCTCTGTTATGAAATAGTTTCAGGAGTATTGGTATTAGCTCTTCTTTGAAAGTCTGGTTGAATTCTGCATTGAAACCATGTGGTCCTGGGATTTCTTTTTTGGTGGGGGGAGACTTTTAATTACTATTTTAATTTCCTTAGGGATAATAAATCTATTTAAATAGTTTATCTGATCTTGATTTAATGTTGGTAAGTGGCATTTATCAAGAAAAATCATCTATTTCATTTAGATTTTCAAATTTTGTGGCATACAGGCTTTTGAAGTAAGACATAATGATTCCTTGAATTTCCTTGGTATCTGCTGTTATGCTTCCCTTTTCATTTCTAACTTTGTTAATTTTGATACCTTCTGCCTTTTAGTTTGGTTAAGTGTCTATCTTTTTTATTTTCTCAAAGAACTACCTCTTAGTTTCATTGATTCTTTGTACCATTCTCTTTGTTTCCAAATTATTCATTTCAGCCCTGAGTTTGAGTATTTCTAATCATCTACTCCTTTTTGGTGGGTTGGCTTTCTTCTGTTGTAGAGCTTTCAGGTATGCTGGTAAGTTGCTAGTTGTGATCTCTCCAATTTCTTTATTCAAGCACTTCGTGCTATGAACTTGCGTCTTAGCACTGCTTTCATTCTGTCTCATGAGTTTGGATATGTTGTGACTTGGCATAGTAGTATATCCAGTGTTTGTTGGGTTCTGGTGGTGCCATATTGCCCAGGGTTTTGTTGAGTGTGCTCTTAGGCTGTCCTCTAGCCATCTGGTTGTTCTTGGTGTTGGCAGACTTGGAGGTCCCTGGTAGTCCTTGATGGCTGCTACCTTTGATAGTCACTGATATCTGCCTCCTCTCTGCTGGTAGTCTCCATTTATCGCTGTCCCTGGGACCATAGGCACAGCTGGCTGCCCAGGCCTTGGCATGTGGAAGTCAAGGAACAGACCTCTCCTCTGCTAGTGGTCTCCAATGGCTGCCGTTCCTCAGACCACAGGCTGAGCTGGGGGGTGGGAACTAGCATGCAGAGGACTGGTGCAAACCTTTCCTTTGCTGAGTCTTCAATGGCAGGTGTCCCTGAGACCGTAGGCCAACACCTGGTGCCCAGGAATTAGGACTGGGAGTTATATTTGTTGTTTGCTTCTTTTGTTGTTGTTGGTTTTGGTTTTGGTTGGGGGAGGGGTGGCTGTCCTTATCTCTGTAGCAGTCTCCAGTTGCTGCTGTCCCTGGGACTGCAAGGGAGAGGCAGCGCCTGAGAACAGTGCCCAGCAGGCTGGGGCAGACCTTACCTCAGCTGGCAGTCTCAAATAGCCCCTGTCCCTGAGACCGCAGGCTGAGCTGACCCCCTGGACTTGGTGTGCTGAGGTCACCGAAAAGCTGAACAGACCTCACTTCTGCTGGTGGTCTCTGACTGCCATGGTCTCTGAGCATAAGTACATTTTTTTCTTGTCATGAAGTAAAGAAATAATTTGGAGACATTACCCATAACAATATGTTTTAAACTGCATATTTTAGTAGTATTTTTATTATTGCTGTGATTATAATCATTGTGATGGTTATATTTTTATGTCAGACTGACTTGGCAATGGGGTTGCCAAGCATATTCTCAAACACTATTTTGAGTGATTCTATGAGTGTGTTTGTATGAAATTACCATTGATATCGGTTGACTAAAGCAGATTGCCCTCTCTTCTGTGGGCCAGTCCCATTTAATTAGGAGAAAGGGTTGGCTACAAAAGAAAGGCTGACTTTCCCCTGAGGAAATCAAAGTTCTTTTCTATTCATTGTAGATTGAGGGAAGTTTTTTTTTTCTTTTTTCCTGTCTTTGAATAAAAAGATGGATCTACTCTTTCTTGGACTCTAGCTGGCTTTCTTCCAAATAGAAACTATACTATAGTGAATAATGCCTTTCAAGGGTCAGGCTATATTGCAACCAAACCATCAGCTTTCCAACTTATCCAATTTGCTGGCATGACTAAAAAATTTAATTAGCCAATTTTTGTACTAAGTAATATGCACTCTTAAATAATTCTGTTATGTGAACTATATATCATATTACTTATATATAATATGTATTACATTTAATATATATCATGTGTCTATGTATAGCTTTATCAACAGATACAGATATAACTGAATATGTTTATCTGTTGACTTGTGAGTGGTGGTTCTGTTTCCGTAGAATACCCTGATTAATAAAGTAATGGGATGATAACAATTATATGTTTTAACATTAGTCATTATTTAAGAAGTTGCTTTGAACTGAAGCATGAAAAATTAAATTATCTTGAATCATTTCAGGGATTGATATCAGTCTTTAATATCACATATTTCAAACATATTAATTATCATAAAATACTTTGATATGCTAAATTTGATGCTGGCAGGAAAAAAAAAGAGATACTAACTTCTAGTGCTGAATAATAACTGAGTTCCATATTCCCAGGGAATAGAACACAGGAACATTAAAAATAAATTTGAGCTTAGCTGACTCCATGACTGATTTTGAGGTTTAATTTTTGTTGCTGGTGAATGTGATTCACACTAAGAGGAGGAAGCCTACAGGACTACATGATTCTATGGACACAGGCTACCGGCTATGCTGTGGCAGAGGTTTAGAAGAAGTATCTCAAGAGCGATTTCTTATTGAGAAATCTTATCAATGCCACATCAGCTCTACATAATGTATATCACCCTGATATGACATCATTGAAAAAAGACATTTTTCCTCTCTTTTACTGCTTCCAGTGTCTATCCTGTTTTCCCTTTTCAATGAGAAATAAGCATCTTCCCTAGGATTTTCCTGGTCATTTAGCTTCTTTAGGCCTATAGATTTTAGTATGTTTATCCTATATAATATAGCTAATATCCACTTGTAAGTGAGTGTATAGCATGTGTATCTTTCTGCTTCTGGGATACATCACTCAGGATGATGTTTTCTAGTTCTATCCATTTTTTCTGCACATTTGATAATTTCCTTGTCTTCAACTGCAGAGTAGTATTCCATTATGTAAGTGTACCACAATTTCTGTACCTATTCCTCATTTGTGGGACATCTAGGTTTTTTTCCCAGATTCTGGCTATTATGATAAAACAGCTATGAACATATTTGAGCAAATGTCCTTATATGGTTGAACATCTTCCGGATATATGCCCAGGAGTCTTATAGCTGGGTCTTAAAGTAGAACTATTCCCTGTTTTCTGAGAGAGCACCATATTAATTTCTAAAGTGATTGTATAACATTGCATTCTCACCAGCAGTAGAGGAGGGCTCTCCTTTCTCTTCATCTTCTCCAGTATGTGTTGTCACTTGAGATTTTGACCTTAGCCATTCTGATGGATGGAATGTGGAATCTCAGAGTAATTTTGAATTTTATTTCTCTGATGACTAATGATGTTGAGCATTTCTTTAAGTGTTTCTTTATCAGGCAATATTCCTCTGTTGAAAATCCTCTGTTTAGCTCTGTACCCCATTTTTAAATTGGATAACTTGGTTTGTTGGTGTTTAACTTCTTGATTTATATATATATATATATATACATATATATATAAATACAAATATAATATATAAATATATATAATATATATATTCTGGATATTAGCCGTGTCAGACATAGGGTTGGTAAAGATCCTTTCCCAGTCTGTAGGCTGTCATTTGGTTCTGTTGACAGTGTTCTTCGCTTTACAGAAGACCCCAACCAGCAGAGGATCAAAGTAAATGCAGAGTCTCACAGTGAAACTTTGAACAGAGAGCAAGGAATCTTATGAAAGGAGGGGCATATAAAAGGCCTCAGGAAATAAGAACCACATCTGGAGACCAACAAAGCTAAAAAAACAGCAGGGCCCCGGGGGAAGTGATTGCAGAGGCTGATGAATCAACCAAAGACCATACATAGAGAGAGGACCTAGATCCCCTGCTCTGATGTATCCAATAGACACCTCAGTCTCCATGTGGTTTCCCTAGTAAGAGGAGAAGGGACAGTCTCTGACATGAACTCAGTTGCCTGCTTAGTAATCACTTCTCCCTGGTGGGGTGACATAGCCACCCCAGAGAGGAAGAGAACCCAGGTAGTCCTAATGGGACCTGTTAGGCTAGGGTCATTCAGTAGGGGAGGAGGAATTCAGTAAAAAGAAGAAGAAGAAAAAAATCTCAATGGAAAATTCAAGCAAAGTGTGGATTTGAGCTCCTTGTGGGACCATATCTTCTGAGGAGAAAGTTTCACAAATTCAAATCTGAGGGGAGTTTAAAACTTACAGTAAGAATTTTAGTACATAACAATATTTTATTTGCTTTACTTCCTAAGGCTTAATACACATTGAGTCTATATTTATGTGCTCTTGTTTTTATTGTAAAGAAAAGAAAAATTTCTGGAGACTAATGTTTGGGAATATAAGTGACCTGAGAAGTATTAAATAATATATATGACACAAAAATTTAAGAGGAAGAATGTTATGCATTTCTACTGTATTCCTAACAGATTTTTATTTTAACTTTTTAAATCCTTAACTACATTATTTTGCCTCCATTGCTTGGTGGTTACATTTCTGTTTTGGTAATGTTTAGAGTACCTCCTGTATCAGAGGCACTGGAAGAGGAGAATGAAGGTGCTATGGAGGCACACACTTGACTTTTCCATGTCTAATGAGTTACGAGGGTGTTACCTTCAGCAATTGGTTGTGGAGAGCAACCTGAAGACTTGGCAACAGCCTGAGTTATTTGGGGATTCCTGTGGGAACCTTTTAGTCAATGACTCAATTATTGTCCTGGAAGCTTTATTTGGTGACAAAAGCTGGCCTCTTAGAACTTTCTCTTTTCCATTATTTGGTAACTTAATTTAGATTGCCTTCATATAAAAATATATGTTAGGAAGATTCATCTGTGCTAAGGTCCTAGACAACCCTATAAGTGGTTTATGATTTTAGTTGCTACTGCTTTTAGGGCTTTTAGAGCTATCCTCTCTCTACTCTTCCCTCCTCCTTTCCACTCTATTATCTTATTTCAGCCCACTCCCGTCAATGCTATCTATTCTAGTTCTCTTTCCTAATGAGAGCTGTATATACCCCTTCTGCTCTATACCTATCCTCTGTGGTTCCATGAATTGTAGCTTGTTTATCATTGACATAACAGTTAATATACATAACTAAGTAAATAGATGTCAAATTTGGGATATCTCATTCAGGATATTTCTTTTCCATTTCCATCTATTTTCCTGTGAATTTTAGGATATTTTGAGTTTTTTATAATTTTATTTTTTATATTAATCACAGGTTATTTACTTTATATCCCAGCCATAGCTCCCTCCCTCCTTCCCACCTTCCTTTCCTCATCCCTGCCCCTTTCCAAGTCCACTGATAGGGGAGGTCCTTCTCCCCTTCCATCTAACTCTAGCTTATTAGCCATTTCCAGGACTGGCTGCTATGTCCTCCTCTGTGGCCTAGCAAGGCTGCTCCTCCCTTGGGGAGGTGTGTCAAAGAGCCAGCTATTGAGTTCATGTCAGAAATAGTCCTTATACAGTTGATACCACAGAGTCCCAAACAGAAGAGGAATTCTTCATCTGTTCATAATTATTGATTCTTCTCTTGGGTGGAATAGACTCAAACTGGGACTTACAGACTGGGGGATTTGGTGAAAAGATCTCTGGAGTCACTTTCATGTTTTCCTTGTTCCTGTTCTGTTCAAGAATACAGTCCTAATTCTACTTTGGCGTTGGAGCACAATGAAGACATTCTCACTGCATGTTGGAATACTTTGTCTTTGGAAAACGGAAGAAACATTTTTAGGGCTGTTAATCATTTGGCCTTTTTCACTTTTGTAACCCTATTTTCAGTACAACAGTTCATCTAGCATATAGTGCAATTTTATTGTGGTTTACCATAAGGTCAGCAGAGCCCAACTGACATAAAACTTAGGCATGGTTAGTATCTAGAGGGCTGAGTAAGAAGACAGACACCTGTAATCACAACTCAAGGAGAATATGATGCCCATGGATGCCACATCATTGCAGTAATATACATGCATGCACACACATAAACAAAATTCAACATAAAATGTTAAAAAATATTTTTTTACCATGAGCTATTAACTTCTATCAGCATCTTTATTTGTTTGGGAGACTAATGGCAGTTCAGGTTGTTTTAGTGTTATAAGGATGGTTTCATCTTTGTTCATTATATGAGAAATTAAATCAACTGGAAAGGATGTTTCTATTTTACTGATTTAAAAGATTAAGGTTTGCACTAATGCATGTGTAAGTAGTTGTCACAGATATTAAAGGCGTGGGGCTGAGAAGTGGAGAGAACAGGTATGTTGAGGGAATTACTCAAAATATACTGCTTTCATGCATAAGTTTCCCAAACAGGAACAATGCGAAAGCCATGCAATATCCAAAATGTAGCATCTAGGACAGTTGGAATATTGCACATTACTCTAAAGTTTAATAAATTTTAGATAGTTTCAAGTAATCAAGTCTATGTAAACAAATATGTCCTTAACTATAGCACTGTATATTAATATTTTTCTATTGATCTTGACAGGTACTATTTTCTACACACCTTTTAGGAGACATAAATAAATCTGGGTTATAATATGCTCTGAAAGTCAGTCAGGCACATTCCAGCTTGGTGATTTCATTTCCTGACAATCCCAATGTTCATTACATACTATGGTTGCCTTGTAGTGGGATATTTATAAGGAACTATTTGCCACAGGATAAAATTGTTTAAAGTGAATGTGGTTTGAAAGTTCTGAAATACTTACCTTCTGCTTTGGGATATCAATGAAAATGGGAGCTATCTCAGGAAATTCTCTATTCCTGAGAAATAACAATCTGTAGTCACAGGCATTTCTTTAACTAAAACACACAAGTCTTCCCTTTGTAGATCACTAAAGCTGTACCTCCTGGCTTTTATGTTGCCTTCAATATTAAAAATAGCACTGCCTGTTGTTTTTTTTTTTTTTTCATACTATCCCTAATTGTTTTTTTCTATTTCTCTTTTTCACAACACTACAGTTATCAAATTGCTTCTAGCGAGTTTAGAAGAATTTGGTTACTGAAAACAAATTTGTGAGAAAGATTTTTAAAACTTCTCTATGAAACTGTGGCTTCTTTTCCAGGAACTAGAAATTGAGTAATATTGAGAAAGAAGGGCTGAAAGAACTCTCTTCTAATGTAGCTTTTATAAGTGTTTTGAAAGTGACTACAAATATGTATTATATATATTTAATCACTACACAGCCTGACTCCAGCTTCTTCCCTCCTCTCCCAGGCCCACTCTCACACCTCCTTACTCCATTTCCCCTTCTTCCTCAAAGAGAAGAGGAGGTCCCCAAGAGGTACCAGCCCACCCTGACAACTCAAGTTAGAGCAGGACTACAGTGCATCCCCTGCCACTGAAGCCTGACAAGACAGCCCAGCTAGGGGAAGGGGATCCAGAGGCAGACAACAGAGTCTGAGACAGCCCCTACTCCCATTTTTAGGGGCCCCACATGTTTACCAGGCTGCACATCTGCTACATAGGCATAGGGGTCTAAGTCCAGCCCATGCATGTTCATTGGTTGGTGGTTCAGTCTCTGTGAGCCCCTGTGGGCCAGCTTAATTGACTCTGTAGGTCTGCTTGTAGAGTCCTTGACCCCTCCAGCTTCCTCAATGCTTCCTCTTCCCACTCTTGCACAAAACACCCAGAACATATCCTATTGTTTGGCTGTGTTTCCATCAGCTACTGAATGAAGCCTCTCAGAAGCCTGTTATGCTAGGCTCCTGTCTGCAAGCAGACAGCAGCATATAACTAATACTGTCAGGAGTTGGCTCTATGTCATGGGTTGGGTCTCAAGTTGGGTCAGCCACTGTTTGCCATTCCCTCAATTTCTGCTCCAACTTTATCCCTACACTTCTTGTAGGCAAAACAAATTTTGGATTGCAGATTTTATGGGTGGGTTGATTTCCCCTACCTCCACTGGAAGTCTCACCTGGCTACAAGAGGTGGTGACTTTGGATTCCTTTACTCCCTGCTGCTAAAAATCTCAGCTAGCATCACCTCCATAGACTCCTAGGACCCTCTCCTGTCCCAGAGATGCTCCCTACCCATTTCCACTCTCTCTTATATTATGAACAAATACATATTGAACTTATTGAATATCAAATATAATGCAAAACTCAGTATGATTTTTTCTATGAGATGTAAAATAATGTTTTAAGCCTTTTCACTCATCCAATTACTGTCACGCATTCAAAGTCACTATGGGCAATATACAAATTAGTAAGCTTGCTTTCGCTAAAATGGACTATGCTTATTTACAAAACCAGAAAGCAGCATTTATTAGTCAATATCCGTAGTTTTCTGACCTCTTGGTATAAAGCAAAAATGGCAGAATCATCCTTGATAGAGCAATAAAATATTGAGTGGAGAGTAAAACTAAATTATGTAATAATCACCCTCCACCCCTATGCCAATCACTGCAGTACTGTCACCTCTACTTCCAAATAAAAGCCAAACAGGTAGTTTGCATACCCATACCACATATTTCCCTCAGGCTTCAAGGAAAGCTCTGAAGTGGAAATAATACAGATCCAATGAGACAGAAAGTAGTTTCTGTAACAGACATTTTGGGGAACATATATTCTCATAACTAGTTTGTATGCTCAGGTGGAGACAGTATGTTGTGAATTTCAGAGGACACCTTGGTGGTCACTTCTGTCAGAACACAGGAATGTATCACTCTGTACTCATTATGATCCTGGCTTTCTGATTTCAACAAGGTGACTTCATTCAAGAAAACACCTGTGTGTCTTTCTAATTCTGGGTTAATATAATTATTTTCTTAACATAATAAAAGCCTACTTGATCCTCCTCTCTTGAGTTTAAAACCAATACTTCACTATTGCTATGAATTCATATTTTGTGTTGTCAAATCACCCTGAACAGACCGTGTCTTTATGAACAACCATATACACTTGCAAACTGACCACAATTGCATGCATTTTAGTACTGTTTACACTATTTACAGAAATGCTTTAAGTTGACAGAACCTATTCATAGTTATATATAACCAATTAAAATGAAGTAATACTTTTTCTGGCATACCATTCTATTGAAAACAAATATAACTCTTAAAATGTTTTATTTCTTCCTAGACATTGGTGGCATTTGCCTTTAATCCTAGCACTCAGGAGACAGAGCCAGGAGGATCTCTGAGCTTGAGGTCAGCCTAGTTAACAGACTGAGTTCTAGTACAACTAAGGCTATATAGGGAATCCTGTCTCCAAAAAACATACTTTCCTAAATGTTTCATTCTTTACATTTTAATATATGTTCACTATATTCATATCATTTCCTCCCTTCCCTCTCTCACATCTAAATCTGTTTTGCCCCTCTCTTTCAAATTGATAACCTCCTCTTATGTACTTGTTTTACTCCCAACAATCTGTACCTTAATTAAGTATATAAAAGGTGTACATACAGCTTTGAAAAATATCCTTAGTGCTATTAACCACTCTTTTTTCCCCTCTTGCTCTGTATTTTTCTCCCTTATCCCTCCACAATTAATCTTTCCATTTTTCCAATATAGCACCTGTGTATGGCTCTTCCCCTCCCATAAGAACCCTTACCCATGGACCTATCATACTTTTCTGTGGTTGTCTTAGGCTATGTATGTGAAGCAAAGAATCACAAATAGAGATTATGCAGCAGTTGTCTTTCTGGGTTTGGTTATCACACTTAGTACAGTAATTTCTGTTCCATCTATTTACTTGCAAATTTCATGAATTCAATTTTGTTTGCACTGGAATAAAATTCCAGTTGACACATTTTCATTATCCCTTCACTAGTTGAAGGGCATTTAGGTTGATTCCACTCCCTGGTTAATGTGAACAAAGGAACAATGAATATAGTTGTATCCTCTATTGTAGAAAGTAAAATTATGAGTGAGAAATAAACTGACAATGAATGATGGTGAGCATGTGGGAAAAGGAATTCCTTCATTTACAGTTTCTGGGATTGAGAACTGGTTCAGTCACTCTAGAAATCAGTGTGGAGAATTATTAGAGAGCTAAAAATGGAGTTACACTGTAAATACCACTCTTTGACTTTCACTGTCAATTTGAAAATATTCTCTTTTTTTCTTGTTTGTATTTTAAGCTTTCCCAATCCAACTGACATTTTACTGATGACTTAAGTGGCTGGATACCTTTTCTCTTCAAATTAGTCCTTTACTTCTTCTGCCCGTTCCTTCAGAGCCTATTTTATTTTGGCTTCTATAGCAACCTTCCACCCAATCATATTATAAATATCACAAAGAAAGACTTCTTGCTGTCATATCTAAATTATTTGAAGAATTTAGATTAATTTATTAAAACTGCTCAGATTACACTTGACTTGAACTGAGGTTAATGAGTGTCTTGGGAACCCAGTACCTACAGCCAAGTCCCACACATTGCCTCAGCAAAGTGGAAAACAAACAAATAAACAAAAATAAAAACAGTGGAGTGCTATTTCTGTAGTCTGATTTGCAGCTCTGTCACAGAGCAAATAAAAAACAATTCAAATGGAACAAACAGAAGAGACTTTGTAAGTAACATGAATTTAATAAAAATTGTGAAATGGACAATGTTAAGGATAAGAATACATTAATTTTAGTTACATTCTTTGCGGTCTTTTTGTTTTTCTCTTAAACATGCTTTTACTTATTTGATAAACTTTTTGTCAGTACCTGCAATGTGTGCATACATACTGCATTTAATCGTTTACACATATGTTGGAAGTGTATTTGACTCTGAAAACCTTAACTACTTGTAAATGCTAGGCTGTACTTGATAATGTTTCTTCTTCTAGTGTGAGCTACATGCAAAGAAACAAGTGGCTGTCTGTGTGGATGCAGGTGGAGAACCAAGTTTCTCAATATGAAATATGGAATATGAATTGAAAACAGGTAAAAAATAAGAAGAAAAATAATGTGTGTTGTTATGAATTAGAGTTGGAGATATCAGCATGACCACAATTCATGTTCAGAATATTACAAACACTGAGGGTTATGTATAAAATTATAGATATATTTAAGTGTGGCTTATATTTAAATGTAATATTATTTTTTTGATGAGAAAGCCTACAGAGACAACATCCTAATTATTAACATGAAGACCTATCATGCAGAAATTTTCTCCTTTTGACTTTTAAATTTCATTTTACTTTCATTAATATGGCTATATACCAATTAAATGCTTTCTCAATCACCAAGCTGATTGCTAAACAACCAAAATTGTGTAGCATTGGCTTAATATCAAAAGTATAAATGATGGGGTAATGAGTTTATACCAATGTAAATATGTAGTTTATTAAACAAGAAAACAGAGACAAAGACCCCAGGCAGACATAATACATCATGCCGTAGAAAGAACACATGGTCAATTTTAAACATATATTTATACTACAATATTAATTGGACTAATTCATGAAGTAATGGGTAGGTGAGCCAAGATAGGAGTTAGGTAAGAGAGTGAGACAGATGCATAAATGATGTAAATACAGTGTACTCATACATGAAAGTCTCAAAAAATGGTTAAAATTTTTAATTTTAAGTCTTTAGATAAGGTCACTAATACTCCTTATTAATTCCTAGGAGTCCAATATAAAATATGTGTGAGTAAGAGACTATACACTAGTAGAAGCTGCAAGCTACATTTATATCTAAGGGTCCATACATTATCAGTGATTGATTATGTTTATTTATACATTCTTTGTGATATGGAGGAATAATTCTTCATTGTTATGAACTTTATCTACAATATTGTCACTCAATACTAAGAGCTAATCCCAGTAAAGGAAACTGTACAAATATTTCAGTAGTACTCCTCAAACTCTCAAAGTCATAAAAAAAAATAATAAGGAAATCTTAAATATTCCAGCCAAGAGCATCCCAGACTCACATGAAGAGTATTTGTGATATTTACCCTACACAAGATTATATGACAGAAGATGGATAATAGGTGACCTAAATACTTTGAATGTAAATATTGTTTAATTAATTGAGACAGCCATACAATTACCTAATATTTTAAATGTATTTTTATTGAAAATAGATTCTTCTTTCATACAATATATCCTGACCAGTTTCTTCTCCCTCCATTTGCTTCATCTGCCCGCCTATTCCTCTTTCTCCCAGATTCACTCCTTCATTTATTCCGCTAAGATTTGAAGAGAGAACCACCAAAACATGACAAAACACTATCAAATCAGACAAGGCAAAATCCCTCATACTGAGGATGGACCAGGCAAGCCAATAGCAGAAAAAGAGTCTCAAGAACAGGCAAAAGAGTCAGAGACACTTGATCCTGCTGTTAGGAGTCCCGCAAAAAACATGAAGTTAACAGCCACAACATGTACATTCTTAGGATCTCATGCAGACCCATGCACATCCTATGGTTTCTGATTCAGTCTCCATGAGCCCATGTGGGCCTTGCTTAGTTGCTTCAGTGGGCTATTTCTCTTGGTGTCCTCCATTCTCTCTGACCCCTAAGATACTTTCCTCCTCTTCTATCAATTTTCTGATCTCCAAGGGGAGGAATCCTATGGTGACCTCTAATTTAAACTCTCAGCATGATGTTTGGCTGTGGGTTTCTACACATCCTCCTATCTGCTGCTGGAGGAAAGCTCTCTGATGACAACTTGGACAAGGCACTCATCTATGAGTATAGCAGAATGTCAGTAGGGATTATTCAGCTTTGGTTGAGAAACATCTAGGTTGTTTCCAGTTTCTGTCTATTATGGAAAAAGCCACAAGGAGCAGAGTTGAGCAACTGTCCTTGTGGTAAAATGGAACATGCTTTGGGTATATGCCCATGATATAGTTAGGTCTTGAGGTATATTGAATCCCCAAATTCTGTGGAACTAATATATTGATTTCCATAGTAGTTGTACAAGTTTGTACTCCCACCCGCAGTGGAGGACTGTTTCCCTTGCCACACTTTGTTGCCCATATCGATTTTCATTTGTATTATTGATCTTAGCCTTTCGGTTAGGTGAAAAATGGAACCTCAAACTGTTTTGATTTTATTTCCCTGATGACTAACAATGCAGAAAATTTCTTTTAAGTTTTTCTTAGCTGTTTCAGATTTCTCTCTTGAGAATTCTCTGTTTCAAATTGTACCTCATTTTTCTTTTTTTTTTAAATTTTTTATATATAGCTTCTTGAGTTCTTTATATATTTTGGATATTAAACCTCTATAAGAGATCGAGCTGATAAGGATTATTTACCATTATTTATGCTGCACTTTGTCTGATTGACAGTACATAATTTTTTTTTTCCTTACAGAAGGTTCTCAGTTACATGATAGCAGACATATTGTTCACTTCAGTGCCTATGTTCTGCTCTGTTAGTTGATGACCAAGAAGTCTTCTTTGCCAATGAGTTCAAAGCCATTCTCCACTCTCTCCTCTATCAGGTTCAGTGTTTCTGACTTTCTTTTAGGGTCTTTGATTCACTTGGACTTGAGTTTTGTGTAGTGTGATAAATATGGATTTATGTGCAGTCTTCTACATGCAGACAGCTAGTTTAGCCAGCACCATTTGTTGAACATGCTTTTTATTGTCAAGAAAACATGCCCATTTTCCTTAGCTTTCATGGGATATTCACACATATTTTATATTTCTAATTTTTGCAGGCTTTTTTCAGTATTCTAGGAACATTTATAATGTTATTCCATTGCTTTAGATATTCATAATGTCTGATAAATTATCAAGTATTTTTTGTGGGATTTGTGCTTATAGTCACTTTGTAATTTTATTACTTAAATCTATTATCTCTTTAATCTTTGATAATTCCTATATTTTATTTATTTTTCATGGTGATTGATTATGTATCCCTGCCTCCTTATTCTTCCAACATATTTATTGTATGAATAACCTAATATACATTGATGAATTATATTTTATTATATTCCTGAACAGAAAGTGTTTTAAATCTTTTCAAAGGAAAAGAAAAGCAGCCTATAATTTCAAACCATCTGTATTTGAGTAGATGCAGGATTGGATTGCTATACTCACTAGAAAAAGAATGTTCAGATATTTTATTTCACAAATACAAAACTTCTCCTTACAGCCCTCAAACCACTCTTACACATTTTCATCATCAAAATGTTACAAGATTGTAAGAAACTTTACCACTTATCTTCTATACTCCAAGTTCTCTTCATAACTCACCGAAGTATTTTACTCTCATTATTTTTAGTTTTAGTTTTTGACATCTTTCACTTATCAGACATAGCATTGTTTTCTCTTTAGTGAAGGTTTTCTCCCTTTGAGACATAAAATCTTAGGCAACACCCAGTCTCAGAAAATATGCTTGAGAAATAGGTAGGTAAGTAGTCACTTCAGGGCCTGTCAGTTAATAGGTTACAAATCTGAAGGTTTTTTGGTTTGTCTGTTTGTTTGTTTGTTTGTTTGTTTTTTGGGCATTTACAATTAATACTTTTAAAATTATTACAATTTCATTTTACTCACATTTTGTTCTGTGGCAAGATTATCCTCTGCCATTTTTGATGCTGATATCATGTTCTATGGATATGGATAATGAAATTTAGCCATTTATCATTCTCTGATTATGCTAGACCCCCTGGTTCCAGGAAAGACAATCAAACAAACAATCCCAAAATTATCTAACAAGCAATGTCTAATAGTCAAAAACAAAATAGAAGAAGAATTTGAATTCATTGTACTGGTTGAGAAAACTCCATCTGGATGTTATGATTTTTATTTTATTTTATTTTATTTTATTTTGTTTTGTTTTGTTTTGTGTGTGTGTGTGTGTGTGTGTGTGTGTGTGTGTGTGTGTGATTCCTTGCTCAAATAAAAGCTTCCTATGCCAAGTGCTTTCTATGAATGGATTCAAGAATTTCAGTTTATTTATTTATTTATTCTTATTAGTTTATTTATTCACTTTACACTCCTATTGCAGCCCCACCTCTGCTCTTCTCCTGGTTCTACCCTTCCAACTTTTCTCCCATTTCCCCTCACTCTTCTCCTCTGAAAATGGGACCCCCTCCAAACAAACAAACAAAAAGCAAACAAACAAACAAAACCATCCTAGCACATCAAGTTGCATCAAGGCTAAGCACAGCCCCTTCCACTGAGGCCAGACAAGGCAGCCCAACTAGGAGAAAGTGAGCTAAAATCAGGCAAAAGAGTCCTTATCAGAGACAGTCCCCGGTCTACATGCTAGGGACCCACATGGTGCCCAAGCTGCCCCTAAGCGACATATGTGTAGTGGAGCTCCCAGAGACTGAACCACCAAGCAAAGAGCATGCATAGACTGGAAGCTATTTAAAAAATAAAATTTCTTATCTCAGTGACCTACTGTAAGCACTTGTGCTTTATTTATTCTGTAAAATGCAAATAATTCCCTTGCTCTACCTAAACTCTTATAGAAACTGTAAGAATTAAGTTAAAATATGTAAATTATTTAGTCTGCTGCTGAGAGGATAATAATAATCCAGAAACAGAGGACTTTTATTGCTGGGTTGACCAATTGCCTTAAACTTTGTTTGAGAAATTTAACACTGTACTTACAAATGAAGACTTAGACGTATTTTTATGTATCCAAATATATTCTCAAATCCAACCTGTGAATCCATGTAATGTTACATGGTATGTTCATTTTCACGGCTGACCATGCCTGGTATTGGAAACCAAAGTACTCAATGTTGGAGAAATTATGCTTATTTAAGGAGGAAATTATGGTTATACTGTAAGTTATATGATATTCTATAGCCATTTACTAAACCAGCATAATGCCTGACAAAAATTTATAAATATTTGTCTTTACACTTGCAAATAAGTGTAGTTTTCCCCTTCATCAAGGGAATGTTTTTCTTTTAAGCCATGTTAATTTGATTTAGCTGAGAAAAACAATGACTGGTTTTGGGCACATCAGATTCTGTTCATACCTTTCAATGTTTTAAATGGTAGTACCATCATTCTCTGAGTGCAATCTGAGTAAATTCACACAGTAATTTTCAGATTGAGATGCTAGATTGAGACTAAGATTATCCACCTCCTCATTCACCACATTGTGACTACGAAAGAATTTCAGATGCAAGATCCTAGTTTGTAATATGGACTCTTCCCAGGGGGCTTTACAGCTTCCACCCAATTGCTCATATTCAGATCTGATAATGCCCTTACAAGTCAACTGGTCCAAAGAATAAGAAAACTTTTGACTCAGCAAAAGCTAAAAAAACATTTAAGCATGTGAACAGGTCTCCATTGTATCATACACAGCCTTCAGGGGACCGTAGAAACTAAAGCTGGGTACAGATGAAACTGGAGACTCAGTTAAGAAATTGAAAGCACCAAGGTGTACAAAAATGGTTCTGTAAGAAAAGTTACTTTCTATCAAGTTCAGTCTCAGGGACCTCCATGGGGGAGGAGATGACTGGCTCCTGCAAGTTGACCCCTGACCTTTACCTGAGAACATGGCAGGAGGGTGCCTCTGGCTCCAGGAAATAGAACTATTTTTTTTTTTTATTGACAAGAAACTGATGGTATTGCTATCCTAAACAATGACTATCCAGAAAAATGTTTTACCATATTTTATGTGATTTTTAATTGCCAGAATCTTTCCAGAGAAGTACGTATTGTCAGGATGCACTTATTACAAAAGCCTTAAAAGCAAAAGTCACGAACACCTGAAAATAATAGTCCATATATTATACATCCCGCTGGTTCATACACATAGATTCCATTAAGCCAAATTGTAATAAGGTTCTTAGTATTGATGTGTATGTCACAGAACAGAGGCAGAATTTTCCCTACCATTCAGCCCTCATTATATGGCCTGTGATTTTATAGTGGTTCTCAACACTGAATTAATAAAATAAATGAATCAAAAAGTCCTCCCCTGGAGGCACTTGAAACCATACCATCATTGCCTTCTGTCTCTATTGTAATCCTCAAGCTATAATGACTTTTATTAGCCCTTTACTTTGAGATTAAATTTGTAAAACCAAATAGATTTATGCTTTAAATCTCAAGTTTTGGCTTTCAGAGGCTTCATAACATAGCATATGACCAAGAATCAAAGATTATAAATATCATTTAGCCTCTAAAATATCACTCATCTATTTTATCCCTTTTAAGAATGAAAAGGAAAGTGTATAACTTGGATAGTCAGTCACACCAATTAGGAGCTGATTTAAAACACTGCCTTCTCCCTGTTTACCCCTTGTTGCTTTGACATATGGTGAGGCTCATTGGTGTTGCAACATGCAGAGTGGCTGTGTGTTCTGTGGAGAAGTCTACAACATTGTAAACGCACAGGTGGAAACTGATCATTATTTGAGCACTATCACAAAATTCACTGAATTCTGTAAAGCATCTCTTCTTCAAAACCGAATGTTGTTGCTCACCTGTGTGTTCTTTTTTCCCCTGTATTTACAGCTGGTCTGGGGAAAGAAAAAATAACATTTTACTTACCCAACCCTCTT
>CM053762.1:61706647-61758156 GCA_028658305.1 Pachyuromys duprasi | reverse complement strand
GAGATAAAGACATGTTACATTGAAATGCAACTTATCCCTGGTGTTGTTTACAAATCAGCCAAATGAATTCAGAAGAATTCATTTAATGTCTCAGGGCTTCTGTTTCCCTTGTAAATTCTAATGCATTAATTATTGTCCTAATGCTGTTACTCAGCAGGTTTAGATATGAGGGAGTTGTGGGAAAGAAAGAGACCATCCAGCAAAATCCTTAGTAATGTAGCTTGAAATTTCCAATTCCTTCCTATCAGGGTAAATGAATGTTAGCTCTGGACTGCACTGCTCTGGCTGAAGAATACGGTGGTCAAAGGGCAGCAGACTCAGGATCTGGGAGCTATAATGGCTATAAAGTGAGAAAAATCACACTATACATTTTTAAACAAAGATGGTCCTTTTGGAAGCCTAGCTCCAGAGAAGTTTTGAGGCATGTTGATTAAGTTTTCCCATGAACTTCAACACATCCAAAATTTAATTGTACATTCCCTCAAGTACTAGCAGAGATATTCACCACTTCTATCCTGATGTGGGACTCCTTGATTCTCATGCTGCTTGTGTCTTCCTGCTACAGTAACACAGACAGATGATCTCTTGATAATATCACTAGTTGTGTTTATCACATATCTCTGGTGCCATTTAAATAATGAGCTACCGCATAGTATTTCCTCTTCCTAACAGAGCACGGTGTGTTTATTGGGCACAGTACCTCTAAGGTGAGCATGAGGGAGTTAATTATAGTAAAGAGCCATGGCATGCTTCTCTCTTCTATTTCAACTTATTTTTAAAGTAGCCAAAAAAGAGCATTTAAAATTCCAATTTAAATTGAATAGTTAACATCACAGAGTAAATCCCCATCAGGACTATTGCGTAGAAGGTGGAGTGAATCATAAATTCTCAACAAATTTGAAGTTTAAAAAAAATTTAGTAGTTTTAGTAGACCAATGAAAACAGATGGGTGTGAATAAGAGAGTTTCTTTGTCAGTGGGGCAGGGTAGCACACTTCTGCAATTTCCAGATGTGAATGAATTAGGCAGGGGGATTAATTGGTATTAAGTCTAAGCAAGCCTGGACTACAGAATGAGATCCTGACTAAAAGCAACAAAGAAGTAGCTAAACAACAAATAAGCACAGAGACTTTTACTGAGTCATCAACTTTTTTCCTCAGCTATTATGAGAAATTCATATTTTTTGCAACCAGGAGTAGTAAGTCATCAGGTACAGCACCACATGCGTCCTTGCAATACCGCTGAAGCTGGTGTAGCAGAAGGAGCCTTGTGTAGTTTTGAACAAAAAGCCAAGTTAACATTTGGGAGCCTCTTGACCCATACACACACACACACACACACACACATACACACAAACAACATCTTAATCTGCCTTTGCAGGAAGAAGTGTGCAAAAACTAAGCATGCAGAATCTTATATTGTGTACAGATAGAGAGGGGTAGAAGGAGATGGAAAGAGGAGATGGAGAGATGATACATGATACCTTCTGATCTAAAATCATCACACGAGCAAATCAATGCTTTTATATATCAAGGGGCCAGCAAAAGCTGGAGCTGGTGTAACAGAGATTATATCCATTGTGAAAATATACACTGAGTGCTAGTAAGAGGTCCCAACAAACTTAGAAGTGATCAATAGGACTACAGAGGCACGGAAGGTTATATCAGAGCTGGAGGACAAGACAGATAACAGCATGGAGCTTGCAATCTGACTCCCAAATCAGGACACTCAGAAGATGTATGGACACTAATTCCAAATGATAGATCATGGCAGGTGATCAAAATTCTAGGCAAAAATTAAATATCTGGCAGGAAACAAAGAAGCAAAGGCAAGTATGTGCTTCCTCCTCGCAGGGGATGTGTGTGGAGTTAAGTTTGTGTCTATGTGAAAAAGCCGCAGGCTTCATTCAAGAAGTGTGTGTTTCTGAAGGTGATTTACCCTTGGTAGGGGAAAAATAAAGTATTTAGAGTGGTAGGAAAAATGCCTCTGAAAATAGAAAACAGTTAGAAATGGGCTAAATCTATCTAATATGGAGATGTGTTTCGAAATATGCACAGTCATATATATTATGATTTTCACCGAACAATAGCTTTCACTCTGAGACATGTATTGTTTATTGCATGACTTATCCCATTCCATATTTTATATATAATTGTGTTACACAAACATATTTAATTGGCTTCACTAAACCCTAAATTCTACTACTATAGATTTGAACTTTTCTAAAACATCGCAAAGCCAGAGCCTACCTTTGGTCACTCACTAAGGTAGAGTTAGTCCTTCTTTTTGTGTTTCCAGTGGTGAGCCAACACAATGGAGTAGACTGATGTCTGCCAGAAATCCTACATTAGAAATGTAGACTGAAATATTCAACCATATTAGCAATACCTTGAAGTACAATGTTCATTGTATTTTCATTTAACATTACCAATTTAGGTATTTCTAAATTTAAAGCAAGGTAGTTAATCTGCAGAAATCACATTATGCAACATAGTAAAGAGCAGAAACACAAGGAAAATAATATATGTATTTACTGAACATGGAGAGTACTTATCATTCAGAACCATAACATGTCAACAGCAGCCTAACTGGTTATCCCAATAGGATGCTTTTCATTCTACATGGTGTCTTTAAAATAATAGTATAGTTAAGTTTATATATCATTCCCTTCTTCTTTCCTAGAATGTGGTTATATATTGCTTTCAATTTATAAAATTAATATTCAGGACTAGTCCTCAGATATTCCCAGACCAGAAAAGAACAGGAACAATTATTCAGACTCCCTGGGTTTACTTGATTCATCAGAAGAGCTCAACCTTAGATGCCTTCGATCACGACTGATTGTGCTTATGATATGCTTCACAAGAACTTGCCTACAGAACATTTTCTTCTTGAAGAACTGGGCACATGGTAATCATCTCATTCCTGTGTCATCCTCTCCTATCTGTGACAACCTGAAGGCTTCTCTTTCTTTGGGAAAAGAGATATGGATTATAGCTGATTTGCAGTTTAAAGAGACTATAACTCAAGCATGACGGTAACTCCACTGATAGCTCCCTAGTCAGTTACACCTGTCACTTCTCAAGGCAGCCTCAGAGGGAAGTTTGGTTTAATTGATCAAAACCAAGAAACAAAAACTTCCAATACCCTGGTGCCCGTATCTCGCTAGGGCTCTCCTTGAGTTGACATTTGAGTTTGAGAGAAACAAAGTAGACAAAAGGCTCCATAAAGATTAGAAATACCAGAATAAAAATGTAAGTTTTCCTAAAACACTGAGGAAGGATGATGAGACAAAATTTGGGCCAAAATATATGAACATTTTTACTTTTATATAAATGATACAGATTTTGGATAGAAAAAGTATCTACCAGACTAAAATTAGTAAGTAACTCTTATGAATATCTCTTATTCATTTGATTTCCATTTTCTATGCTTGTTATAAAGATTTATTGGCAATTAAAAGGGTTTCCACAAAGGGGTCCTCACATAAAAATACATTCCTTCAGCACATAGGTTGTTGACTTAAGGGGACTCATTTATCGTTTTGTTGACAACTCTTGTCGATGAAATTTGTATCAAGTGAAGTTTTCTCCCACTCTTTTCCAAGCACTGCTCTCTTGCCAGAGAGATATGTTTTATTGTTGCTGATATTATATTTAATGAGAATTTGTCTGTTTTTTGATAGTTTGCTTATTTATTTTAGCTCATGTATGCACATGCTAATAGTGTGGGAGGTTCATGTGTGAGAATTCCAGAGATCAACTTTAGGTATTATTTATCATGTACCAGTTGTCAACCTTTTGTTTTGAAGCAGAGTTTCTCGAGTGGCCTGGATTCAGTGATCACGACCTGCTTGCTATCCTGTGACAGATCTGGCTGTCTGCCTCTTTAGCTCCGGATGGCATCCACATGTCACCACAGCAAATTTGTTTTTAAAGTAGGTGCTGGCTATCTCGTGCAGGTTTCCATGCCTCCATGGCAAACAGATCACCGGCTGAACTATTTCCTCAAACTCTGCTCATTTAAAAACTCTAAACAGCAGCAGTAGAAGAAGAGGAATTACACAATATTGATGACCTAAAGTTGGCTCCCAGGGACCATACTATAGTCCTTTATTTGGAAATCCTTGAGAGGTCTTGGTCCCACAAGACCTACTGCACATTGTGTTGAGAGCATGTTTTCCTGACATGCTCCTGATAATTATCAAAGAGAGTGACAGGAATAAACAAAGCAATCACTGATGTCTACTAACATATAGTTGAATCAAAACGGATTTGAAAGAATGTGTAGAGCATAAACAACTTAAGTTAAAATAGGTGGGTATGTTTTCTTTTCCTTTTTTTCTTTGTTCTTCGCTCATCGAATACATCTCAACTGCAATCTCCTCTCCTCCTTCCCAATCCCCCCATTTCCACTGTTCCGAAGATCCACTGCTTTCCCCTTTCCCTTTAGAAAAGAGCAGGCCTCCTGTAATAACCCAACCCTGGATAACAAGATGCAATCACCATAGGCATAAACTCAAAGGGATTCTGTGAAAGACAGAATGTTCTGTGTTCTCTCATTTTGATCTATAAGCAAAGATTTGACTGTATTGGAATTTGACTGTATTTTCTCCATGTAAAATATAGCCAAACCCTTTCTGTGGTAAATGAGAAACTAGAGTTCAAGACTAAAGCTGGATCCTGATGTACTGACTCCTGGTCCCACATGTGTGAATGAAAGCCCCTTTACCTTCTTATTTGGCACCATATTCTAAAGCCTGTATTACGAGTGCACATATACCTACTTCTTTAATTTCCCACTCAAGTCTTCATCCTTCTCCTAATCATTCCAAATTCTTATTCCAATCTAGTTCAAATCTCAGATATGTATTTACATTTTTTCTAAATGGTTCCATTTGAAATTTCTCTTTTAAATTGACAATTTAATTTTTAGTCTTACCCAACCATTCTATTTAATTATTACATAATATTCTCAAGTCTTTCTGATGACAATACCATTTCATGTGCACCAAGGCATGAAATCCATAGGTACTAGCATGTAAGGTATGGATAATGGAAGATTATTTGTGATAAAAATAGTAAACAAATGTCTAATATCATTTTTCAGAATAGTGATAATTGTGTAAAACTTCCAATAACTCCTGAGAATGTAACCTTGACGAGACAGCATTATGTTCCTGAATACTGATTATGTCCTCTGTAAAACTGAAATAAGAATAAGACCTGGAGAGAAATGTCATAGTAAATTAAATAAAATGCTTAGGTCAGGGTCAGGCCTAACCGCTTGCTGTTGTAGACTGAGCTAGCAGTAGACTGAGCTAGCTGAGAAGTCTCAACTTCCTCCACTGCTGCAGGTGCAGTTTGAAATGATGGCAAACAGCCTCCACAGGCATCCCAGGCTGAGCTTGCTGAGAGATTAATTCAGAAGCCTCTAAGTGATTCCAGGTCAGCGTGGGAGGATTTTAATCCTGCAATTACAGCCGTTTATTCTGTTTTCTCATTTTATATTCCTTTAGGGTTTCAGGGTCCCCTGAGAAAAATTTACATTTTGTACAGATTTTTCAGTCTGATAATGTCTGAAAAGAGCTGGGTAAAATAACTTTAACCATTTGCATTGTTTCTTGCACTAGAAGTTCACACAACACACGTGAGAAAGTTTTTTATTTTATTTTATTTTATTTTTATTGCATATAGTTTTGTTTGCAAAAACATCACCAAGCTTAAACTTGCAATTTGGCTACAAACACTTTAATTTTTCTTTCCTTTTTCATTAAAAGTTCACCTTCAAAAAACCCAATTTTCTTAAATAAGGAGAAGGGAAAACTCTTTACTGTAATGATCTTAAAAGTACATATTTTCAGCTTTGAGGACCATGCAAAGTGAAAATTCTTAATGAAATCTTTGAATGGAGTCACTATAATCCTGATTTATTTCTATCTTCTTCCCTTAGGTGCTGGTGTGTTTCTTCCCAGAGATCTACTTGCCAGTGTTCTCACACACTTTACCTTTCTTTCTTCTATCCTCTTAGGACCACAGATCTGTGTTTTGGAGTGTGGAGACTTTCAAAACCTTCCATACAGAGTAAATTCTTCTAGTCCTGTGCATATATTTTGATCTAAGTTGGTACCTTGTGTATATACTGCCAGTACTCAAAAAAAGTTTGTAATATGGTTGGCATGATGACGAAAGATGTAGGGCAGTAAGAACCGCTTTTAAAGTTATGGCAGCTGTTCTTGGTGATTAGAGATGTGTATTTAACAGAAGTATAAAGAGTAGAGGCAGAAGACTATTGCTAAATAATAATGGGTAATTATGCAGTAGTTGAAAGAAATGTGAAGAAAAAAAACTCAGTCTCTGAAAACTATCCCTTTGATCTATCAGTCATTGATCTGTTGTTACTCAAACTAAGAACTTAGATGTTTGTTTTTGCCTCAATTTTCTGAAGTGTAAAGGGGATTTAGCATCACTATGTGTCTTCCTTAGGGTTACTCTTGCTGTGAAAAAAACAGTGACAAAAAGCAGGTTGGAGAGGAAAGAGATCATTTGGTTTATGTCTAAATCACATCGAAGGAATTCAGGACAGGAACACAAAACAGCTGGAACCTGGCAGAAGGTGTTCAGGTGGGAACTGTTTGCTGTCTTGCACTCCATGTCTTTCTCAGTCTACTTTCTTATAGAAACCAGAACCACCAATGTAGCTCGCCTTTGGCCATTTTGTGGGTTCTTTCTTCAATCCTTCATCCCTCTAATATTAGATAGAGGAGAAAAAAGGGTAGAGAGCAAAAGAAAGCCATCCCTGAATAAAGTCAAGGGTGAGAAAGATGTGACATTATCATTAGACTATTTCCTGCTGATTAGGTGAATTTAGTCCCTTGGGGCAAGTTTAATCTTCACCAACAGGAAATCTAATCGCTTCTTTGTGTTTATCCTTTGCCCACACCTACTTAAAGAACAAAACAACAAACAAACATGACCAACAACAACTAACAAAAACTAACAATCCACCCCTCTCCTGCCCAAGTATTTATATACCCTCTAAAAAGTCCTCAGAATTCCAAATGTCACAGAATCACAGAAACTATCTGCAGCTGAAAAACAAAAAACAAAAAAAACCAAAACAAACAAAAAAAAAACCACTCTTATGCTAGAGCACAAGGCAAATCAGAATCAGCTGTTGTGAATCAGTCCCAGACCTAGGAACTAGAAAAGATCATCCTCAGTGAGGGTTCCCAGAAGCAGTAAGACATGCCTGATGTATACTTACTTATGGGTGGATGTTGGCCATATAATATAGGATAGACAGACTGAAATCTTCAGACCTAAGGAAGCTAAACAACAGGAAGGATCCTAGGGAAGATTCTTAATTCTCATTCAGCAGGAAAAACAGGATAGACACCGGAAGTCGTAGGACAGAACGAACAAGATGTGAGCCTACCACAGATGTCCTCTAAAAGACTACACCCAGCAAGGGATCAGGGCAGATGCAGAGACTCACAGCCAAACTTTGGACAGGGAGCACGGAGTCTTATGGAAAAAGGAGAATGTGAAAGGACCTGGAGGGGACAGAAGCCACAGAAGGAGACCAACAAAGCCAGAGCCAATAGGGAGAGCAAGAAAGGGCAGGGCCCAGGAGGCACTGCAGAGACTGATGCAGCAACCAAAAACCATGCATGGAGAGGACCTGGACCCCCTGCTCAGATGTAGCCCGTGTACAGATCAGTCTCAATGTGGGTCGCCTAGTAAGGGGATAGGAGACGGTCTCTGGTGTTAACCCGGTGGCCTGCTCCTTGTTTGCTTCTCCCTGGTGGAGTGAACTAGTCAGCCCACAGAAAAAGAGGATCCCAGCAGTCCTGGTGGAACCTGGTGGGCTGGCGTTGGACAGTGGGGCAGGAGGCTACAGTGAACTGGGGAGGAGGAATGGGAGAGGGAGGAAGGTAGCCAAGGGAGGTGGGAGAGGAGGCTACAGCTGCGATGCAGGATGAATACATTTTAATTTATAATAATAATAATGAGAAGAAAAAGAAAAGAAAACATAACATTTTTGTTTTTAAAAAACCAAAACTCCCAAATTTTCGCTATATTTTACTGTTTCTGTTTTAAGCCATAAAATTATGGTATGCTTAGTGGGAAATTATAAACAGACATTTTCAATGAAAGAAGCACATTTTACATCCATGGCCAAGGTTTTAAGGAGAACTCGCCTGCTCATTTCTAATCTTTATAAGTTTTGAAGGTATCTACAGCTTTTCATTTCCTATGGAAATATAAATAAATCTGCATCTACAATGCAAATGTAAGGGTAGGAAATTTTAACTTGGCCCTAAAGTCCATTCTTTGTTCCTGGACTGAGAAGTGCAAACAGTCCCTAACCATCCCCTAGTCACCACTCCTGGGCACAGCCAATCACTGACTGCCCCCGTTAGAAAAATCCCTTATGCCTAGACCCTCTCCTGTTATGTGGTTTTTGCCTTTATAAACTCTGTGATTCTGCAGCTCAGCGCTCTGTACCACCCCATTGCATGGGAGCTGTGTGCATGCCGGCTACTAGTAAACACCTCTTGCTGTTTGCATCAAGCGTCTTTTTGTGGGTTATTGAGGTCTGGGGTCTATCCCAAGGAATGAAGGGTCGCCCCACCTCGGGAGTCCAACACAAAAGTTTTGTGGGTTTCCACTCTAATGTTAACACATCTTTATAGTATGCAGGATGATTTAATTCTACATTTTTTTTCTATAACTTGATGACTCTTGTCTGCTCTTTCTGAAACAGCTCATAAACTTTGCTGCAGCCCTTGAGCCAGGCCCCTAAGGTTATTTCCCTATGGTACAAAGTTGCTTTAGATATCTCTGTTGGACCTATACTCATTGGTCTAGTGGTAACCCTTGGCACATCACCTACACACTGGTGGAAGCCTAGGCCTTCTTTCTGGTTTGTTTAGAAAATTCATTAAAACTAATGTTGGTCATATCCCTTTCCAATCATCTATAGGCACTACCTGTGTCTTTATTTGTCTAATAACTATTTTATATTCAACATTCACATTTTCATATGCCCAGGTCTCTCTCAACACCTGTCATGAGTCAGGCTCTGGTATGGCTTTGCTCATGGCTGAGACTAATTTTGGTAAAATATCAGTAAAGGTTTCTCCAGAGTCTGGTATAATCTTTGTAAATGAGGCAGACTTTTTCCCAGATGACTCAACATTGTCCCAAGCTCTTAAAGCTGATAAATGACATTGTTCTATAGTAGTGTCATCAAATTAAACCAGTTCTTGTACATCAGAGTACCACCCTTCACCCAGCAACTGACCTTTTGCTACATTAATTCTACTCACTCTACTTCACTGTTTGATATTTGTAGCTTTTAATTAACACCATGGTAACCATTACTGTTGCAGACCAGTCTCTAGTATAGCTGTTACCAAACCTTCCAATATTGGGGAATAATTATATTTTGAGTAGTCCAGTTACTTAGAATTTGTTCACATAAGGTAAGTGCATCCCATGTGAAATTATGGCTTCCTTAAAACATCTTACCTCTATCATTTCTATGAGATGCTTTCATAGTTCATGATAACCTTGTTTCCTACTGCTAACAGGCATATACTGAACAACTAGTGGGAAGGCTGAATGTGATGATCTTATAAGCCCAGACTACCCCTCCTTCCAATCTAGCAGAGCTATTGATTTGAGATCGACCCTTTCTCTTAAAACACACTGTTTTATCAGACTCTCCTGCCTTTAAAGTTTTTCTCTGACCTGACTTCCCCTCTGGTGCAGTTTCTTTTCCTCTTTCTTTCTACAAGAAACCCCTGTTCTCTTGCTCAGTTACTGTGACTGATCCTTTTTGTTCTTCCTTTTTCTGTGCTCCTTGCTTCCCAAGTGCTTCTGCTTCTGACATTTTTGAAACAGAATATAGGAAGAAAAACAACAACAACAAAAAAAACAAACAAAAATCCAGAACATCTTCTGTGGAAGCAAAGCAGAAAATATCCCTGTAGTAGTTGCAGCAATAACGTTTCTGCTGGTGTTTTAATACAAGATATCCATTCCGTCATCCTCTACCTTTTACCTTATGACATTATAAATCAAACATTCCATTCTGCCCCCCCCCCCATGTTGGGAGTTATTTGTAGCCTGCCTTTGGCTACTTTGTGGGTTCTACTTTTTTTCCACCCTTTTCAACCCCTTTTCTTCAATCTTTTTAACCCACCTAGGGAAAAGGGATAGAAAGTAAAGACATCCTGAATTAAGTCAGTAGCTAGGAAGTGGGAGACACTATTATTAGACTACTTCTTGCTGATAAAGGCCATCCTGTTCCTTGGAAGAAATCTGATCTTTACCATCAGGATATCTAAGTGATTATTTATGTTTTTGTATACAACTACTTAACAAACTGTGACCAACAGCAACAACAACCAACAATTTGCCCTAGCACTGGGGCCCTAACATTTATATATCCTCTAAACACTTCTCAGAATTCCAAAAGTCACATAATCATAGAAACTATCTGTAGCTGGCAAAATCATGAAATGACTTTCAGCTGCTGCAAACCAGCCTCATATCCACACAATGAGCATTAAAATGAAAACATATTCTTATAATATGTCAGGGTTTTTTTAAAAAAGCAAAACTCCACAATTCTCCCTCCACACCAGTCCAGGGATGACTCTGCCCATGAGCTGACATCCCCACCCCCCACCTCAAACCAATTAGCACTTTAGAAAATGGGCTATGGCCTTTCCTATAGCTCTATCTTACTGAGATATTTTTTTTTCAATTGAGGATGCTTCTATTCTGGTGAATATTGCTCTTGTTAAGCTGATATAACATTGTGTATTTATGGTATGACATGCATGGAACACTCAGAAAAACAGTTCTGATTCAGAAGTCATTCAAAGAAATGCCAGCTATAGGTAGCACACTCCCTGAAACACTTCAAGAACCAGCATTCTGGCTACACTCCTGAGTTTGGTAGACTGAGGATTGTCAAGGGTCATTGTAATGAAATCTGATGTGCCCAAATAGCTCAGTAGTAAAGGGTAGAACTCTCTATCCTACCTCAGAGATACTTGCTTATTCATGTTCATTGTGCCTATATGCACAATGGCTAGGAGACAGAAATCAGCCTAGGTATATACTAACTCATAAATGGATCCTAAAAAATGGTATGCACATATAATGGGGATTTTACTCAGATATAAAAAATGAAATTTTAAAATTTGCATATAAATGGACATAATTAGAAAATTATATTGAATGAGGTAACCTAGGCATAAAAATATACTAGCCTTATATGTGGGTCCTAGCTGTAAAAATTTGCATCCATGTGTTCACCTTGGAGCACCTACCAGAAAAATGGTAAACCAGAAAGGGGCTATTATGAGGTGATCGCTTTACTTATTTAAATATGAAGTGGGTAGAGAAGAGAAGACACAAGAGGGTGGAGGAATAAGTCATATAAAAATGTGTACTTCTAATAAAAATTTACTATAACTTGTAAAAGATGTTTGAAGCATGACTAGAAACCATGTTTTCAGAAGCTGTGGGTTATTAAATGAAACTCCAAAACCAGGTTGAGATAATTGTATTTTATCAGTTGTTGGTCAGAAGCAGCAGAGGATCCCAAAAGACCACAGGACCTTTTGGCTTCTTTCCAGTGTCCCACCTGAGCCAGAGAGCAAGAGCCAGTGGAAGATACATCAAAACCTGGATGAATAAAATAAACACATCGTGGGAGATGCTATGCATGCTGCTGTGAGAGAAAGGGCACCTAAAATTATACCCACCTTTATCCTATGGCCTGAGAGACCTGTTTGTCAAGTAAGGTATGACCACCTGGTAATAGTGACATCAGTTGTATAGTGATATCCATTGCCCTCTGGATTGGATTGGAGATCTGCTCCACAGGAGGAAATTTGTGCTTGGAATTTGGAACTGAAATCTTGGCTAAAAGAATCCATTTCAGGGAGACTATAGGGCATAGGGGGAGAAATCAATATTGTTTTGCTTTTTACTTATTGAAAATAGATTTTTCATATAATATATTTGGATTGCAGTTTCCCTTCCCCCTACCTTTTTTTCAGTTTCTCCCACCTTCTCTCCCATTCATATCTACTCCTTTACTGTCTCTTTTTAGGCATCTAAGGAACAATAATAAATAAGATAAAACCAAAGCAAGCAAATTAGAACAAGACAAAAAAAAAAAGAAAGGAAAGGTACTAAATAAAAAGTACGATAAACATATATAGACACCAAGACATATATGTTCTCACAGACAGGCCCATACAAATACAAAATTGGAAGCCATAATTTGTATGCAAAAGACTGAAAGGTTTAAAAAAAATCCCTGACTGAGCATTATGAGACAAAGAACCTCCAAAGACACTGTTGATTTCATCATGTGTCTGCCATCTGCTATTGGTTTCATAGGTGCAATGGCTGTGTCTTTCCCAGGAAAAGACATTTTGCAGCTCTTTATTTCTCACTTTCAAAAGTTTTTCCTTTTATTCATTTTTCTTCATTTCTCTTCTGCAGTGTTCACTGAGCCTTAATGGGGATGGGATTAGTGTGTTATTTAGGGTAAGCACATATCCAGCACTTATTTTTTGTATTCTGTGCAACTATGAGTGCCTGAATTCACCACCATTCATTTTAAAGAGACATTTACACAGTTAAAGCTGAGAATAGCATCCGTCTAAGGCTATAAATAATCAGAAGACAGTTTGAAACTACGGCAATTTGGACAACGGGATTTTGAAGAAGGCTAGTTTTTCTGTCAAAGCACTGACTCTATAATGGCAACCACACTGAACCTTGGAAAATATGGGGTAGGATAGGCATGGAAAAGGGGGGATGATTTTTTGATAGAAGCAGGAGGGAGACAGGATGGGCACTATCAGTCACCTCTCCCTGTGAAGGCAGAGAGCATGATAAAATGAGTCACCGGCCACAGAAGGAAGCAGCTGTGCACCTTACAAAAATATCAAAATATTAGGGTCTCACATTAAACTTTTCGTTTAGTTATAAATATTTCAAGGCCAGTAGATAATTATTGTTTCAACAGTGAGCACAATTTTTTTTAAACCAGTTTGCACCTGTTTCCACTTCTGGTAAAATATTCAACCCAATTCTTAAAACTGAGAATTGAATTGCTATCATACCTCAGGAATCACAGGAATTTTGTCTACCTTCTTACAACCAAAATTTTTGTTACTTTGGGTACGAGGCAGTTCTTTTTATTCATTCATCTCATTGTACTAAAAAAAGCAGAGATGGCTTCTTTTTGGATCAGTGTGAGGGGTTTCCTGAAGGGTCCAGCCTTTAAATTGGCAGAGTGCTTAAATACAGGTGAGGTACCATCCAGTCCATTACAGCCCAGTTAGAACTAAAAATAAATGAGTGTGAACTCACCCTCACTTTTGTTGGACATGTTCTGACTCAGGTATCAGTGTTTTGGGCACTGAGTCTTCAGAATTAGACTGGGATTCGTGTATTTGTTCTAGAGTTTTAGGATATAATATTTGGACGTAACACATACCACTATTTCTCCAAGCACACCAGCTCTCAGAGAGGAAATAGATTTTCATAATTTTGCAAGAAAATTTCCTATCATCTATGTATGTGTGTATGTATGAATCATCAATCTATATATCTATCTATCGGTTTATCTGTCTATCCATCTATCAATCATGTATCATCTCTCTCATCCATCTCTATACATCACCTACCTGCTTGTCTGTCTATCATCATATACCTATCATCTACCTAGCCTAAGAAACGTTTTAATGTTTCTTCTTTTGTGAGTACTGTTTCACTTGTGCTTCATCATACCAGATAAATAATATATATTGTTCATTTCATATAATTACTACATTAAGTTTTCAGGCCAGATATTACACATGTATATACATACATATGTATGTATGATGAATCCTGATTCAAAACATACATAAAATAATCTTCTGAATGCTAGGTGCATAACTCAAATTTCATTTGATCCTGAAAGTAAATTCACAGAGCAAGCAATGCCAAAACAGAAAAAAAAAAAAAACCTAAAACCTCAGTCTGAGTAACTTGTCTTTTTAGGTTTTTCATATACGGATAACCCCCATAGATCAGATATCACTGGTAGGAGTAACCCTTCCCACCTTACTATAGGGTACTAGAATAAAGTACACATTTAATAACCAACTTTGTAAAAATTTAAACTGTGTATTTTGGTTATTGCTACAGGTGCAAAAATATTCCTACCTAAATATAATCCAACCATTTTGATCGTGTTATTATTTTGTGTCTTTTACCTTCCAGAATGGACACCTATCTTAAATGAGCTCTTTAGGCTACCTGATGCCAATCACTGATATTGCAATTCAAGATCATTTTTATTTTACCTTTCCCATCCTTCTGTTACTATCACTCTGGAGTTCTTCTGTCTTGTTGAAACAATTTATTTCTACCTCTTTGTTATGAAGTCATATGTAAGTATTGTCTCTATATTATATCAGAAACACAAAAGTGTAAGACCCACATTGTCCTTGCTGTCACTGAGTTCACAGGTAAGCTTGAACTAGTGAACACTTTTGTTCCTATTTTGTTTCCACAATTGTTCCCTTTTGGGGATTTAAGTGCCAAAAAGAAAGTGGCAGCTGACAGAATAGAAGACAGAAAACAGTGACAGACAGTCTCAGTGACTGAAAACAGCAGGGAGTTATTATAGCCAAGAGAAAAGCCTTCTAGAAGCATGAGATAGTGAGCAACAATTTCCGCTTACTGCTTTTGGCATTAAGCCAATTACATTAGAGATCTTACTTTTGAACTCCTTTATCCATGCTGCAAGTGTGATACTATTATTTTTGTTTTAAAGAAGAAAAATATACAGGATGTGAATAAACATTTGCATGGCCATTGAATGAATAAGTGAAAATATAGAAGTTAAACTTATATTTATATGTGATTTAAATATTTATATCTGATTGGAAAAACATAAGTGATCTAATAATTATCTGCCCAGGACACTTTAAAGACTAAATTGGTACCAATATGACAGATATTAATAGAAATTTGTACTATACCTTCCAAGAACATCTCAGGTATCTTCCTTAAGATATATATTTAAAACATAAAACACAAAAATAGAAAGATCTTTGCTTTATAGCTTGGCCTTTGTAGAACATTAATCTTTCCTGGTTAGGGCAAATAATAAAGACTTGGGAGACAGATTAGTCTGCACTTTTCTCACCTAGTCTTTAGAATAAAGACTTTGTAGATGGGTTTATACGTGGTATCCAAAGGGCTCGCTTTTGACCTGAAGAGTTGCAAACACCCAATTATTTTTCAGATAACGTTATTCCTTCATAATTCTGAAGTCCATGCTACTAAAATTAAAAAAAATAGGAAACACATTTATGGACTTTGGGTGGATTTATTGAACTACCATTTGTAAGTGATGGGGACACAATGCTCACTAGATAATTCATTGATTCAGAACCTAACATATAATATAGCGAGATCTGATTTAAAAATTACTATGGGGACTAGAGAATTGGTCAGCTCTTTAAGCATATAGATTCTTCTTTCAAAGGATACAAGTTTAGTTTTCAGCACCAACATGGCAGCTCACAATTATCTAACTCTAGGCCAAGGGTATGCACATTCCTCTTCTGACCATTTCAGACACTGTTCTCACAGGGTCCACAGACATATATGCAGGCAAAACACTCATGTACATAAAATAGAAGTAAAGGTTAAAAAATACTGTCCTCCACTACAAAATTATTTACATTCTTACTCCTTTGCCTTCCCTTTTCTGCTTTAATGCCCGTCTCTCCCCTCCTCATCTTCTCCACGTACAATACAAACTCCAGAAAGCTAAAGGGTACAGACACATCTCAGTTACTACGTCACAACACTTGCCACCATCTCTGGTACTCAATACATGCTCATTACCCAAAAGGTAAATTAACATGAAAATAAAAACACGCGGGGAGGTGGAAATTATACATACATACATATATATATAATCATAGATGATGACATTGGTAGAATAAATACAAACATTCATTCACTGCCTTTGAAATGAATCCTCTTCTGTACAATTCTTGAGTCACAGTCTAGAAATTTGTCAAGTCACTATCCAATATAGGAAGACCTCCTGAGTGATAGGGTCCTGGGTGCTAAACTAATTTGTATTGGATTGGCAATTGTGAGACATGCTCCAGAATGTAACATTGGATTGGGCTCTGAATATCTAAATTGGGCATTATTTAAGTGAACATGTATGTCCTATAAATTTTAATGTCTGAGGCTTGTATTGCTGCTGCACACACGGGCGGGACCTTCTCCAGAGACTAATTGGACATTTGGCAAGAGTGATGACAAATCCAGGTTTCTTCATTTGGTGTAGAGAGCAGTTTATTGATTTCATGATGTGAAAGTTCCTGGTTTCTTTGGAGACTCAGTTGATTCATGTGGTGTTTTGCTATAAGCTATATTGTGTGAGGGCATGTGATGTTTTGCTAGAGCCTGGCTTTGTGAGAGGTCATGTGATGTTTCACTGTGAGCTCTCTCATTTGAGAGATGTGACTTTGGCCAGCTGAGAACATCTGTGAGTGAACTCTGAGGAGGGGAGATATATAGAAACCCACAGACAGTGAGCCATCACTATTTGGGTGGACATCATTGCGCTGATCTTTGTGTATCAACACTTGACTTAGCAGAAAGAAACATTCCAGAGAACTTCTGGAGACAATTCACTGATTCTTGGTGCTTTTGCGGACTTGTCCCTATCTGAATAATGCTATTCGTGTTGCTGCTTGGCATTGGCCTTTGGACTGGACTGCTGGTAACTAGACAACAAAGAATCGACTCACTCCAAAGAACTACTTCTAAAAATGTCTACAACTCCCTTTACCTAATAACCTTCTTTCTCCCCTAACTACTGTCAGTGGGTGGAAGAGAGATAGAAGCATTTAGGAACCCTAAATAAAGTAGGTTTGGTGAGAAAGCTACGCCCACACTTTCACATTTAAATACCTCATGGAAGAGAATAGCAATGAAAAGTGGGAGATATGTAATAAAATAAAATCTGTCTTTGAACAGGACACAAATTGATGGGTTAAGTAGATTCACATTGGGCTATATTGGTGTTGGAAATCTTCACTTTTACCTGTGACTAGCTCCCAACCCTACTAAGGCTAAAATTCACTGCCTGTGATTTAAAAATAAATCACAAAATATAAGTAATAAAATACAGCAAAAGAAGACACCATGCTTAATTTTAGAAGAATTGTAAATAAATGCAAATATTAGATGAGTTTTTGACCCGTGGGAGAAATGTCTCTCTGCAAGTAAGGATTTATTGGAAAAAACATACCCAGTGGGTGAAAATATAATTGGAATTATGGCTTCTCAGTTTTAGTTAAGTTAAATTTATTTTTTACCTGATACATAAATATGTGAAAATCCCACATACTAATGGGGAGCCATGCTATGGTTTGATACTTGTATGCACTACACAATGTTTAAATCAGGTTAAGCATATAATGTCTCAGATATTCATCATTTGTTGATGATACAAATATTTAAAATTTCTTCTTCAAAATTTTTGAAAGAGGGAACAAAAACTGTTCTCTATGGTTACCTTCTGTTCAAGAGAGCTGGAGAACTTCTTGTTCTTATCTAACTGTAATTCTTTTCCATAAATAAAAAAAGTATTTACTTGCTGAAATAGGTTTTCATTTCTCCAAAAGAGCCCTTTTCTTTTCTTTTTAATGAAACAAATATTTGCCCAATGGTGTTAACAATAAAATGAGATGGGAGTGACCCAAGAGATATAGGGCCTACATTCAAAGAGTTGATGAAGGGCATTATGTCTCAGAATTTCTATCCAATCATTTTAAATCTATTTTCCCCTCTTTTTAAATTGGTCTTCTGGTATCTTTAAATTTCTCCACCTCCTTTTCATTTCAAAGGGAAATAAGGGAGGACTTTTAAGTAAAACCTCCTTGTTTATTGAGAGCGTGCCTAATCCCTGGTAAGGCATCAAACTGGTATATTCTCCTAAAAACTTAGGAGTGTGGTCCTGATTGTCAATATGAGAGAGACTTGAAAATGAGAAGCAAAATACATGTACAATAAATTCAAAGCATTCTTTATGTATACTGATTTCTTGGTACATCATTGTTGAAATGAATCTGATTTACAAAATGGGAGAGAAAATATGTTACAGTTGGTTGCTTTGCAGGTATCTTAGGGGATGTGACAGGTTTGCAATAGATGTCACAGAAATCAACTGGTGGTAGGTCTGCCTTACCCCATGTCTTGTTGTCATTAATAAAGGACAAGCAAACTGGACTGAAATAGCCTGACAGCAAGTTTGTCATTTTTCAAATTCCAATGAGAGCAAAGGACAAGTGCCTGGGATGAAGCCAAGGTATCTACAACTCACAGAATAACTTAGTCAAGTCTTACTGTCTCCCTAATCACATGGTGTCCCTTCTGTGGTGATTTAAATAAGAATGTCCCCAATAGGTTTATATGGCGTCCCCATAAGTTTATACACCTGATCTCTACTTGGTGAAACATTTTACAAAGGATTAGGAGGTATAGACTTAGAGGAAGTGTGTCACTGGGGGACAAGCCTTGAAGATTCAAAAGCCCATTCTATTGCCAGTGAGCTCTCTCTGTTTTATGATTCTGGCTCATGATCTAAGCTTTCAGCCATGTCATACATGTATGCCTGCCTGCTGCCAGGGTCTCCACCATGATGGTAGTAGACTTTAAACCTCTGAAACTCTAAACCCCCAATTTTTTTCTTCAATATATTGCAGTTTTCATAGTGTCTTATTACAGCTACAAAAAGTAACTATGACCCATATCTAGGAAAACAAATCACTAAAACCCCCTCAGTGGGAGAGAATGCACCTAGTTCTGCAGCAACTTTCATGTCCAGGTAGGTTGAGAGCCATGGGGGACTTCCCCCTCCTCTGAGAAGAAAGAGGGCAGGATTTGTTGGGGGACTGGAAGGAGAGGAGGAAGGCTTCAATCAGGATGTAAAGTGAATAAATAATTTTTTTCATGTTTAAAAAATTTATTCACTTTATATCCTTGTTGTAGCCCCATCCACCTCCCCTTCCCAGTCCCATCCTATCTACCACCTCTCCCTTTCCCCTTCACTTTTCCTCACAAAACAGGAGCTCTCTTTTCCATTCAGCCTGGCTCATCAAGTTTCCTCAGTACTGAGTATGTCCTCTTCCCCTGTGGCCTGGCAGGGCAGTCCTGCCTCTGGTAAGTTACAAAAAGCTGGCAAATGAGTCTGTGTCTAATGCATTCTCCACTTCCCTTACTAAAGGGACCCACATGAGGCCTCAGTTGCCCATCTGCTACTTCTTTGAGTGGGCCTACTTCCAGTTCCTGCATGGTCCTTGGTTGATGCTTCAGTCTCAGCAAGGCCCTCTGGCCCTGATTAGTTGGCTCTGTTGGTCTTCTTGTGGAGTTCCTGTTACCTTAAGGTCCTTTTCATTTTCCTCCCACTTTTTGACAAGATGTTCTAACATACTGCCGACTGTTTGGCTTTGAGTCTCAACATCTCTTTTGAGGTGCTGCTGGGTAGCACCCCTAAGAGAACAGCTCTGTCAGGTTCCTGTGTGCAAGCTTAGCAGAGCATAGTTCATAGTGTCAGGGGTTGGCACTCCCTGATAGGCTGGATCTTTAGTTGGACCAGCATTGGTTGGGCAGTAGTGTTAAAACAAAACAATGATGTTGTCTATTCAAAATTCTTACACTGTGTTCTTTGAAATCAAGTAGCAGCTCCTTTGCTGTTCTCACACCCCTTCAACTTCCTTCTTTGGTTTGATATTCAATTTTATTTCAGGATGCACAGCTCCCCTTTCTTAAATCTATTGTTTGAGATGTACCACCCATATGATTCTGGAAATATCAGGTGTCGTTAGGGCCTGTGAACAGTTCACTCATCATTTGTCTGAACTGCAAGTAGGTTTGCGGTATAAGAGGATGCTGGTGTCCACTGTCTGGTCCTGATGGAAGTAGGAATGTTCCTTATCTTTTCTATGTCTGTGAGTTAATTCTAGAGGCTGGAGGCTGTTGTAACCCTGAAGCAGGTGACTGAATTTGGCATTACTGTTGAGACTTCACTCTGCCCTATGCTGCTCCTAAACCTCAATTTCACAGGTGTTGATAGCTAAAATGTATTATTAATTCCCAATTTCATCTCAGCTTCTGCCCTCAGAGATTGAAACCTGCAGCACTGAGCACCACTGTTAACTTTTGCTTGCGTAAAAGGACTGTCATTGCCATCCCCAGGCACTGCTCATCATCTACATCCTCCCTCAGGGCTTAGCTCTGGCTTATCCAAAGTGGTATCTTAGAGTCTTTGATTGTCTCTGCTATAATTCACAAATTATCTCTCAGCATACCTAGAATAAAGATATCTATTGCATCAACCCCAAAGCAAAGGCTGAAATAGAAGGCATCAAGAACTTTTGAAGGATCTGAGGAATCTCTGTCCGGTACTGTCTTTGGTTCAGGGTCCTAAAGGTGTACTATATATCCACATATTCAAATGAGTATCCAGAGATAAAAAAGGAACACATCGGTCCAGGGTTTTATATATATATAACACCAGTTGATGGAGAAACATATCATCCAAATAGGAAGCTATTTTTACTGCACCAAACTTCCAAAGCTTAGGGAAAAGAGGACAGTTTTGAACTAGGAGATGAAATCAGTATGTAGTAGTTGTTGACAAGACACATCATACTAGGAAAATATTTCTCCTCTTGGTCTGTTTTCCCATTTGAGTGTGGCCTGGAAACTGCATTTGATACCACTGCCAAAAGCTTCTCTGACTATAAATCTTGCTTTGCATTTTTCATTGAACTGCTAAATCTTTAACTATTTTCTCCATTTACTCATGTAGGGTATTTTTAATTATCTATTATTTAAATGGTATTAGAAAATGTTTTCTTAAAATTATGTATGTATGCTATCTTGTCCATTCTCTTGGAAGAAAACAGAACTAGACTTAGAATTAATAAACAATAGATATGAAATACTTTGTGTGCTTCCTTTTGTATTACCATTGAACAGGGTAAAAACATGTCTCTTTGTGTTACTGAAACTTGCTATTAGAATTTTAAATAAAGAGAGTTTAGCACCACCTTAGATATCACCTTCAGAGTTGAAGCAATGGTCAGGTAGGATCTCCAGCAAAGATCAGTCTGGTCCAGATGTCTTACCTGAACCTTCTTCTTAGCAACTTAGTAACTCAGGAGACCTCTCATGTACCTGAGCCTCTATACGCTGTATATGTAACAGCAAGACACATTCCCTTCAGCTGCATTAGTGACAACTCACAAAGTCTAATTTTTTTTGATCAAGAACTAAGATAATAACAGGCCCTTTTCAAGTAATATTCATCTGATTCTTCATATACTCACGTATATGTGTGTGCATTACATTTATATGTGTTTGTGTAAATATATATTTCTAAACACATATATAAACAAATATATACACATATATATGTACTGCAGTTTCTCTTTTCTCCGTTTCAGCCTCACATTTCTTGTTTTTTTAAGTGAACTAAGTAAGTAGCCTGACTTCTATTTTCATTTGCATATTCTATTTTTGTCCTTACTTAATTCTTCCTTACTAAAAACATGCAATCTGTCTGTTTGTGGTTTCATTGTAATGTTATATAAAGGGTAGTTACTTTGTCAGAGATAAGTAGAACTCAGTTCTTTAAAAAATATAGCAATGGTGTCTATTGTTTTAAATGTCTTTAAGCATCTCAAATGTGAACAATGGTCATCTAATAGCAAACCTTTGTTTAAAGATAAATATAGTGTAACTCTTGCACTAAATTGCACAAAGGCCAGAGGAATTAAAATAATGTATTCATAAAAATAATGCTACATAAAAGTGTTTTTGAAACATGCTATTTTAAAGAGTATGCCATGGTAATCTCTTATGAATAACAATGTTAATATCAATCCAAGAATAAAAATAAGTCAAAATACATTCAAAGAGAAAAAATAGGTGAATATGCTTTTTGTGTGTGTGTTTAAGACTGACTTATGTGAAAGCCGAAGCAAGTCTACCCATGCCCTTGGGTGGCTCAGCCTTCCAGCCTAAACCTTCTTCTTAGCAACTGAATAACTCAGGAGACCTCTCTGGTACTTGAGTCTCTCCTCTCTGTGCAGCAGCAGGAGACAAAGTGCCGCGTGGGGAGTAGGTAACTGACACTTAGTATAAGTTGAAATTTATCTCTTCTCATCCTTTTCATTTTGTTGTGATTGTTCTTTACACACAGAGTAACAATCTACATTTCTTTGCTCATAGAAGAAGATGTGGTTTTTACAAAGAGATTTTTTCACTTTGGCACTCTGTTCTCATGTTTGACTGTGTTCTAAAAAATGTTTCTGAAGAGACGTTTCTGTATGAATATATTTTAGAAACTATCCTCTGTTTCCAAGCAGTGTATTTCCTTCTTGGTTGATTTCCTATGGAATAGTGTTGCATGCTTTTGTGGTAGTCTATATTTAGTTCATTTTCATTTTCAGTTTTTTTTTTTTTACTTAACTACAAGTTGGCAGAAAATGACATAAATCTACAGTATAGAGGAAACACATTTTTGATAAAGTTCATGGATCTGTTAACATATATGTCTTTTCAGTTTTGAAGGGACAAAAATATCAAGAAATGTCTGAAAACTTAGGTGAAAATAATTTAATGAATGAAGAGTTTATGTTGTCAAACTGAGCAAACATTTTTTTGTGATGTGAAGTTCACAGATTAACAGTGAGGTGCATTGTCTCCGTCTGAAATCTTGAAACACAGACAAATGTACCTCTGATTCAGGTTTCCAAGGACAAGTCATGCAGGTTGAGGTAAGTGATGCCTGAACAGTAACACTTAAAGTATGGGCGACATGCATCAGTCAATCAGAAGAGGGAACATTCCTGAGAGAGGAGGACAAATAAAGGTAAACTTGGGGATTTAAACAAAGTAAATAGGAATAGTACTTTACTATTCATTGAAAAACTTGGAATAAATAAAATCTAAAAAATATATGTAGTTTCATGATGGTACTTTGGGGAAATTCGGGGCAACCTTTGAAGTAAAATAAACTACATGTCCATGTGATTGAATTCTAGATTAAATTCAGAAAACATGTCCTTGGTTCTGAGATAAGAAAGTAATATTGGCTTCTTTGGGAAAAGTAGGAGAGGGGTTGGGGAAAAGGTATGTGTAAAAGGAACTCAATGTATTTTCATTTCCACTATTGGCCTGTGTAATCTCATATGTGTAGAATTGGATCTCAGAGGAGGCTAGTCTTGTAGGTCTTGCCTCTTCATTTATTGTTAGTGTGTTGTTGTTGTTGTTTTAATAAAACTGTTTCTTTTAGTTTCTGTCTTAACCTGGCTATTACACAAATAATTGAGACTCCACTACATTATCTCAACAAGCTTCACAACACAATCCTAAGCAGTATTAACTCTATTCTTAACCCTCTAAGCTCATTTGGTATCCCAGAGATACTTACCATTTGGAGCTACCCTTCCTGTACTTTCTTTCCTGGTCTCTCACAGACATCTCCAAAGCTGAATTCCCTGCTTCCTCTTCTAACTCCTCCTGCCCTGGATGGCAGGAAGTCCTGCTCTATTCTCTCCTCTGCTCAGTGACTGGCTGTAATCTGCTTTATTGTTGTATCAGGAGACAATTGGGGAGCAGTATCTATACAACATTAAGACAGGAGAGTCTCAGAACAAGGATTACAACCAGAGATTGAGGGTGTGATTACGATTGTCATCTTGGAGCCTTACTACCTCCTTCTGCCAATCTAGGCATAGTCTTGGAAGCTTCTCACATCTCTATAATTGTATCTAGGCCTAGAATGTTATAAGCCTCTGAGAATTACTAATGAATAAGCTCATACTTTCTAGTTCTTTCTGATCTGATGTGCTCATATCAGTCATGTTGCTAGATTAAATTTTCTCTACATCAAGCAATTTCACTACACTTTCAATGCCTACCAACGAGCCAAGGTGACTGCCTTAAAGGCATGGAGAAAATTGCTCAACAAAGAAAAAAAAAACATATAATAGTAGTAGTAGTAATGATAAATCAACCTGTGACATTCTAGTAGACGAGCCAGCAATGACTGGTCCTGCCTGTGTCTTCTTTTAGTAGTCTGGCTTTTAAAAGCAGACCCAGGTGTTTTTGAGCAGGGTAACCACATGACCCAGGCCAGAGGTGGGTTCTGACTTTTCTCTCTCAGTCTAATGTTGAGCATTGCAGAAAACTGTCCCTGGACAGGAGTTAAAATTCATCATGAAAACCTAAGGAATAGGAAAAGGAAATTGTGGATGGTGGAGGAAGCCTTAAGTGAATACGGAAAGATAAGATGAAGACTTAAGTAAATGTGTATACTTGACACGGTCATGGCCACATCAAGGACTAATGCCTCACACACACAAGAAACTCACAAGACCTTCACCATATGGGTCAAGTTCTGTACAGACATGCCTTCTTTTACACCTTCTTTACATGGTATTTATGAACAATTGACCAGTGTATGCAAAATTTAGCAGCTTTCTCTTTCTACATGTTTACAGCCTCAGACTACTTGTCTACAGAAACTACCTACTGAGATTTGCTAACTCCTCCTTTCTGTGCTGTATTTAATGCAATGAGGTTCTGGATTGTTGAGTATGAAGTGCTACTCCATCAGACTGTGCACAGCCCATATGACCCTCGTTTTTCTGTATGCATGTCTGTATGCATGTCTGTATGCATGTCTGTATGCATGTCTGTGTGCATGTCTGTATGCATGTCTGTGTGCCTGTCCTACTTTTACTACCTCACCAGACCCAAGTTTTGTGGATCTGGATAAGCTAAGCAAAGACAGAAACACATGGAACCATGAAGCACTGCAGGTTCTGCTTGGGCCTAGAGAGAACTTACAATAACAAAACCATTCTTCTGCTCTGCACAGAGCACACCAAAGCATTGCACTGCAGTACAAACGAGGAAAGGACTTCCTGGGGGATGCTCACTGATGTAACATCTTCTGCAATAGGAAACTCATTCTTTCATAGAGATGGAGTCACAGGGATATTACATTCAGAAAAGTTCCCTCCCCCTACTGTGCTAAGTAAACACATGCAGGTAGATAAAGGCAGGAGGAAGGGATGAGGGATCTCACTCATACTATTACAGAAACAGCTGCCATGTTCTAAATGAATAGATCTTCAATGGAGTCATCTTGTGTGGCTATAAGCGTTCCTATAAGGGAAGAGGCAGTGGATATGGTTCCTTCCCTTATGTGGTCCTGTCATCATCAGCTCATAGACCCAAGGTTGTGTTGATAGAGTTTCTAGTAACTGATTTGTTTTTAGTAGTATGCTGAACTCCTTTATGTACAAAAACAACATATCAATTGCTGTTGCCTGCTTCCAAGCATGGAGTTGCATGATTTTCCTTGGGGAAATGTGAATCGATATCTGCTCTTCTAAGAAATAGCACCTGTGTGAGGTCAAATTATTCCAGTCATGTCTATATAAATAAATGAATTAGTTCAGTGAAGTTATTTACAAGAGTATGTATGGCTCAAAAGGAGTTGCATCATTCAAAGCCACACCACAACATGAGTAAAGACTCATAGAAGTTACTTCACTGGAACTCTCTGTCCAAGGAGCAGCAAATCAGACAAATCAGAGAGGGTGATCTCTATAGCAATTATTTTAAATTTATACAATGCTGGAAAGGTCCATTTGAATTTTCTGTGCTTCTATATTTCACTAGTTTTCCTAGTTTAATGGGATCCTTTTCCCTCCAGATAAGACTGTTTCAAGTAAAAGGATATACAAACAGGATACATAAATGCTTGTTTCTTCAAAATCACTGAGGAATATGGTCTGTCAGGATGAAAATGATTTTGTACAATACATTAAATATATGCAATTATATACTTCCAGAAATCTTTGCCACAGGAAGAAATAAGTTATTATATCTTAACCTCACTCAAAGGAAGAAATGTACACAAAGATGTGAATAGTAGAAGGCAAGGATCAGGAAAGTCACCCCATAATCTGTCCATCATGGCTGCCAAAGTGTTGAGCTTTGAACAATATCTTTACATTATAAGAATACACTCAGTTATATCTCATATCATCAGAACATAATTCAAAGGCAGGTACACACCACAGTGCCCTTCTAAAAAATTTCAGTTTCAGAATACTATAAAGCTGAGATATGCATTAATGGCTCAAAACTGAGACCAAGAGGATAAGAATCCAAAAAGCACAATGGATTTTGGAATGGAAAATAAATTTCTTCTGGTGGATATGTGAATTTTTCATTACATAGTAGATGGGTCTGAGGCAATGAATAAAAGGCAACCATGAATGTAGATCCCATTTTTCTAAATATTCTAAAATAATCTTGAGAAGATTGGTTAAATTCTATACATGCAAATTTTAAACATTGAAGGATCTTTGAATTTTTGAAACTTACTTAATATTTGCACTTAGAGTAAGGACAGGATTATGAAGATAAAATAAGGTGGGGTCAGAGAACTAAGGAACTGAGACATCTAAATTATATCACAGACGCAATACAAAATCCCTTATGATATTTTTTCTTCTTTCTTTTTTTTTTAACAAATTTATTTATTTTTATATCAATCACAGGTTAGGTTTTTTGCATCCCATGTGTAGTCCCCTCCCTCATTCCCTCCCACTCTCCCCATCCCTCCCTCATCTCCTCCCCACCCCCTCCAAGTCCACCAACAGGGGAGGATCTCCTCCCCTTCTATCTGACCCCAGATCATCTTGTCTCCTCAGGGCTGGCTGCAATGTCCTCCCCTGGGATCTAGCCAGGCTGTTACTCCCTGGCATGTATGGGGGAGGGTCGAAGAGTCAGCCATCAAGCTCAAGATGGAAACAGTCCCTGTTTCCCTTACTAGGGTCTTCAGTTTACCAAAGAGTTATCATGGGCCACATCTGAGCATGGGTTCTAGGCCATATCCATACATGGTCCCTGGTTGGAGAAACTGTCCCATATAAGACCCTTGTGCCCTGCTCAGTTTGATCTTTGTGGCGCTCTTGTTCTCCCCAAGTCTTACTAACTTCCCCTATATTTATTATTACTTCCAGCCCTCTGCCAAGGGCTTAACCGAGAGTCTTAATATCTGTTTTGATACATTGCTATACTGATTCTTTCATAGGTCCTCTTTGATATGCTCCTGTCCTAAATTATATCACAGATACAATACAAAATCCCTTATGATATTTTTGAATTAACTTCTTGCATGTGTATTTTATGTGCTTGTCAGCCACATACACAGATGTTAGCATACTTAAAAGTGAGCATGGGTAAAAGCATACTTTGTAGATTTTAGATGTGTTCTCATACTGTATATGCTTATCTTTAGTGGCTTTACTATCTTTTTCAATGAAAGAATTTAAACTTACCATTATACCCATAGATTAACATATCTCTCAAGTCTCAGCAGAGCTGCTTTTATTTGTATTAGATAGAGATTAACACAGGGATCAATAGCTGGTCAAGAATAAGACTGAGCAATGCTCAACCCTGAATGGGGTGTCTATGTCACAACCCCTCCACCCATCTCTCAGGGATCATGGAAGAAGCGTGCCAGGAAGCGTGTAAAGGAAGAAGCGGTGAGGATTACAAGGAAACTGTCTGTATACAATAGGGCAGATAAACATTTTGAGATCACAATAGTTTTGACAGCATTCATAAGACCTGTACAAGCTAAGGCCACACAAAACTCTACCACTGAGTCCTGTGTAGAGATGAACTTCCAAATGTATCTGAGGAGCTAATGTGAACTGATAAGTGCTAGGAGGGAGACTGAGTTTCCATTAAGACTGTAGCCTCTAGGAAGTTGATCACTCTTCAGGGGAAGGCCACACCAAGAATACAAAGGCAGCACAAAGTAGACATAATAAATTAAAAAAAAAATGGACAAAGAGTAGGGTTGGAAAGGAAGGGGATATATCCAGGAGGTATTGGGAAGGACAATAGATTTGTTTTGATCAAATAAGAAAACATGTAAAAGTGGAGGTGAAAAAAGAGAAAATAAAGTTCTTAACTGAAACAGCAGTTATCATCTAAGGCCTTCAAAAAATGAGAGGAATGTATAATGAATCAGGAAGAAAAACAAGACACAGAACAAAAAGATAGTTGATTTTCTTTTCTGTTAAAAATCAACACCTTTAAATGTTTTATTTCTTTTAAATTTTTCCAGAGATAAAATAAAAATAAAATAAAATCTGATCACTATGTGCACTGATAACCAGTTTTTTGTTGGACAGAACTTGAAATGGTATATGTGTATAATATAAGCTTTTTGTACTGTGTTCATATCTCAATTTATCAAAGATTGTGAGTTTACATCAGTACTTGAATTTGAATTCATGTGGTTTGTGTCCTTCTGGCTCTCTACTTTTGTTCATAACTGTCTTTCCTAACTCTGAGGAGCTTGGCTCCTTTCCCCATTCAATTCATTTTTTATTCTCTCCACATATTGTTAGTTTACCAGAGAACTATTTAAGAATATTTAAAAATACCTGTTACCCCGAGAATCACTGTTTTTTGAAGACTTTGCTTGGAAATTAGATGGGACCTCTTTGAAACTTGTCATTTCTGTATTAGTGATGCATTATTTTACCATTAAATAACTAATTATCTTGTCCACAAATGTGCCCTGTGGATTAATCTGTGTCATTCTAGGCTGGAAAGTAATAGTGGGATCAATTACCTATAAATGTATTCTGTAGCTCAGGATGTACCTCAGCGAAGTGCTTATTTAGTGTGTGTAAGGCCCAAGAGGGTTCCCCAGAATTGGAAAACAAAAGTGATATTCTGAGCATCTGAATCAGTCTGCCATATTGATAAAATTTTAAATGTGTATGCTAAATTCAACAATGTATTCGTAAAATAAAAAATTGTGTGTACTTACTTGAGTCTTCGATAGTCATAGCTATAAAGATCAAATGTAGAATGGTGGGTACAAAAACCAGAAGGCAATGGGGAATTCTCATTTAAATGGTAGAGAGCTTCAATTTTGCAGGATAAACATATAAGTAATTGATATGATCATAATGGCTTCACAGGAGTGTGAATAGTCTTAGTGATATTCAATTGCTCCCTGAAGTTGTTAATGTACTGACTTTTATGTTGTGTGCATTCTGACATAACTCAAAACTTAATAGATTGAAATTAAATGTGACCAAATATTGTCATTGAGATATTCTACAAATAATGTTACTTCTAGACCATGGAACTACCCATGTTGATCATCCTAAGGACAGTTGAAACAGATCTCTAAGTTTTTGACTCTTTTTTTTTCCTAGAGCTTGAGTATTTGAAAATATTTAGTAGACTTTAGTAGTAATGGCACATATCTTTAATCCTGCACTTGGAATACAAAGGCCAGTGAATCTCTGAGTTTGAGTTCTAGGCCAACCTGGTCTACAGAGCAAGTTCCTGGAAAGCCGGAACTACACAGAAAAACCCTGTCTTGAAAGACTAATATGTATAGTAGAAATTTGATGAGGAAGCAGAGAGATGACATAAAAGAGAATTTCACAGTCTCAAACTTGGGCTTTTTCTCTATCTGTTGAACACTGTTGCGCTAGGAATTGTACATTAGTTTTGCTTAAAGTCAATTCCTTGAAAAATTCATTAGATACAAATATGACTTGATGTCTCCACTTTTTATAATTCTCCATAAATCTCATCTGAAATCATTATTTTACAGTGCAATTCTAGTTGCCAGCAACTTGATTTTTAATTTTTCATTTGTTTTGGTAAATCAGCTCGTTCCCATAAGAGAACCATTAGGTGGAGAAAGTAGGATCGTCACTTGTTGCAGTTTGCAGGCTGACTTGTACCTTTTGTAGTCTGGAGAACGATGAGTCGCAGTCAAGCCCAGATTTCATGAGCAGAGATACTTCCATATTAGTGGTTAAAATGAAACCATTTATTTTGACTTGATATTATGTTTGCTTGAATCTTAAGTTGTAGGAATTACCAGGAACTTTAATAAACTAATGTGCATTGAGGATCTTTATCGATATTTCATGAGTTTGCTCCTCCTTTTATTATTTGGCAAAAGTCCTATGTAGTTCTCTTTGAAGATAAATCTACTCTATCTGATTCCTTTCATGTTGTTATTATCAAACAGATCCATTAGAGAGAGAGAACATTTGTTAAATTTTGAGAGAGTCACTCAGCCCTAAGGTTTTCTATGTGTATCTTGGCCAGTGTCCACCTTGCCTGAAGGATATAGGGTTGCATTCAAGTAGATTACATCTCTGTTTTCTAGAAAATTATACTAATCAATTTCTTTTTCCTCCCTCCCTCCCCCCTCCCTCCCTCCCTCCCTTCCTTCCTTCCTTTCTTATTCATTTTTTAAGACAGGGTTTCTCTTTGAAGCCTTGGCTATCCTAGACAATCTTTATAAACAAGACTAGTCCCAAATGCATGAGATCCACCTCCTTCTGCCTCTGCTTTCCAAAGTCCTCAGATTACTGGCATGTGCCACCACACCGAGCCTAGTCAGTATTTTCAACTGAGCTGTCCAAGCCTCCCATAATCAATATATTTTTTGCTAATGAATGACTGAATCTTTCATGAGAAAGATCATGAAGGAAAAATATTTATTTTGTTGTTCTTTGGCAATATGTGAACTTTATCATCTTCCTTTCCCTAAGTAGAAGCAGCCATGTTTGGCATTTCAATGTAATAGTAGAGAAAATCAGCTGAAAGTGCAAATTTAGGTAAGATTTTGTTTTCCCTATAGGAGGTAAACAGGAAAAAAACCAACTGAAAAGAAGTATAGCATGATGGTATAAGGGTTTGGAGGGAGAAAAGACAAAGAGAAGAGTTACATTTTAATTAAAAATTTTAATAGAAAAAAAAGATTATCTTGGACTTAAAGTTAGTGGTATGTATTTGGCTCTCATATAATAATGGTATAACAACATAAAATAATTACAAAATTATTGTGACAGTTTTAAATTATAATCTTATTTACTACAAATACTTCTTCTTACCTTAATTGTAATTGCAGTTGACATGGGAAAGATACATGCTAATAAAGTTATTCAACACTCTGAGGTTGGAGTCATCTACTGTTTAAACCTGGGTGCTTTGTGCAACTATCATCTAGAATGAAGTACAAATGTCCTATTGGTTTAAAGCATAATGTGACAGATATTTTTATTACCAAGCATAAAATTATCTCAGTGAGTATATATTGAGTTTTCTTGATCTTAGTTTATGTAAATGTGGTAAGTTTCTCCTTACATGAAAATTTTCTTAAGAAAAACGAACACATCACTTTGAATACCGTGAAGAGTGTCTGAGCTTGTAAGTACATTTCTTACTGATGATTAGAAAGCCATTCTTTGTTTGTTTTTTAATTACTTAATTTCTTTTCATTGCTAATCAAGCACACAACCAAGCAAATATTCCTAAGAAAATTTATGCTTAGTTTTCGATGCATCTATGAAAATAATCTGAGTAGAAAATACAGTAAATTTGAAAAGTACACATTTGTGTAAGGATTTGCCTTTCTGAAATAATCAGTTTCTTTAAGCTGCAATATTCCTGGGAGCCTTTGAAGCAGGTTTCAAGTCACAAAGTAAGGCTTTACCATGGCTTTGAAGAAAGCAAAAGATCCTTTTGTTCTCTGCTTCCTGACACTTCCAGTTCATTCACAAGCTGGAGGAGGCCAGGTATCCAGGCACTCAGGCTGCCATGGTAAGGACCCATGTTATTGCAAACGTTGTACAATTATAGTCCAATTATAGTTTCAAGGGGTGAAGTGTCAATGTAGGTTATGGGGTACAGGCTTTCAATTTAAAATGCTTTCTTTTTAAAATTTTTATGTACGAATGTATGTATGTATGTATTACAGTTTATTCGCTTTGTATCCCAGCTGTAGCACCCTCCCTCATCCCCTCAAATGCTTCATGTATAGACTTTGCTACATGCTTACAAAATCTAACTTCCTTAGTATACCACATATACCTCTAATAGCTGACCACCTATATACCACCATACCATACCTACGTGGACCAGCCTACCACACATATCTATACCAAGATAACACACCTGCCTATACCAGACTACCACATCTGCCTAACCCTGACTACCATAACTATCTATACCAAGCTACTACATCTGCTTAAACCACCTACCTATATCAACCTACTAAGCCTGCCTACACCAGCCTTCTGCTTCTATACCAGCCTTCCATACCTACCTCCACCAGCCTGCCATACATACCTACACCAGCCTTCTACACTTATCTGTACAGATTACACTAATTGCATGTTTGTTTTCTCCTCTTATCAGGTCATTTTTAGAAACCTCCTAAAATCCATAATTTCATAATTCTGTGAGTCTTTTTCATGGTGCTCTGAAAGGTATGCTTAGATCATGAATGGCAGTGAAAGGTACAATGTCTGACATCAGAAATTTAAGTCTAATTTCATCCAATGTATTATTGAGAAATAGTATTATTAATAATAAAAATATGTGTTTATATGTACTAGTGTAACAAAATATCTGATACTATATAATCTACAACGAACAGAAATTTGTTCATTCACATTTATAAGAGTTGGGAATTCCAAAATGAAGTCATGAGCATCCAGGGACTTCCTTAATTCTGAGTCATCACGTAGAGCAGGGAAAGACAATGCACCATGCTGGCTGATGTCACAGTTTTAGAATGGTAGCCATTTTTTTCCCTGAAAGAAGAGCTCTCAGCTCTCACTCCCTCCTCTCAACAGTTTTTCACTAAAGAGAACGCTTTTGCATGAGTTTTAGGGGAAACAAAACCCTAAATATAAATAATATTTATTTATATTAAATTTTATTATAGTAATATTTATTTATATAATTTTATATAATATTTATTTAATAATATTTATTTATAATAAAATATAAATAATATTTATAACAGATAAATATTATTGTATGCAATAATACAGACCTGTAATCCCAGCTCTCAGGCAGGCAGAGGCAGGTAGCTCTCTGTGAGTTCCAGGCCAGCCTGGTCTACAAAGCAAGTACAAGACAGTCAAGGCTACAAAGAGAAACCCTGTCTCAAAAACATAAAAAATACATATATTATTGAAAAATGATACCTAGAATGTTACTATGAATTCAGCCACCACTATAGTTGTCTTTTCCTTGTATGAATTCAAGTATTCTTGTTTACCATCTATATTTATCACATTTCTAGGTCTTTAGTAGAGACACACTGCTATACTTGGGTGGTGCTGGACTTAAATCTTCTGTTGCCTTTGAAGAATCCCTATCACACAAGCTGTAGATTTCAGGTCCCTCTTTTCTCGCCTTTATTTAAACCAGCACGCTATCTATATAACAAGAAACAACACATTAAATCTGAATCGGGGGAAATCAAAACACCATGTACTTCTACATTTGAGATGCTGATTTAGAATGCAGTTGTTTTAAGACCTTTTAGTGAAGCATATCTGTTACATGAACTTTGAAAGTGTCAGATAAATACAGGGAAACACGCCAAGATCCAATTATAGGCAATAACCATGGGCTCCTCTATCTTTAACCTAATCTTTATCCCTGGATACTAATTCTTCATAGCATTGCTTTCTTATTCATTCAAAATGAAGGAACCTTATGGGAAAAAACCAAAAATAAACAACATTCTTGCATGTTTGGGTTTATTAAGATATTTTCATGAAAGTTCAAAGTATAACAGTCAACCGGATATATCCATATTTAAAGATAGCAAACAAGTAAATTGATTCAAAATGCATAGGGCCTCTGTTGAGAATTTTCTGTTTAACACTGTACCCCATTTTATAATTGGATTTTTGGTTTGTTGGTGTTTAATTTATTGCATTCTTAATATATTCTGGTTATCAGACCTCTGTCAGAAATAGGATTGGTGAAGGCCTTTTTCTAGGCCATTGTTTTGTTCTGTTGACAGTGTCCTTTGCTTTGCAGAAAATTTTTCAGTTCTAGCTTCTTCTGTTTTTATTTTTATTTTATTTTATTTTTTTTTTTACTGTGTTCTGATAAAACTTTATTTTAAAATCAAGTTTTTGGCCACAGTTTTCTTGAATTCCTTTTTTTTAATTTTTATTTTTTATTTTAATCACAGGTTATTTACTTTGTATCTCAGCTGTAGCCCCCTCTCTCAGTCCCTCCCAATCCCATCCTCCCTCCCTCATCTCCTACCCATCCCTATCCAAGTCTACTTCTAGGGGAGGTCCTCCTCCCCTTCCAGCTGACCCTAGCCTATCAGGTATCTTGAGGACTGGCTGCCATGTCCTCCTCTGTGGCCTAGCAATGCTGTTCCTCCCTCAGAGGTGGGGGAGGTAAAGGAGCCACTGGTTGAGTTCATGTCAGAAATAGTTCTTTTTCCCCTTATTAGGGAATCAACTTGGATATTGAGCTACCATTGGCTACATTCAAGCAGGGGTTCTAGGTTATATCCATACATGGTCCTTGGCTGGAGAAACAGTCTCATAGAGGGTGCCCATGCCTTGATATACTTTGTCCTTGTGGAGCTCCTGTCCTCTCTAGGTCATTCTAACTTCCTCTTATTTCATATGATTCTCTGTACTCTACCCAAGGTTTGGTTATGAGTCTCCACATCTGTTATGATACACTTCTAGGTAGAGTCTTTCAGAGGTCCTCTGCAGTAGGCTTCTGTCCTGTTACTTGTTTTCTCCTACTTCCCCTGTCCATTCCATTTGTGTTTCTAAGAAGACTGATCGTCTTACTCCAGGTCCTTTTTCTTGTTTATCTTCTTTAGGTGCACATATTTTAGTATATTTATCCTATCTTATAGGTCTATATAAGTGTGTATATAACGTGTGTCTTTTTATGCTCCTGGGATACCTCACTCAGGGTGATCTTTTCTAGATTCCACCATTTGCCTGCAAATTTCATAATTTCCTTGTTTTTAATTGCTGAGTAGCATTCCATTGTGTAAAAGTACCCCAAAGATCTAAAGAAATTAAAAAACAATAAATCAAGCCATCTAATTAAAAAATGAGGTACGGAGATAAACAAAGAATTCTCTGTAGAGGAATATAGAAGGGCAGAGAAACACCTAAAGAGATTCTCAATGTCCTTAGCCATCAGAGAGATGCAAATCAAAATGACCTTGAGATTTCACCTGACACCCATCAGAATGGCAAAGGTTAAAAACTCAAGTGATAACACATGCTGAAGAGGTTGTGGAGAACTGGGAACCCTCCTTCACTGCTGGTGGAAATGTAAACTTTTCTGCCACTTTGGAAATCAATCTGGCACTTTCTCAGACAATTATCAATAGTGCTTCCTCAAGATCTGGCTATACCACTCCTAGGCATACATCCAAAATATGCTCAAGTATACAACAAGGACATTTGTAATAGCTAGAACCTGGAAACAGCCCAAATGTCCATCAATGGAGGAATGGATACAGAAACTGTGGTACTTTCACACAATGGAATACTACTTGGCAGTTCTAACTTCTTTAGAACCGCAGCCCTAGGCAACTACAAACTTCTGGAAGGCATGCTCGTATTAGATATCATAGAAATGGAATCTTACCTTTTCCTAAAACTCTTCCCTGTAGCACATATCTTTATATTCTTAATTTAATTAATGATCTCAAAATATTTTACTTTTAATTATCTGTATTTCTTTAATTTTAATTTTATTAAAAACTAATTTACTGCAGCTATTAAAAGCAACTACTAATATGATGCATCTTATAGCTAACAATCTAAATTTTTCTAGAAGAAAATTTGGGAGGAATATCAAATGGTAGACAAACATTTTAAGAAATTCTCAACATCCTTAGTCATCAGGGAAATGCAAATCAAAACAACTCTGAGAATCCATCTTACACCCATCAGAATGTCTAAGATCAAAAACTCCACTGACAACACATACTGGAGAGGATATGGAGAAAGGAGAACCCTCCTTCATTGCTGGTATGAGTGCAAACTTGTACAACCAGTTTGGAAATCAATCTGGTGTTTTCTCAGACAATTGGGAATAGTAATACCTCAAGATCCAGTTATACCGCAATTAGGCATATACAGGAAAGATGCTCCACCATTCAACAAGGACATTTGCTCAGCTGTGTTCACAGCAGCTTTTATTCATACTAGCCAGAACCTGGAAACAACCTAGCTGTCCCTCAACAGAAGAATAGATACAGAAATTATGGTACATTTACACAATGGAACACTATGTAGCTTTTTAAAAAATTATTTTAATTTTTATTAATTATAGTTTATTCAATTTGTCTCCCCCCTGTACTTTCCTCCCTCCTCCCCTTCCAATCCCACCCTCCCTCTTCCCCATCTGTGCCCCTGATAAGGGAGGTCTTCCTTCCCTTCCCTCTGATCCTAGTCTATCAGGTCTCATCAGGACTGGCTGCATTGTCTTCTTCTGTGGCCTGGTAAGGCTGCTCCCCCCTCAGGGGGAGGTCATCAGAGAGCAGGCCAATCAGCTCCTGTCAGAGACAGTCCCTGTTCTCATTACTATGGAGGCCACTTGGACACTGAACTGCCATTAAAAGCAAGGAAATCATGAAATTTTCAGGCAAATGGATGTAACTAGAAAAGGTCATCCTGAGTGAGGTAACCCAGAACCAGAAAGACACACATGCTATATACTCACTTATAAGCAAATATTATCCATATAATATAGGATAGACATACTAAAATCTACAGACCTAAAGAAGCGATATAACAAGAAAGACACTAGGGAGGATGCTTAAATCTCATTCAGAATGGCAAAAAGGGTAACACCAGAAGCAGTGGAAGAGAGGGAACAGGACTGAAGCTTACTATAGAGGGTTCTTTTAAAGACTCCTCCCAACAAGGTATAGAAACAGCCATACTCTGGGCAGAGTGCAGGTAGTCTTATGGAATGAGGGCACAATAAAAGAACCAGAGCTGACAGGAACTCCACAAGGATTCCAACAAAGCCAAAAATTCCAGGATCGGGGGGGGGGGGGCTGCAGAGACTGATGCACCAACCAAGGACCTTGCATGGAGAGGACATAGAACCCCTGCTCAGATATAGACCATAGGCAGTCCAGTCTCCATGTGGATGCCCTAGTAAGGAGAGCAGGGGCTTTCTCTAATATGAACTCAGTTGCCTGCTCTTTGATCACTTACTCCTGGCGGTGTGGCCTTTCTAGGCCACAGAGAAAGAGTATTCAGGAAGTCCTGATGAGACTTAATAAGCTAGGTCAGATGGCAGGGAATGGAGACTCTGCCTTTCAGTGGACTGGGGAAAAGGATAGGGGGGGAAGAGGAAGGGAAGGTGGGACTGGGAGGATATGAGGGAGGGGCTAAAATTGTGATTTAAAATGAATACACTGTAAAAAGTAAAAGTTAAAAAAAGGAAAAGAAATGCATAGCGCCCCACATATGATTGTTGTGGTTACTATATTTTTTAAATTTTTACAATGGTGGGGAAGTGTACCTGTTCAACCATGCTTTTCCATGTTTAATAAAACTACGTGAGATATCCAACATCCCACAAAGAGAGCAACTGTGACTGATGGCCTTCCCAGCAGAGGCTAACATGTTATAAGAAGGTTAAGCCATGCCAAGCTAAGCTGTGACATTTGGTAACTTAGATGTATCAAGTGCTTTTCCAGCTATTTTTTCTACACATGATGTGTTTATTGTACACTGCACCATGAACAGCATTTGTAGTTACAGAATGTTACACTTTGTGCAATATGGATGCCTTTGAAATATGTTATCATGACATTCAAGTAAAGCAAACTGAAAATTTCCCACCTAGCCAATAGATCCAGCAGCCTTTTATGTGACCAATATTTTTAGTTATCTCTTAAAAACCACATTTCCCCTCAAAACTTATCGCTATAGTTTGCCACCATCTTTCAAAAGGCAACTTATAGATAGAAATTTTGCTGTTTGAAACACAATGCAATATCACCAGACCCTGACGATGAAGCAAAGTAAATGCTAGGTTTTAACTTGGCTTAAAAGAGCTAATCAGAAATTGACCATTAAAGGAACGTTATTGAGATTATATTCTCCAAGAAGCAGTCAAAGAGTAAAAGTGGGGGGGGGGAGAGAATTAGGCCACAGGAGCAACATGTCATAAGAGCAAAGTCACCTTGAAGAGGCTTCTACTTAGAACTACACACTTTCGAACTGTGCGATTCCTTGCAGCCCTTAACAGCCAGCCACAGGCGCTGAGTTCTGAGGCCTGGCAGAGACTGGTGGGGAATTTAGGAGATAATTTCTTCCTTAAAAAGCTGAATAAAATAATGTTCATTTAGATGGAAAGTAGGGAAATTTCTCAGTGGATAAAGTGCTTGCTACACACACATGCACACCTCAGTAGTCTCATAAATGTCTGGTTGTAGTTCTGTTCCATGGTTCCATGTTAGGTGGATCCCCAATCTCAACAGTAGTAGAGAAAGAGAAAGAGAGAGAGAGAGAGAGAGAGAGAGAGAGAGAGAGAGAGAGAGAGAGAGAGAGAGAGAGAGAGAGAGAGAACACTTTTAATTGAACACTTGGACTTTATGTGATGTGTTACACCAAGTCTTAATGCAAAATCACACTCTAATACACTAGCAAATTTTTAATTATTTTTATTAATTTATATAAATTGCACTAAGGAGTTTCATTAACATATTTTCATACAGGAAATCCATAAAATTTGATCATTTTATCCTCTTACTCTTCCATCTTCCCCTGTTTTCCTACTCCTTTCTACATTTTATCACTTTCCCTTTTAGTCTTACATTTTTGTTTTTCTCTCTTTCTTCTACATATGAGAGAAAACATGGCTTATTTCTATTAACAGGATGATCTTTAGTTCCCCTCATTTTCCTACAAATGTCATAACTTAATTACTTATGTCTGTATAAAACACTTCTATCTATGTGTGTATTTATGTATAAAAATTTATAAATTTTTATGTATATAAAATTTATCCATCTCTATGTTGATGTACATCTAAGGTGGTTCCATAATTTGATTATCATAGGAAATTTTTAATAAATATGAATACATATATATCTTTGGAAAGTTGGCTTGGATATATTAGAGCTCAAGTACTGAAGTCACATGAAGATAGATCCTATGCCAAGATATATAGTTAAGTTTTTGAGGAGCTTCCATGCTCATTTACACAATGTTTGGACAAATTTGCATTCCCATCTGTACTGAGTCTATGAATACAGGTTCTTCATGCCAATATCCTCAACAATATTTGTTAGCTTTTTAAAATTTATTCATTTTTCTTCTTTTTCTCAAATTTTAGTTTTTAAAATATATTCATGCAATGTGTTTTGGTTATCATCACCCTTCACCCTACTCCTCCCAAATCTGCCTCCCCCTTTCCTTATCCTTCCTATTCTCTGTTCTGTTTTTGACCCATTAAGTTCAGCTTGTGGTTTCCACTTATTCTTGGATTTGTGATGTTTCATGAGATCATAGTTGACCTACAAGGGCTACACATTTGAAGAAAACACAGTCTCCCTCTCCAAGAACCTATCAGTCTTCAATGACTTTCACGCTAAGAGGCTGGGGGAGTTTTGTGGCTAAACTCTGTCCATGCTGGAAATTGTCTAAGACACAGGTTTATTCATTCTGTTACAACTACTGTGAGTTAAAATGGGCAACTGCCTAGCAGTGTCTGGAAGACACTGTTTCCTTGCACTTTCTGACTACCTCCAGGACATATAATCTTTCTGTCCCATATTCCACAATGATCCTTGAATCTTGGGGGTTGGTGGTGTGCCATAAATGAGGGGCCTGCCTCCTTCATAGATGCATCCCAAAGCTCTGTGTCCCTCTTCATTCTCAGACCCTTCCTGTTGCCACAGAGCAAACATGGGCCAGAGGTCAAGTGTTACCATATATTTCCAGAAGCCTCCCCTCCTTCCATATACTCCACCAGCCATTTCTGAGACCAAAGACTGAAATTATGGTGCCAGGTTTGCAAACACATCTTTTTATATTTTTTTTATTTTTTAAAAAAATATAAGTTACAGTTTATTAACTTTGTATCCCAACTGTATCCCACTCCCTCATTCCCTCCCAATCCCACCCTCCCTCATCTCCTCCCTACACCTTTCCAAGTCCATTGATAGGGGAGGACCTCCTCCCCTTTCATCTGACCCAGGTTTATCAGGTATCTTCAGGACTGGCTGCAAAGTCCTCCACTGTGGCATAGCAGGGATGCTCCTCCCTTGGAGGGAGGGAGGTCAAAGAGCCCACCATTGAGGTCAAGTCAGAAATAGTCCCTGTTCCCCTTACTAGGGTACCCACTTGGATATTGAGCTACCATTTGCTACATTCAAACAGGGGTTCTAGGTTATATCCATACAAAGTCCTTGGTTGGAGAAACAGTCTCATAAAAGACCCCTGTACCCAGATATATTTGGTCCTTGCGGAGCTCCTGAACTCTCCAGGTCATACTAACTACCCCTTCTTTCATATGATTCCCTGCACTCTGCCAAAGGGTTGGTTATGTGTCTTAATATTTGCTTTGATACCCTGCTAGGTAGAGTCTCTCTGAGGCCCTCTGTGGTAGGCTCCTACATGCAATGTCCATCCCATTTGTCTTTCTAAGTGAGAATTAATCCTCTTACCCCAGGTCCTCTTTCTTGTTTATCTTCTTCTGTAGGTGTATAGACTTTAGTATGTTTATCCTATCTTAGAGGTCTATATAAATGAGTATATACCATGTGTGTCTTTCTGCTTTTGGGATAACTCACTCAGGATGATCGTTTCTAGGTCACACCATTTGCCTGCAAATTTCATGATTTCCTCCTTTTTATTTGCTGAGTAGTATTCCATTGTGTAAAAGTACCATGATTTCTGTATCTATTCCTCAACTGAGGGACATCTCGGTTGTTTCCAGGTTCTGGCTATTACGAATAAAGGAGCTATGAACATAGTTGAGCAAATGTCCTTTTTTGTGTACTTGAGCATCTTTTGGATATATGCCTAGGAGTGGTATAGCTTGATCTTGAGGAATCACGGCTGCCTGACTCTTCAACCCCCTCGCCCCAACGAGGGAGGAGCAGCCTTGCTAGGCCACAGAAGAGGACATTGCCTCCAATCCTGAAGAGACTTGATAAGCTAGAGTTAGAAGGAAGGGGAGGAGGATCTACCCTATCAGAAGACTTGGAAAGGGGCAGGGAGGACATGAGGGAGGAATGGGAGGGATAAGGAGGGAATGCGGGAGGGGGCTAGAGCTGGGATACAAAGTACATAACCTGTGATTAATATAAAATAAAAAATACTAAAATAAAAAAATGTGAACAAAAAAAAAAATCAGCCAAGGGAAGAGGACCCTGTGGGAAGTCAGAGAAAGCAACAAATGTGGAGCTTATGTTGCCTCTTACTGAAGAATGAGAGACAGTATTGTTTTCCTGGCTCTAAGGGTAAGATAATGTGTGGAAAGTATTACCAACAACACTTATCCAAGTGGATCAAACACCTCAACATAAAACCAGACACATTAAATCTGTTAGAAGAAAAAGTGGGGAAGAGCCTTGATCTCATTGGCACAGGAGAAAATTTCCTGAACAGAACACCAACAGCACAGGCTCTAAGAGCAACAATCAATGAATGGGACCTCATGAAACTGAAAAGCTTCTGTAAAGCAAAGGACACTGTCATCAAAGCAAAAAGAATGCCTACAGATTGGGAAAGAATGTTCACCAACCCTCTATCTGACAGAGGGCTAATATCCAGTATATATAAAGAACTATATAAGTTGAAAAGCAACAAATCAAATAATCCAATTAAAAAAATGGGGTACAGAGAACTCTCAAAAGAGGAATATCGAATGGCATAGAAACACTTACAGAAATGCTCACTGTCATTAGCCATCAGGGAAATGCAAATCAAAACGACCCTGAGATTTTACCTGACACAGATCCAAATGGTCAAGATCAAAAACTCAAGTGACAACACATGCTGAAGAGGTTGTGGAGAAAGGAGAACCCTCCTCCATTGCTGGTAGGAATGTAAACTTGTACAATCCCTATGGAAACCAATCTGGCGCTTCGTCAGACAATTAGGAATAGTGCTTCCTCAATATCCAGCTATACCACTCCTAGGCATATACCCAAAAGATGCTCAAGTACACAATAAATACATTTGCTCAACCATGTTCGTAGCAGCTTTATTTGTAATAGCCAGAAGGTAGAAACATCCCAGATGCCCCTCAAGTGAGGAATGGATACAGAAATTGTGGTACTTTTACACAATGGAATACTGCTCAGCAATAAAAAAAGCAAAAAAATCATGAAATTTGCAGGTAAATGGTGGGAACTGGAAAGATCATCCTGCGTGAACTATCCCAGAAGCAGAAAGACACACACATTATATACTCACTCATATAGACATATGATATAGGATAAACCTACTAAAATCTGTACAACTAAAGAAACTAATCAAGATTGAGCACTCTGGTTAAAATTCTCAATCCCTATCCTGAAAGGCAAAGAGGATGGACATCAGAAGGAAGTAGTACTGTTTTCTTTTCTGATTAGTGCTCAGTTGTTTGGATCAGAGTGTTCTGTATATCAGAGGTATGGTTTTGTACTGTATACCTGTCACTTGTCCAAGGAACAGAATTTTATATTTCATGCTACCTAATATCTCAACTCTATGCAAGTCCATTCCCTTAAAGCCCCATCACATGTATATGCATATACACATTGTATAATGTATTATATATAACATATATGCAAATTTCAATATTTTATTGAATACTTTGAAAGTATTTTATTCAATACTTTACCCTGAAGACTTAATTATGTGTTAGGGCAAATAAAGATGTTTCTTATTCATTTTTTCCTGTATTTTCTTTTGTAAGAATGAATATACTTCTTCTAGGAATTATCAACTCTTTTCTGAACAATGAAGATACTAATGAAGGCTGTAATTACCCTTCTCATTAGTATACAGAAGCAGTGAACAGTATACAGATAACAGATTAGAAATTTAATGTAGACAACATTGATGTCAATATTTTACTTAACTAACCAAACAAATTAGAGCCCATCTCAAAGAACTTGAGCTTTACACTGAGTTTAAGCTTTTTGTTTCATAATTCTAAAGTTTTTTTTTTGCAATATACTCTTTTAAGTCATATACAATATGCTTTGGGTACATTTCACCAAGTACATTGCCCGTTACTGTTGGAATATGTGTAATGTATTTGGGAATCACTGGACCCTCCTAGGGTATCGCACAACTCCTGATTATCTGATACTGGGTCTTACTCTATACTGTAAAGCAATGAGTCTGAGAGGTTGATGCAAATAGTAACCACTGCCTTATAACACCTTTATCTCATAAGAACCATGATAAGGTACCTATGTAATACCACTGAAAAAGGAAGGTACTCTTCTCTGTCAAGAGGCTAGAGAGAACTTTCATTTCATCTGTATCTTCCTACTTATTTCTAATATAACATCCAAGGTCTCATCCCTTTTTCATGTTTTTGATGGATGTTGTAAGTTTCTTCTTCTGCTGCTCTGCCTCCTCCTTTTTTTATTCTTAGTCTTTATTCAATTAATCTAGAGCACAATGCTGGGCAATAGTTACTTCATCCTAAACCTCCAAGCCCACATAGTATCCTACCATTCGAATTTCACCCATTATACTTTCTTTTAATCATATCTTAGGTCCAGTTCATTTTTCCGTGTGGTTCTAAGACCTCTCCTGCCAATTCTTTTCTCTTCTCCTGCTTCCTTTTCCTCCCACTCTGGTCCAGGATGTCCCACCCCATCCTTTCCATTGCTCAGCATTGTGGATGGTTGTTTAAATTGACAATAGAAAGAACAAATAGTGGCATGTTCACACAAACTTGAGACTGATGATGCTTAGAATAAGGATCACAATGCAATGTCCAGATTGAAAGCAGATAGTGCAGGAGAGAAATCAGCATTTAAGTGATTTGTACACATTCCAAAAGAACATTATACCAACATTTGCCCTTATTGAAAGAAAGGGAGCCTTTTATTGGACTCCTCCTTCTTCTTGTTTTATAATTTATTCACATTTTTACTTGATTGCAGCCCCTCCATCATCTCCTTCCTGGGCCCACCCTATCTCTGATCCTTTCCCTCTCTTAATCCTCTGAAAAGGGAGAATCTTCCTCCCCTACTATCTGATCCTAGCCTATCAAATCTCACCAGGACTGCCTGGATCCTCTTCCTCTGTGGCCTGTTAGGGCCATGCTGCCAGGGAAGAGTGATCAAAAAGCAGGTAACTGAGTTCATGTCAGAGACTGCCCCTGCTTCCCTTAATAGGTGACTCACTTGGAGACTGCACTGCCTATGGGATACCTCTGAACAGGGGTGTAAGGCCTCTCCATGCATGATCTTGGTTGATGCATCAGTCTCTGCAGGACCCCCCTGGGCCCAGATTTTTTGGACTTTGTTGGTCTCCTTGTGGAATTTCTGTCCTTTCTGTGTCCTTCTAGCAGAGACTCACAACTAAACTTTGGGCAGAGAGCTTGGAGTCTTATGTAAGTTTCTTCTTAATATATAAATTTGGATAATGAGTTCTTTTGCTATTTAGTCATCTTATCAGATCAGGTTTTGAAAATTTTTAAACAAATGTACATGTGGTGTAGTATAATATATAGAACAAAACCAGGAAACGCTAAATATTTAAAGACATGAAGGACATAATGTGGGACAGAAAATATGAAAGGATATGCAAAGACAACTGTTTTTCTAATTTTAACTATTGTGAATTTTGTTGTTTTGATGGTTGGTAAATGTGTAAAAAATATATTTAGTAGAGAAAGTATTAATTCCTATATGAAGAACTACAGCTTAAAAATGGCTATTCTAACTACATAGATGTTCATAGACATGTATAGACTTTGGATCTTATTAATTTTTGTGGTATTTGAATTGACATTTGAATAAACAGCTCACAAAAATAAATCACAATTTCAGAATTAAAAGTCAAGAATGTCCAATCCTGTAGCTAAAGATAACAAGATCTACTTTTTTTTAGTGAAGTTATTCAAGTTCCCAAGTTCCTTAACAGCCCATGAACTGGGAATTAAGGCCCCAAGCCCAATTTTGTTTCACAATCTCCAATACATTTTAAAACAACAAACAAAGTATATTATATATCCTATATTCAATAAAATGCTCTGGGTAACAACCTCATATGCCAACAAAGTGTCATTTATTTAGCTGCTTTTCTAGTACGTACTGTCGACTAATGTTATTTTATTTAGTAGCGGCAGTAGATTAAAATTTTTAAATCTAATCAAATCTAAGAACAATTTTCAGATAACCAGTAATCAACTCTGTGAACTTATCATATATGTACATATATATACATATATATATATATATATATATATATATATAACGTCTGTAACTACTCCCACTAATGACTTTTTTATTAGTCATAGTTCATTCTGAATTAGAGCCATGGGGAATTATGCAATACAATGGATCCTTTATATGGTTTGATTAAATAAAATATCCAGTTCTTGTAAGGTAGGTCGCCTATTATTTCTACAGAAAATTATACATCTAAAGCCATAGGGGAGTTGAAAGATAAGTTTGAACTGGGAGAAAAGAGTTTTGACAAAGAAAATTCTCTCTGTGTCTCTCTGTGTGTCTCTGTCTCTCTTCTCTCTCTGTTTCTCAAGATTATGTTGATCTGTATTAAGTTTCTTTACATTTAAAAATTCAAAATTGTCTAGTGCATGGCTTTCAAAATAATGTTCAGGTTTGTACCTCAACCTGTGTGGCTTGGTCCTGGAAGCCTGAATCAGCAAGAGAGTGAAGAAAAGGCAGACACACAAACCCACAAACAGAGGAGCTGGGGATAGGTGGGAAATGCACGCTAGCTCCTTAAGACTCAGAACCTAGGTGCATTTATTACGTAGAGTGTGGATGTAGGAAGTGGGTTATTTAGTTGCAGTATATCTCTATAAGTGAGCAGTCTTAAGCTGTAACCATATGTGAGTGTGATCTGTTATTGCTGGTTTTCCATACATTGCAAGCAGTTGCAATTGGATCAGAGGAATACTTTGCCACCTCTCTGAGCTTCATCAGTATGGGAAAGGCTATGAAGCATAGAGTCTTTGACTTGGCTGTATCCACATCAAACGGTTTGGGGTTGTTCTAATGCTGGTCCTCAAGACTTGGCTACACCTATGCTTGTTTATGTTGTTGTTGTTGCTTTTTAATTCTCATGTTTATGTATTTATTTTTGTTTTTTATTAAATTTTTATTTTTTCTATTAATTATGGTTTATTAATTACAGTTTTTAAAAAATCCCAGCTGTAGCCCCCTCTCTCATTCCCTCATAATCCCACTCTCCTTCATCTCCTCCCTATCCCACTGATAGGGGAAGTCCTCCTCCTCTTCCATCTGACCCTAACTTATCAGTCTCCTCAAGACTGGCTGTAATGTCCTCTTCTGTGGCCTAGCTAGGCTGCTCCTCTCACGGGGGTGGGGTGGGGAGGTTAAACAGTTAGCCTCAGAGTTCATGCTGGAGACAGTCCCTGTTCCCCTTACTAGAGAAGGCATTTGGATACTAAGCTGCCATGGGGTACATCTGAGCAGGGGTTCTAGGTTATCTCCTATGCATGTTTTGTGAAGCTGCCTAAGTCATTATATCTGATTGGTTCATTTGACAACCAATACCTGGGCAGGGCAGAATGAGGTAGGCATGCCTAAGGTTCCCAGGTTTCAGAGAGAATCACAGGAGAGAGATGGAGAGGAATATGGATGAAGGAGGAGGACACCACGTTGGGTTAGCCTGGAGAAGAAACCACATTGGTCTGCGAGGAAGGACTCCAAATAAAAATAAATTGCCCAGATAAAAAGCAGGTATTTATAAGATTACGGATTAAAGATAGGATGGTTAATGAGGATGGCATTGGATGGGGGCTGGAGATGGATGGTAAGGTGATTCAAACACCCATAGGTAGGAATATTTGCCCAGGCCAAGGTAAATAAAGCAATTATAAAATCTAACAGGTGGCTATGTCTTATTATTTGTGATAGCAGCTTAGATAATACAACCTTGTTAATATAGGGCAAATAATAAATAACATTTTATAGCACCAAACAATTTTTTTACAAGAACATCAAACAATGTATATTCACTCAGGACTTTAAGGTCTAAATACACATTCAATGTCTTGTTCCTCACCTTCCCACAGATTTGGCTATAAGAACTGTCTGGACCGAAATTAAAACATGCTGAAGATGATTCAGTGCAGCTGGAACGTTCGCATCATGATGAAACATATGGTCTAAAAAGTTATTTGCATTAGGCTTTGACCTGTATTGACTTTCTGAAAGTCCCTGTTTTATTGTTACCTTCTAAACGTCTTGAAGTTCGTGTGTGTGTGTGTGTGTGTGTGTGTTCAGCTAGTGAAGCAGTAGGATGCTTAGAAATAATCTATATAGTGAATAGAGTATCAATTACTACTAAATATACAAGATTTCTCTTTTATTTGGATTCTTTCTTTCAATGGCTGGCAATTTTGTCTCATTTCCCATGAATCCTTATTTTTATTTGTCTGTGAAGAATGCTCCAGAACACACATTTAAATTTTTGTAACACATTTCCTTTATTATACCCATGTATCCTCTTTCTGTTTATCAAACTTATGCCACAGATATGAAGATCTCATATGGAATTTAAGCAAGGCTATAGCATATTTGTTATGTATCTTTCAAATGAAAAAAGAGACAGGTATTTGCTGAAGTAAATGAGACGTGTATTTGCTGTGTGCTTGGGGGCACTTTTGTTTCGGTTGTTTCCAGAGAATAATGTGGAAGCTGTTGATTTACAAAATCCTCTAATGGTTCATCTTCCTGTAAGTAAGAAAAGGGAGGGCCAGATTTTTGCTACAACAGATAAATTAATTAAATTTTCTTCCCCACTGAGTTGTGATAAAATTAAAATTACAGGCAAGTTCAGCAAGCTACAGACTTTCAAGCAGATAGCTGGTGTCTTGCCCTTTTGAGGGTATGGTAGTCTCTATTTCCACCACACAGAGAATTACTTACGAATCTTTGTAAGAACACTGATGTTCATTCTACTATAAAGCATAATACTTGCCAGTCCTTCGGAAAGTCTGACGGATGTGTGGTATGTCTTAGGTTTTAAATTCTCCCTGTGTGTTTTGTTTTTGGTCTGTTTTCTTTTTTATCCATTGTTAGTTTCTTTGATTTTTATGTAGGCTCAAAAACATTTGAGTATGTTTGCTAAGAGGTTTGATGGTAGCAAATGTAATTTGTAATCATTTCTGGAGATAGTTTGAACATTCTTTATTCTAGTCTTTGTGAAGTAAATATTAGACACTCATGCATAGCCCATAGAAATGGTCATATCAAAATCCTGTGACCACTAGACAACACTGGACTTCATTAGTGTTTCTTTGCTCTTAGTGATATACTCACAACTGTAACATACAGGGATTCACACTGGAAGAGAAATTCTGAAAGATGAAAGGATGCATGCCTGTGCCCAAAAACAGACAATGATGAATGCACACATGCAAAACTGTGTGTCTGAAGCTTTAAATGGTTCTGCCATGAAGGACATTGCAGCAGCTTCATAGTTTGACCATCTGTATGATATTATATCTGTTTAGTGTCATGTGTCTTTCTTCCGGACTCTGGGGATTGCTAGAGATGGTTAAATAGGAACTGTCCCTTCTAAAGGGAAAGGAGTGACATCTCTTTTATGAAAATTTAATTCTGAAAATATAATTCAGCCTCTGGGAAGAAGAAGTAAAAAGTAGCTTACTTTTGAATTCTGGCCAGATCTGAATAACCCATGTGTGGTCACAGCACTGCAGCCTGCCTGTGTTTTCACCTCACCTCTGTCCTCTGTGTCTTGTCCGATAACCTGCTCCCTGTCCATCTCACAAGAAAACAGACTCTTGGCTTCCTGGCTCATCTCAACATCCTTATAATATCTACGAATACTGTTTTTCTTAGTAAGTTAACATTCACATACACTTTGCCATAAATATATGTCATACACATACATATGCATGCACTGTTCAACCCACTATATCCTATGTCTGTTATGCTATCTCAGACATATTTGGTTTAGGAAGCTATGACCTTGACCTACTTTAAACATTGTCTTCATAGGCTAATGTAGAAATTGACATGATAGCACCAACATCGAGTGTGTCCATCTATGTTCCTTAGGAGGAAGTTTAGTCTATGAGTTAATATTTGGATTCTAGTCTTTAGGAAGATTCCTCCAATAAGATCACTTAGTTGTCTCTACATGAGCCAGGCCAAAGTTTAATAGGCTCTTGACTTAAGAACAAATTCATAACAACAGAAAAAACTGTGTCATTATGCTGGCTGAGGAAACTATGGATTTGCATGCCAGGAACATGGGCATTTCTGTGGACATGAGTTTAGATGAATAGCAAACACTTATACCATGTGTTTCATGGAATCCTCTGAGAAACTCAGTTCAGTATTTGGCTGTGTGAATTCTATTAACCAACAATCGATTAACATGCAGTGTACATTTTCTGCAATGGGTTCGGTGGCAATAACTAAATAGTGTCCCTAAACACAGAGGCATATGGTTTAATTGAGGAAGTAGGTGTTCACAAGCAATTATATCTTAATAACCAATTACAGATTGAGGACACAAGAAAAACCTGCCAAACAGTTGTAATTCATTTTGGCTCACACAATGTTTTTTAAAAACAATTTTACTCATTGTCAATATTTCAAAATCAGGGGATTTCCTGTAAAAAATCTGTTATAAGTATAAAGAAGCAAGAAAAAATTATATCAGATAAGCAGGCTTGCCACAGCTGCCTAACAGTCATATTTGGGGAGGGTAATTGTATGTGCCTTTGTCTGTGTGTCTCCAAATGTCAGAATATGTAGCTACTTTTCATGTCAACAGTTTGCATGTCTCTGTACAGAGTTAATTCACACGTTCTCTATTTGAACACCTGTCTGGTAGCAGAAGCTGCCTAACTTTATACCTTGGGTGTTGAGAAAAACATGTTTTGAGTTCATTAGGATGTAGCTTAGAGAGGAGAAAGCAGTTACAGAAAGATCACACCATCAGGTGGGTTTCATGAAGACAGCAGTGACTGAAGTGTTTCATAAAGCACTAAGTAAGCAAGTAAGTTAGAGATGGACAGAGGAGAGTAAGTTATGGCAAGAGGAGGAGCAAACAAAGAATGCAGACTTAAATTCTGTTTGTGCTACAGAAGAAAGGGAAGAAATTAAAGGTTGGCATCTTTGCGCATGCCACCTTGCCTCATGATGATCCGTGTGCATTGTGGAGAGACAAAACTGGGTCCTGTAACTTGTCCTCTGACCTGCACAGGAGCAGTGTATAAGATACATGAACTCCAGACAAGTTAAATACACATAGAATAAGTTAAATGAGCTTCAAAAATTCAAAAGAGACAAGCAATTTATAGACTAATAACTGAAAAAATATACATATCACAGCAAAGGTAATTTAAATGATTATGTAACATAAGGAAATATGTTGAATATACAAAAATAAACTATCAAAAATGCATTCTTATCATAATGAACAAACATAAACTTTTAAAGTATTTTCCCCAAGAGACTGTCAAAAATATTGGAAGAGTTCACATTTCTACATCCCACTAAAGGATATGTAATTAGTTCATCAAACTTTAAAAACAGAACATATACAATGGACTTGAATATTTATACACATATTTTGAATCCAGAAAATTTTCCTTTCATTTCACTTCTTATTTTTATTTTTTTCTCATATAGAAGAACATCATGCCTGAAGTTTCTCCACCCTCCATTCCTCCCACCTCTCCTCTTCCTCAGGTCCACGCCTTCTCCATTTTCATCTCCCAAAAGAGCAGGTCTCCAAGGGATATTAACCAAAGAGGCCATAACTAGTTATACGAAGTCTAGGCACAAACCCTTATATCAAGGCTGGATATGGCAACCCAGTAGGAGGAACAAAAAAGTCACAGACACCCCCCCCAACATCTGTTAGGAATTCAAACCAACTCAAGGCTGCACAACCATCATGTACATGCAGAGTACCTACCTGAGATCCATACAGGGCCCACAACTGTTGCTTCAGTGTGTATGAACTATTTTTTTAAGGAAAATAAGTTTATTTGGCTCAAAATTACAGATTGCAATACATCTTTGCAGGGAAGTCAAGACAGCAGAAACTTGAAATAGGTACTCACGTTGCATTCACAGATGAGAGCAGAGGAGTGAATTGAATAAATACATGAAATGCTTGTGTTCAACTCTCTCTCTCTCTCTCTCTTTCACACACATATACATATACATATACATATACATATACATATACATATACATATACATATACATATACATACACATACACATACACATACACATACACATACACATACACATACA
>CM053762.1:61666726-61706147 GCA_028658305.1 Pachyuromys duprasi | reverse complement strand
GGGAGTGGGCGGGCTGCGCATGGGATGCAAAGTACCTAACCTGTGATTGATAACAAAAAATAAAAAAAATTAAAAAAAAAAGAATTTCACCCATTATATTTTGATTATATTCTCCTGCAACTCATCTTATCTCTTTCCAGATCCATCCCTATCTCTGAATTTCCAACTTTTATTATTATTTTTTTTTATTTACTAGCACATCAACCACAATTTGTGCTGTCTATATATATTTGCGGTGAGGGTCATCTCTTGGAATTTGATCAACCTATTATAAACTGTTAAAAAAACTCTCTAGTTTCCAGAACCTACCAATTGGCCATAGCTCCTTTTTCTAGTCCATGCTGGGATGTTGACTGTCATGACCAGAAAACACTAATTTGCTCTGTTCATCCCTGGCAACTGTCTCTCCTAATCATCCCTCCCTATTTGTTTTTGAGACTTCTGGATGTGCCTGATACAGATGTGCCATTTAGAACTGAGCTCTCACATTTCGACCAGCTGTGAGTTCCTGCATTAACCACTATCCATTGCACAAAGAAACTGATATGAGCAGGTCTGAGGTACACAGTTCAAATAGGGGCGCCCTTATGTGCATATGTGTGGGACCATTCACTAGTTGCTGGAAATCTTACCCAGTGGAAGCCCCACCAAAAAGAATTATTCTGCCTTAATCAACCCTATCACCTGCCAATAGCTATGCAGTAGGGAGTGGACTCTGGAAGGCACCTTCCTCTTGTGGAATTTTGACTGGTTTGATCTTATGTTGGTCTAGTACCAGTAACCACAGTCACTGTAAATGTTTAAGTATGACGTCCATGTAATAGGCAGGGGCCAGCATTTCACAGCACTGCTCCTTATCTCCTTGGGTTCCTTTCAGTGCCTTCATCACTGCCCTTTCCTTTCAGTCCTTGCCTGACCTCTATACCCTCCAACTAAATGAGTCAACCTTCTAAAAGCATAGCTCTGGCATCCTGTCCTTATTTACCTACTGGCTGTCTTGTGAACTTTGAATTCTGGAGCTCTCACCACCCTACTTCAGCTTCTATTTGTTCACTCACCCTCTTTCTATAAGTGGGTGTTTACTGAAAACTCTTTCTATAGGCATTGCCCAGCTTGAACCAGAGAAATTAGAATGTGTTGATCAAGGAAATATCAAGAGAATATTATTTTGTTTTAATCACACTCTTGGCAAACTGATCTCTGCTCTGAATAGTTCTGTTCCTCCTAGTGACTCTGCCTTGGCCTATGCCAGGCCTTTGCATATTTTCTTCTGTTTCATTCCATCCTTTTCAGCAAAACTTCACTGAATTTCAACCCAATTATCTCTTTGCAGCAAATGCTGTTATTAGTACCACAGCACTCCTGTCTTGGTAAGAAATAAAATCAGTTCAATAAACAGAGATCCAGTAAAATCATGAGAATTGAATTGAATTCATCAACTTAAATAAACAAAAAAGCCAGCTGTAATGCTGGCTTTAGGGAAAAGTATGTCTACAGCCATCATAATAAAATTATTAATAGATCCACTATTTACCACATATTTTGACCCCTCTCTACTCTTCCTCTCCCACCACCTCCTTTTACTATTTTCTTATTCAAGCTGGCTTTGCTCACAAACTTTAAATAATAGTCAAAGCTTTTTTTAACAGGCATTTAGTCCTTCTGAATCTAAGGGATAACATTTACAAATAATTTAAAAAAATCAGAGACAGGTCATTGCTGTAGCTTACTTTTTAAAACTGGGGTTATTTACTTATTTAATTTTCTTACTTTATATTTAAGAACAGAGAGGTGAGAGAGCAAAGTTGCTGTCCAGTAGTCACATACACTTCTGTGGAAAATCAAAGAAACCACTAAATTGTGGAGAGAAAGGAGAAAGGCGTTATATGGGTTGATAAAATTGTACAACAACTCTGGAAATCAATCTAGTACTTTCTCAGACAACTAGGAATAGTGTTTCCTCGAGATCCAGCTACACCACTAATAGGCATATATCCCAAAGAGGCTCAAACACACAATAAGGACATTTGCTCAACCATGGTTGTAGCAGCTTTATTTGTAATATCCAGAAGCTGGAAACAACCCACATACCTCTCAACTGAGGAATGGATACAGAAATTGTGGTACAACTACACAGTGGAATATTACTCAGCAATAAAAGAACCAAGGATATGATGAAAATTGCAGGTAAAAGGTGGGAACTGGAAAGGATCATCCTGAGTGAGCTATCCCAGAAACAGAAAGACAAACAGGGTATATACTCACTCAAAAGTGGATATTAGACATATACTATAGGATAAACCTACTAAAATCTGCATACCTAAAGAAACTAACCATGATAGAGGATGCTAGCTAAATTGCTCAATCCCCATTCAGCAAGAGGATGGACATCAGAAGGAGAAAACAGGGAACAGGACAAGAGCTTGCCACAGAGGGCCTCTGAAAGACTCTGCCCTGCAGACTATCAAAGCAGATGCTGAGACTTATGGCCAACCTTTGGGCAGAGTGCAGGGACTCTTATGAAAGAACTGGGAAATAGTAAGTCCTAGAGAGAACAGGAGCTCTAAAAGGAAAGTAACAAAACCAATAAATCTGGGTACAGGAGTCTTTTCTGAGACCAGCGGCCATTGATGGAGATAACCTAGAACCCCTGCACAAACATAGCCCATGACAGTTCAGTGTCCAAGGGGGTTCCATAGTAATGGGAAAACGGACTGTCTTTGACATGAACTGATTGGCCTGCTCTTTGATCACCTCTCGCTGATGGGGGAGCAGCCTTACCAGGCCACAAAGGAAGGCAATGCAGCCTCTCCTGGTGAGACCTGATAGATTAGGATCAGAAGGAAGGAAAAGAAGACCTCCCCTATCAGTGGACTTAGGGAGGGGCATGTGTGGGGAAGGAGGAAAGAATGTGAGACTGGGAGGGGAAGAGGGAGGAATTTATGGGGTGATACAAAGTGAATAAACTGTAAATAATAAAAATAAAAATTAAAAAATAATTCACAATGACTTTAAAATCATTTCTAAAGGATATAGATATTTTAAAATTTGTTTTACTCTTTACTTTTTGATCATTTTATGAACTATTGAATAAAAAATGATATCTTTTGAGTTGATAAAAAATAAAAACACCAAGGATCTCCCTGGCCTTTTAAAAAGACTTGTGGCATAGGGTAGAAGAAGCCCGCACCCAGATAAGTTTATTGTGCAAGTCTATGATGTGATGTTCTGTCCTGCTGTCTCCTACAGTACTATCAGTACATCAGAGACTCTGCAAGGTTTTGTGCACAGCACATCCATTTGCCCGTAGTTTTTGCATACTAGATGCCACAGTTCATGTTACAGTTTGGCAGATCCATTTACTTCACAAAGACTCTGTTTCTCTCCTGTTTCTGTGACTGGCCTGTCCTAGTAGTTAATGCCACTCTAGAGACAGCTGCAGCATGCAGGGTCATGACTCTCTCGGAGGCCTGTGTTAATTTATGGGCAGTTTCTGTTGCTGTTATCTTCAGCATTTCCCTGGGTTGCTTTAAATCAGTCCAGATGTCATTTACTTCTAAGTAAAAAGCTTGGGCTTCCCTGTGGGGAACAGAAACCCAAGCCCTCTTTCATATTTGGGCAGTAAAAAGGATTACCCTCACTTTATTCTTTCATCTACCCCTGCTCAGCACTCCGAAGACATGGGCCAACCCAGTATGGACTCACTGCAGTCTGTTTTCAACAGTTATGAAATGCATCACGTTGTACCATTTCTGTGTTATTTACATATGACATTAGGTTTCTGAAATCCTGACATACACACTTACCTGAATCCTTCTGTGAATATAATTGATTCTTTCATCAGATCCTGTACCTTCTTCTATAGTAAGGAATGTGTGAGTTAAAATAATGAAAAAAAAAAACATGGATGTGAATGATATATCATCGGAGGAACGAGGAAACATGAACTTGCTTGCTTTATATCAAAATAAAAGGAAGTATTTTTTAATCTTCTATATTTTTGTTTTTCCTTTTTAAAATCATCTTAAGAAAATCAACGAAGAGTTACATGAAGATATGCTACTGATAAAATTAAGGTAAATATTTAAAACAAATAAGTGAGTTTTAAGAATATATAAAGCTTTTTTCTGAGTCTTTTTTTGTAATGTGTGTGTCATATGTGGGAATTTTACATTAGTATGTATGTTTATGCTCAAACAAGTTTATGGTTTGGCCTTTGCCTTCTCCTTTTTGTAAGTCAGGATCTTTCTGGTTTTTCACTGCATCTGCATGTTAATGGCATGTGGGCTTCTGTGCTTCTTCAGTCTCTGCCTTTCCTCTTTCTATAAAAGCTCTGGGAATAACCATGCTAGTGTTGTGAGCCGGCTCTTACATAGGTTATAGGGATTTGAACTCAGTTCTCACATTTAAAGAACAGACACTTTAATCCACTGAACCAACTACTCAGCTCTTATGATCAGGTTTTGATATCATAAAGAAACAACAAATATTGCCTAAATTAATCTGCAATCACTTTTCACTATTGGATTGGCATTTTAATTTCTTGTCATCTACTCTTTGAAATTTTTATTTAGGTAGAAAAATAAATTTATTTTCATTTCTGCATTTTTTTCCATTTATTTCCCATTTTCTCTAAAATGGTGTGTCTGGTCCCTTTAAAAACATTCTCCAGGACGAATTGGAGCTGCCCAGATATTCTTGGAAGTGTAGTCTCTCCCTGGGTGTGGGCACCTGTCAGAGGGTACCCCAGCTCTCCTTCTCCAAGCACTTAACAATGGCCTCTAGCTCCATGGTTTCGGTGTTCAGCTCTTCTTTTTAAGCTGAGATTTCATCTGGTTGGGAATTGTATAGGTTTTCTGTATGCTGTCACCACCGTTGCGAATGTGCCCATGTCTGTGTCAAGAAGATAATATTTCCTTGAAGGATATTTATCTATCTATCTATCTATCTATCTATCTATCTATCTATCTATCTATCTATCTATCTATCTATCTATCTATTCACTTTACATCCTGGTTGTAGCTCCATCCCTCCATCCCTCCTCACTACCAAGACCCACCCTCCTTCCCTTTCTCCCACCAGTCTCCCCTATTCCTCAGAAAAGGGGAGCCCTCTTCCCATTCTTCCCAGTTCATCAAGTCCTATCAGGGCAAGCATGCACTTTTCCCCTGTGGCCTGGCAACACAATCCTCCAGGGGTTAGTAATTGAAAAGGTGGCAAAAGACTATGTCAGAGAGAGCACCCTCTCCCCTAATTAGGGAAGCCATACGAGGCCTGTGCTGCCCATCAGTTACATCTTGATATGGGGCTATATCCAGTCCATGCAAAGTCCCTTGTTAGCGCTTCAAACTCAACAGGCCTCTCTTGGGCCTGGTTGGTTGTCTCTGTTGATCTGCTTCCTGACACTTTCAGGTCTTTTTCTCTTTCCATGATTTCTGTTTTTAATGCCTGACTTGTATTCCATTGTGTAAACATACCACAGTTTCTTTATTCATTCTTTGGCTGAGGAACATCTAGGTTGTTTCCAGTTTCTGGCCATTAAAAATAAAGCTGCTATGAATTTGGTTGCTCAAGTGTCCATGTTGTATGGTTGAGCATCTTTAGGGTATATATTCAGGAGTGGTAAAGCTGGCTCTTGAGGTAGAAATAGTTCCAATTTATGAGAAAGGGCCAGATTGATTTCCAAAGTGGTTGTACACAGTCCAGCAGCAATGCAGGAGGGTTCCCCTTTCTCTATATCTTCACCAGCATGTGCTGTCACTTGAGTTATTGAGCGCAGACATTCAGATGAATGTAAGATGGAATCTCAGAGTCATTTTTATTTGCATTTGCCTGATGGCTAAGGACATTGACAATTTTTTAAGTGCTTGTCAGCTATTTGACATTTCTCTGTTGAGAGTTCTCTGTTTAGCTCACTGCCCCATTTTTTTTAATTGGGTTATTTTGTTTGCTGGTATTTAATTTCTTGAGTTCCTTATGTATTTTGGATATTAGCCCCTTGTTGGATGAACAATTGGTGAAGTTCTTTTCCCAGTCTGTAGACTATTGGCTACTGATTTTAAAAAAATCTTGTATCCAGCCACTTTGTTGAAGTTGTTTATCAGCTGTACAAGTTCTCAGGTAGAATTTGGGGGTCACTTATGTACACTCTCTTATCATCTGTGAACAGTGATAATTTGACTTCTTTCATTCTGATTTGTATCGCCTTGATCTCTTTTAGTTGTCTTGTTGCTCTAGCTAGAACTTCAAGTATTATATTGAAGAGATACTGAGTGGGTAGCTTTGTCTTATCACTGGTTTTAATGAAATTATTTTGAGTTTCTCTCTAATTTGATGTTGCTTATTGAATTACTCTATATAGCCTTTATTATGTTTAGGTTTGTGTCTTGAATCCCTTATTTCTCCAAGACTTTTATTATGAAGTGGTGTTGTATTTTGTCAAAGGCCTTTTCTGCATCTGATGAGATGATCAAGTTATTATTTTTTCTTTCAGCTTGTTTATACGGTAGATTACATTGGTGGATTTTTATATGTTGAACCATCCCTGAATCCCTGGGATGAAGCAAAACTGATCATGGTGGATGATGGACCTGATATGTTCTTGGATTTGGTGTGTGAGCATTTTATTGATAATTTTTGCATCAATGTCATGAGTGAAAATTGGTTTGAAATTCTTTGTTGAGTCTTTGTGTGTTTGGGGTATCAGGATGATTGTTGCTTCATAGAATGAGTTTGATAATGTTTCTTCTGTTTCTATATTGTGGAATAGTTTGACATTCTTTGGATATCTGGTAGAATTCTGTCCTAAAACCATCTGTCCCTGGACTTATTTTGTTTGGGAGATTTTGATGATTGCTTCTATTTCTTTATTGGTTGTTGGTTTAAACTGTTTACCTGATTTTTATTTAACATTGATAAGTGAAATCTATGAAGAAAATAGTTCATTTCTTTTAGATTTTTACAATTGTGTTGAATAGAGGTTTTTGAAATATGACCTAATTATTTTTTGGATTTTCTCCTTATCTGTTATTATGTCCTCCTTTTCATTTCTGATTTTGTTAATTTGGATACTTTTTAGTTAGATTGGCTAACAGTTTGGCTATCTTGTTGATTTTCTCTAAAGCCAGCTCTTGGTTTCATTGATTCTTTGTGTTATTCTCTCTGTTTCTTACATAGTGATTTCAGCTATAAGTGTGCCTGCTTCATTTTGTTCTAAAGCTTTCAGTGTGCTGTTAATTTGCTAGTTTGGGCTCTCTCTGAGTCCTTTATGAAGACACATAGTGCTTTGTACCTTCTTCTTAGCACAGTTTTTATTGTGTCCCATACGTTGGGGTTATTGTGCTTTCACTTTCATTGAATTCTAGAGAGTCTTTAATTAATTATTTATTTATTTCATCCTGGTTTCCATGAGTTTTTAGGCTTTCTACTATTTCTGTTGATGTTGAGTTCCAGTTTTAATCCATGATATGATGCACAGGGTTATTTCAGTCTTCTAATATCTGTTGAGCCTGAAGTGGTTGTGGGTCTAAGAAGGTGTTTTATGCAAGCTGTAATGCTATATGAAAGCGATTTAATGGAAAATATTTGAGATATCTCTTCTCCCTCTGTGCTATTATCATATTTATGTTATGATATTTCAAAAGTTCAACATTTTAACATTGATCAATGGAGTTCTGATAGGTTGATGGCACACTGGCTATTTATTATTTAGTCACAAGCCGAAGATTTTAGATTCCCTTTGGTTATCTCCTGAATATAGACTTAAAAGTGCTTTTCATGATACTAAAAACATGTCTGTCCAATCTGTATATCTAGTCCTTTGGACTGAAAAAAAGGATGTTTTTTAAACCGATAGCTATAGCTTTTACTAGGTCACAAAGGCATGAGTCTAGTCTTGCTGTCTTACAGAAACCTGTTGACTGCTTTTTCTCAACACAATGGTAGTACTAATATACATCCTTTTGTAAACTAAAATTCATATGAGCTTCAGGAAATCAAAAAGTCGCAAACCTTGATTCACCACAGATCAAACAGACTCCAGATAAGTACACTCACCTGATCTTGAAATGGGATTTTTCTCTTGGTTTTGGGACAACTCACTTTCCCCAATACTAGACAAATTTTAATTTCTGTTCCTAGTGTATATTTATCTCAGCAGATTTTTACCTGGTTGCCATACTCCATTCAGGCAGCACCTGTCATTTTGAGATCTGGACTTGTTGAGAGCTGATGTAAATCAGTCCAGCCAAAGTGATTGCATCCTAACTCTTCATCTGGATCACTAATCAGATGCTTTTGATAAGGGACCCATTGCCTAGCCTTTTACTAGCCTTTCAGGCTTTCTGGGCCCTAATCACATTATTCTAATGTCATCTAGAAGTGGTATAGAAGAGATTATGTTGCCCATTGTCCCACCTAACAGACTGAAATGTCAAGTCAAAAGAAACTCTGCAATAAGTGAAAAATGGCCATCTACTTACTGCCATACCAGAAAATAGGCCCTAATTCCTGTTTCTCCTGGAATGCATGATTATGCCTAGCATTAGAAAAAAATCTTAAAGACCAGGTCTCCATGGTCTGACTCATGGTGTTAAAGTCTCCATACCGGCCCTTGGACCCATCTCAAAGATCTGAGAAGGAATCCTACTCTAGCAGTAATGAGAGGACTTAATTCCAAAGAGCCAGCCAGTCCCAACTGGTGTCAAGTAGTCTCCTTGGGCATCAGCCAATCCCAATGGAGGTCAGGTAGCCACAAAAGGAATTTTCTGCAGAATAAATGCTCTTTGTTTTTGTATGCCATCTGAGTCTGGGGGTTTTCTTTTGCGATTCACAGACCCTAACACTTCCTGTATTTGTTTGAGAGATTTATTGTTCTCTTTTACAGCTTCTATTATTTTCATAATCTCAAAAATAACATCATTTTCTTGAGCTTCAGGTGTGTTAGTATTTCCAGGACTTGGTGTGGTAGTGACATTTGGTCCTGAGCTTTGTTGCTCATGTGCTTATGCAAACCTCTAGCCACCTGGGTGTCTCTGGTGAGAGCAGGCCTGGTGGTCTCTGATGCCCTGGCAGTTTGGGAGATGGTAGAGAGGGCTCTACACTGAGTGTTGTTCGGGCCTGCAGAGGCCTCTTTGGGTTGACAGATGTGAATCAGAGCCCGAGTACCACTCAACTGGCCGTGTACTAGGTGAGACAGGAAGGTCCAGAGTCAGCCAGGAAAGAGCTCTAAACTGAAGGTCTGTAGGGGATTAGGTGTGGGGCACTGTCCTTGGGATGCCAGTCAATGGGGGACAAGTCTGGCCCAGAGCTCCTGCCTCTGGTGGCTGTGTCCCAGGTGGGTCAGGCACCTCAGGGCTTTAGCAGCTTTGGCATCAATAAGTCAGCTGGACAGAGAAGAGATCCCGGCTTTACGGAAATGGACTTAGTTGTGCAGTCCTTTGGAGGCTAAGCAGGTGCTGTGTTCCTGCACTCAGATTTGGCTGGGCTCCACCATCTTGGACCCAAGCCCTGTACATTTCGATTGTCCGGCTGGTATATTCAGGGGAATCAGTAGAGTTGTGGATTAGTGTTGCGATGCCGACTCCCAGTATGTAGGGGTTGCCCTTGAGGAAGCCGAAGGAACCCAGGTGAGAATTCTGGGACAGAGCACTCCTGATACCAGCGACTGGCATTCTTACATGCAAACCACCGTGGCCTGCTATTCAGGTGCTGCCTTCAAGAAGGCAGGAGGAATCCAAGGTTTGGCAGCTTCCGCGGAAGGTACTGGAGAGTCATGCTTCTTATAGACAGAACTGCACTTGGTGCCGCAGGATCTTGCAGGACTCCTGGACCTGGATGACATCTGTGGGAGGGCCTGAAATTGTTTTCCCTAGCTCCTGGAAGTCCACTCTCTTCGGGGAAACACCGGTATCAGTGTTTTGGGATCGGCTATTCGGTTACTCATCAGCAGTCTTTTGTCATCGGCCTCTGCCATCTTGGAAGTCTTGAAGGTCTTTCTTTTTTTAAATATTTTTTGTTATAAAACCTTGTCCTGAGGTTTTCTTTTTTTTAAATTTATTTATTTTATATCAATCACAGGTTAGGTACTTTGCATCTCAGGCGTAGCCCCCTCCATCATTCCCTTCCACCCTCCCTCATCTCCTCCCTTCCCCCTCCAAGTCCACCAACGGGGGAGGACCTCGTCCCCTTCCATCCAACCTCAGATCATCTTGTCTCCTCAGGGCTGGCTGCAATGTCCTCCCCTGGGATCTAGCCAGGCTGTTACTCCCTGGTATGTATGGGGGAGGGTCAAAGAGTCAGCCATCAAGTTCAAGACTGAAACAGTCCCTGTTTCCCTTACTAGGGTCTTCAGTTGACACTGAGCTATCATGGACCACATCTGAGCGGGGGTTCTAGGCCACATCCATATCTAACAAACCATTGAAGGTCTTTCTTAAACACTGATTCAGTGTCAGAACTTGGGGGAGGCTTGACCTGACTAATTAGACTTTTGTTGTTGTTGTTGCAGCTTCACATCTGTCTGTCTGTCTGTTTCTCTCTCTCTCCTTCCCTTGCTATCTCTCAAAATACAGTTTGTTTTTCTATGAAGTACAGGTCCATTATTTCTCCCCATAGTAATTTTTTTTTTGCCTAGAATACTGTTTGCTTAATAATTGTGCATTATAAAAATATTTCATTCTGCATGTTATTGTTATTAAACCATGATTGTTTGCACAATACTTTTATTGATTATCACTTCCCAGTCGCCTAGGTCCTCCCTTCACTTTTTTCTTTCTTATTATTTTATTTATTTATTATTAATTACACTTTATTCACTTTGTATCCTCCCATAAACCCCTCCCCCCCTCCTAATCCCACCTTCCCTCCGCCTTCTCCACTCATGCACCTCCACAAATCTACTGATAAGGGTGGTCTTCCTCTCCTTCTTTCTGATCCTAGTGTATCAGCTCTCATCAGGAGTGGCTGCATTTTCTTCCTCTGTGGCCTGGTAAGGCTGCTCCCCCATCCGGGTGAGGTGATCAAAGAGCAGGCCAATCAGTTCATGTCAGAGGCAGTCCCTGTTCCCATTACTATGGGCTCCACTTGGACACTGAACTGCCATGGGCTACATCTGTGCAGGGGTTCTAGGTTTTCTCCTTGCATGGTACTTGGTTGGAGTATCAGTCTTAGGAAAGACCCCTATGCTCAGATATTTTGGTTCTGTTGCTCTCCTTGTGGAGTTCCTGTCCTCTCCCTCTTACTATTTCCCACATCTTTTGTGAGATTCCATGCACTCTGCCCAACAATTGACCATAAATCTCAGCATCTGCTTTGATATCCTCCATGGTTTTTGAACTGTAATTTTGTGACAAACCCTGCAATAACATTTGTTAATGTGTGTTCACTTCATTCTCCACATTCAGCCTACATACGTGAGGAGGTGCAATACATGTTAATGAAGGGGATTTTATGAGTAAAGCAGATATGGCAGGGACACCAAACCAGCATAGAGGTAAGACATACTTGCAAGCAAAATAAGCAGGACCCAGATACCTAGTACTTGTAGTCATTTTAGAGACTGCAAGGGGAAGATTACTTACCAGGGAAGGTAGTCTTGAGACAGCAAGTTACCAAGAGTGCTTATAACTTTTCTTAGTTCAGATGCACTTTTAGAAAGCTGGTGGTGCAGAGAGGGAAAGGCAGGGATCTCTAGCTCTTATGAGATCAATGCTTTCACATAAAGAGAGTTCAGAGATTTTCATGGTGCATGATTGGTCTTCTGAATTACAAACTATCTCACTTTCATGTGCAAATAGATTATTAATGGCATGTTTTTCATACAAAGTAGTAGATATTAAATATTACAATACACAGTAATGTTTTAAGTTTAGAAAATAATTATACATAAAACTTATATATTTATGTACATAAGTGAGACACGATTGTGTAACAATTGAAAGTGAAAGAGATTTTTTAGCTGCTTTATAGCTAACTTTATTTGGTTTATTAAGGATAAAAGTTTTTTTCTATTTATTATTATTATCATGTATTACAATTTATTTAATTTGTATCCAGGTTGTGCCCCCCTCCCTTGTTTTCTCCCAATCTCACCTGCCCTTTCTCTTCTCCCCATAGGCCCTCCCTCTTAGTCCACTGCTAAGGGAGGTCCTGCTCTGCTTCTATCTGACCCTAGCCTATCAGGTCTCATCAGGACTGGTTGCATTGTCTTCCTCTGTAGCCTGGCAAGACTGCACACCCCAGGGAGGAGGCGATCAGAGAGCCTGCCACTGAGTTCATGCCAGAGAAACTCTCTGCTCTCCTTACTAGGGAACCCACTTAGAGACTGAGTCTATGGATTACATATGAGTAGGGGTTTTAGTTGCTCTCCATCCATGGTCCTTTGCTGGGGCATCAGTCTCTTCAGGGGCCCCAGGGCCCAGGTTTATTTGTTTGTTTGTTTGTTTATTGGCTTGTTTGGTTTCCTTTTGGAACTGCTGTCCATCTAGGTCTTTCTTTCTCCCCCTACTTTCATAAAATTCTGCCCAAAGTTTGGCCATGAGTCGTAGCCTCTGCTTCAATACCTCGCAGGCAAATGGTGGGAACTAGAAAAGATCATCTTGAGTGAGGTTACCTAGAAGCAGAAAGACACACATGGTATATGCTCACTCATAAGTGGTTATTAGACATATAATATAGGATAAATATACAAAAATTTATACTCCTATAGAATCTCAACAACAAGGAAGACTGGAGGGAAGATGCTCAATCCTCATTCAGAAGGGCAGACATAATTGCCATTGGAAACAGAGGACAAGGAACAGGACAGGAGCTTACCACAGCAAGCCTCTGAAAGAATCTACTGATCGAGGTATCAAAAGTGAAAGTTTTTGAAGTTAGTTGTGAATAACAGTTTTATTTCTTGAAATTAAAATATAATTACATCATTTTTATCCTATCTTCCTGCCTTTTGGTCTCCCTCAAATTGATGTTTTATATATACAAACCTGTATAAGGGTAATACAACTAACCATGTTACTATGAAGATGGGAATCTAACAGGACCCTAAACCTAGACAAAAATCTACAAGTAAATAAAGAATATTCAAAGTAGTAGAATAGAGGATTTTGATTATTCAATACCAAGTTGTCAGCCATGAAATGATATACATTCAAATAATATTATGCTGACAGAAATTAATTTAATAGTATAAGAAAATGTGCAAGATAAAGTAAGTAAAGAAAAATAAAGGTGCTCTAATATATATATTAGATATATATATATCTAATATATATATATATATATATATATATATATATATATATATCTGACAGAGACAGATTAAGAAAACCCCTCTGTTTCCTGCATGGAGCATGGCCCTTGGAAAGACATACTTACATTAGCATGGGCACTAATATATCCTGTGCCAGAGAAGAAAAGGTTGTGTGCTCTCTGGTGTTCGCTCACTCCTCCTGTGGCCTTCTGCCTTTTCTTTGCTCAGCTTTCATCCTTAGATTCTTGAACTTAGCCTTTTCTCAGCAGTCATATCACCCATTTGGCATCTCTTGTTGGTATCTATTTTCTTTCCTACATTTTTCTTGTGGTTTCTTTTCTCAACCATACATGATGTTGACATACATCATGTCTATTTTTAAGTTTCATGTAATAGTTGTAGAATTCTGTAGTAGCACAATACTGTAGAAATGAAAGAGCTATAAATGCACCATATGTGCAGAATTTAAATATTCTGGTACCTACATTAAGACACACGGATTCTTGTTAAAACAAGCAAATAAAAAGACAAGTAATTTTAATTTTAGTAATGAATTTTAAGTCATTGTGAAAATTATAAGGGTTCCAACACTGCAAATAAATACTTCAGATACTTATATCTTATGATCAGTGCTTTGAGATTGCACTGTTCATTTAAAGCTCATCTCCATCTGTAACAGCCATGTTTCAGTTATGTGGGAGGTAGGTATAGCTAGTGCTAGTATCTATAACTGTATACCTCCATGTCTTCTCATTCCTCAGATTTGCTTTCTAAACTCCCCAGATTTTTGTTCAGTAGCTTTAGATTAAAGGGTAATCAGCACTCAATCCCATGGTGAACTGTCATAAAACTGAGTCCCTTAAAAAATAATTCGGCTATAGGCTGTCATTTTGTTCTGACTACAATGTCCTTTGCTTTTCAAAAGTTTTTTAGTTTCATGAGGTCCTATTTATTAATTGTTGCTCTTAGAGGCTGAGCCGTTGGTGTTCTGTTCAGGAAGTTGTCACCTGTACCAATGAATTAAAGGCTCTTCCCCACTTTTTCTTCTAACCGATTTAGTGTATCTGTTTTTATGCTGAGGTCTTTGTTCCACTTGAACTTTACTTTGTGCAGGGTGATAAATATGTATCTATTTTCATTTTTTTACATGTAGACATCCAGTTGGACCAGCACCATTTGTTGAAGATGCTGTCTTTTTTTTTTTTTTTTTTCCATTGAATGGTTTTGGCTTCTTTGTCAAAAATCAAGTATCCGTAGGTGTGTGGGTTTACTTCTAGGTCATCTACGGTGGCTGGCTCTTTGAACCCCTAGCCCCTGAGGGAGGAACAGCCTTGCTAGGCCACAGAGGAGGATATTGCAGCCAGGCCTGTTGAGACCTGATAAAATAGGGTCAGATGGAAGGGGAGGAGGACCTCCCCTATAACTGGACTTGGAAAGGGGCAGAGAGGAAATGAGGGAGGGAAGGTGGGGTCAGGAAGGAATGAGAGAGGGGCCTATGGCTGGGATACAAAGTAAATAAACTGTAATTAATATAAAAAATAAAAATTAAAAAAAATAATTCAGCTATGGAGCCTCTGGTAACTAAGTAACTGGCAAGGGATAATCTCTTCAGCAAAGGGGGAGTTTTATGTTTGTTTAATTAAATAAAAATGAAGGTTGTAATTACTAGCCTCTTTGAGTAAATATAAACCAATACCGAGAATATCTTGACTTCTGAGAAACATGGAACTCTCCAGAGCTAAGCATTTATGGAGAAGTCAATAAGCACCTGAGCCATGGCAAAGAGCCAGAAGAGTAAATTTCTTTCTCCAGTTATATCTTCAAATCATTTAGCCATTTGTTCACCTAGAGCTGCAGACGATGGGAAAGCCTGAACTCTGCTTAACAGAGAGTGCATATGCTAAGTGTATTTACTTTTTCTCTTTTTACTGTGTTTGTGTATAAGAGTTTAGTAGCAATCATATAACTGCAAATAACTGTTGTCCACCATGTTTTGTTAATGGGTATACTAGGCAGTTAAAAATAGAAAATGGTAGTTTAGTTAACCTGGAACTTTTTTCCAGGTTAGTGATACTTGCAGAAAAATTTACTTGCAAAATATGCTTTCTTATATAGTTTATTATTTCTTCTGTCATGTTCAATGTTTAAAATCAAGTTAGCCTGCTTATTCCATGTTATTAATAAGCTTTATGAATCTGAGGTATTAGTGAGTTTTTGTTGATTTTAGCTAGAGCCATGGTACAAAAATCAGCTGTGTCACATCCTGACTAAATTGCTCCTTGCTGCTATAGCCATAGACCCATCTACTTGATAGACTATATTCATTCTTCTGTGACCCTGCTCTTTGTCTCATTTATGCATACATGAAATGGTACTCATATTGATGTCTATGGAAAATTATCTTAGTGCATCTTATACAAAACACTAAAATGAACTCTTGAGATTATAATAAATTTTATTTTATTACTGCCTCAATTTTAAGAAAAAACTCAGGCTCATAGTTGTACATTGACTTCCCAAATGGATTTTTCACACAACCTTTGTTTCTTCTGCCCTCTTTTATATTCTGACTCCTAGAATTACCTGATTCTGCCTGGGACTCAAACCAAAATTTACCCTTCGTCCCCTTAAAGTGCTTTTCACTTGGCAAACTTTGGATAAATATATCACCTAGAACAAGTACTGTTTTAAGTACTAATAATTGCTTTCAACTATTATGTTAATAATTACAATTTCCACAGCTAGTACTGTCATTAATCAGACATAGTTCTAAGACTATTTAAGTCTAGGAAAAGTATCAGGATTGTTGGCGCTTGGAGTTCTTGGAGTATGCATTAATCTTTCTAAATTTTTTGTGTGTGTGTGTGATAATTCCACAGCAACCCCATGCACTGGCCTAAAACCAGGAGCCAGCCAGGGTGGGTGTAGAGACTTGGTTGCAGCTTTCCAAATGTAAAGTTTAGAACTTGCCTGAAAAGGGAAAGGCAAGGAATAGACTTGCGGGTTCAGAGTCTGAAACCTCTTGACTGCCATCTATTTTTATTCTTTGTTCGGCTCCAAGTAGAATCTTGTTTGCTGGCACAATTAATATTATATGTTGCTGAAAATGTTAAAAGAGTTCCTTAATTGAAAATTGTATTGACATTAAGTTAAAATATTTTCTCAATGTCTTCTTAATGTTTTTCCATTTTAATTTATATTGAACTTGGCTGTAATATGGAATTTTTAACTAGTTATTTATTATATTTTTTGAACAATGATTGTATCATAATTGTATTTGCTAATGATCCAGGACTCAAGTTAAAAAACATCATTACTACAGATTTAAGTATTTGGTCATTTTAATCTCTACAATTAATTACACAGTAGTTCTAAATTTCATAGAAAAGCATAACACCTTAAAATATCTTCTTGCTTTAGTAATTTGATTATATTCTAGTATTGATATTACTTCTAAAATAAAATGCTATCTTTCTAACAAGAAAGTTTTAAAAGAATTTGTAGGAGAATATATAATTATACCTCAAGGAAAATTTGACTCTTTCTATTATTTTTTTTTACAAAAGACCCTATTTATTTGAAATTTATTGAGCACTGGCCTATGCTATTGCTAATCACGAAATAAGTGTTGTTTTTTGCTTGCTCGTTTATTGAGAACCACTTTATTCTTTGTAGTGCTGTTCCTTATTGTGAATAAATTTAATAAATGGTTTTTATGTGTCTTTTAAAATAATAATATATAATTCTGAAAATAAAACAGACTAGCCAGAATCTATATTTGAGAAAACACAAATCCATTGATGACACTAATAAATTTAAGATAATAACCTAATACATACCCTTTACCAGGTTTGTTTTAATTTGATATCAATTGGTTTCTAAAGACTGTATTTAGCACTGAACTCTGAAAACATACAAAGAAAGAGTAAAGAGCTAAACTTAAGATGTTTGATGCATTTAGGCATCAAAAAACTAACATATATTATATTTGAGGTTTTTGTTTTATTTAATCTTTAAATATTCCCATTTGATGACATTTATCATAGAATAGAAGAATGATACTTAGTATTCACACATATTGCATCCAAGGAATATCTCCAGTTACAGATGATGCATGTGTGAAGATTGATGCTATCTAGAACATGGTATCGTGGGAAGCAAAAGAAAATCCACACTGAGCTTTGTGGTGCAGACTGGGGTAATAGGCACCTGCACAGTCTAGGAGAGTCTAATGTTTTGGTGTCCCACTCACTGTGGGACATTGAGGAAACATCCTTAATGTCATGCAAGAAATGCATTGTTCAATGGTATGACAACTTATATACTGACCACACTCCATGGCAATCCTTACTCCTAATAGTTGTTGACCAGCAAAACTGGATTTACTGGGAAACAGATGAAGATAGAGACTGATAGATGGATTAATGTTGGAAGACTCTGCTATTAAGATCACAGTGTACCTTGTCCATATATCTCGACAAGATCGACACAAAATGGAGGACTCCCTATCTCAGAAGGGCTTCCTCTCCTCTGCCTTACCTTATCTGGAGAGGGTCTTTGTGCATAGATGGATGACTCTGCACAGAGCTACCTGACTCAAAACACATGTGCAGCTCCTTTGTCTTTGCTGTATGTTATGACCAATCAGCCCTTCTTATCAATATGAGAATTAGTAATGTGTTTTGGCCAATCAGTCCTTCCCTTTATATACCTCACTCCTAAAACAACAAAATGAGCTGTTTTTTTCTGAAACTGACTCCCAGAAGTCTTGTTCCCTATTCATTGTTGCTGTACCCTTTGTCCTACCAGGCTCTCAGGGGAAGGGAGGACCACAGATAAATAGATATGTAAATGAATGTACACACACACATATATATATATATATCAACTATGTATAGTTGATAGATACTGATCATGATTGACAGATGAAAGATAGATAGATAGATAGATGATAGATAGATAGATAGATAGATAGATAGATAGATAGATAGATACATACATACATACATACATACATACATACATACCTACATACATACATAGGAAGTTATGTGTTTGGTAACATGGTAAAGGAGGAGCTGAGAAGAGTTGGGTGAGAGGGATAGATATAATCAAAATATAGTTTATGAAATTCCCAAAAAACTAATAGACCAGTTTTTAATATAAGAAAAAATGAATAATTGAATATTCTTTGTTGAAATTTTATTGTTAAGCTTACATTTGGACTTCTGAGAAAATTGAGAAACGTTTTGTTAGTGAGCTGATGTATTGGTTTGATAACAGTAAGTCTTAGATAGAAGAGATTATCAATGAGTGTAACAGCCAAGTTTTACGGCCTTGAAACAGAGTAAAATTACATAGGTCCTCTCCATCACTTATTCACTAGCACTCTGGAAAACAAGAAAAAAAAAAAAAAACTCAAGGAAAGTGTCACAGTATGGGCTGATCAGGACATGATCTCTAACTTTGAGTATTACTTAGAGGCATTTTTCTGGGGAGCTTCCCAAGAAACTGTGCTTCTCAAGACATGAGGAAAGAGGTTGCAAAGATGGCAAAAGTAGTGATACCATTTGAACAGATGTGGCAGTCATTACTAAAAGAAGTGCAGTCTGCAAAAGCCTTTCAAGAATGTTTTAATTTGAGACAAAGAAAGCATATTTTATGATCATAAATAACTTCCTCTGGGTGACTCTCACCTCACCTGTCAGTTTCCTTGCACCAAGATAAAGTCTTGGTTACACGTTCACTGATAGTCTTCCATCAGGCATATCTGAACAATCACAGAGGGAAGGAATGGCACACACAGAAGACCCACTGAACTCTGCTTTGTAGTTCTCTCATCCCTCAGATAACAGCATCTATTGGGTCCTCACAGACTATGCACTTAGATAAATTTCCGAGAGAAATGTTACTGTGACAAAACAAAATCCCTAAGAGTGGAGCTGGCTTCGTTCTGCAGCAGATACTCTGAGTCTCTCTCTGATGCTGCACCAAGATTCATTTTCACTCTTTTTGTCAGTACAGTTGATGGTGTAAGGGGCCAGCTGGTTGGACTCACTCACTAAGGTTTTAGAGCCCTGAGCACTATGACCTTTTTTTTTTCCATTTTTAAATTTTTATTAATTATACTTTATTCACTTTGTATACCCCTATGCCCCCCTCCCCTCCCAATCTCATCTCCATTCCCCTTCTCCACACATGCCCCTTTCCTAGTCCACTGATAGGAGAGGTCTTCCTCTCCTTCGTTCTGATCATAGTTTATCAGGTCTAATCAGGAGTAGTTGCATTGTCTTTCTCTGTGGCCTGGTAAGGCTGCTCCCCCCTCAGGAAGAGGAGGTGATCAAAGAACAGGCCAATCAGTTCATGTCAGAGACAGCCCCTGTCCCCTAACAGAGACAGTAGGAGAGAAAAATTGTTCTTTGAGTACCCAGGTATCGGGTCCTTGTGCTTTCCTATCCATTGGGAGGTAACCTGTCTAATGCAATGGCAAAAAAACCCAAGAAGGTCATAGTTCCCATAATTAATGTCTCTGACATTGACTGATTGGCTTGCTCTTTGATCACTTCCCCCTTAGGGCAAGGAGCAGCCTTAGCAGGCCATAGAAGAAGACAATGCAGACAGTCCTGATGAGACCTGATAGACTAAGGTCAGAGGGAAGGGGAGGAGGACCTCCCTTTTCATTGGACTGGGAGAGGGACATGGGTGGGGAAGAGGGAGGGCAGGCTTGGCAAGGGAGGAGGGAAGGAGGTACGGGGGGGGGATACAAAGTAAATAAACTGTAATTAATAAAAATAATTTAAATATATTTTCAAAACATAAGCATACCTCAGGGAGTAGGCGTTATCCCAGTTTTAAAATTTATTCTGTTCTCTGCTTAAAGTTTTCATCTCTTTAAACAAGAGCATGGTTTTCAGCTTTTCATATGCCAGTGATGAGGGTAATCTTATTCTCTCAGAAAGAAATTCTGAGTTACAAATTTCACATCAAGTTTACTCTAGATAGTGTTAGTTTATAAAACATAGCAATGAAACTTCTAAAATTTTACTTGAATTTGCTTAAAAGTGTCAGACTGAGGCATTATAAACAAAACTACCAACAAAACTACCTTCAATTTATGTTTTGTCCAACATTATATATGGGCCAGAGTTGAAATCGAAGAAATGTTTTATTTTTCTACTTATAATACCTTAAAATCTAGTTTATGCCTTCCAATTTTTTGTCTTGTACATAGTTCCTTCATTGTTCCATTTCAAGACGACCCTATTGGGTACTATCGAAAACATGTTTCTAGAAGCCTGAAAAGAATGTTCTGCAGACTGACCAAGACTTGAAATTAGAATGATGTAGAACTTAATCATATGACCTGAGAATTTCCTAATGTACATGTTTGTTGTCCAGAGAGGCTTACAGACAACAGATGTGTTTGCTGAAGATCTATGCCTGATTCCAGCTTTAATGTACTATAAATCAAAGCATTCTATTCTTGGGTGTGTGATAAATACCCTTTTTACACCCCCACCCCACATTTTGAAGATACACATAAATACCAGATGACATCATCAAACATTATATTCATGGTCTACGTTTTTATGTCTGCATTAATCACTTATATACCCCAAAACTATGGAGGGCTTTTTCTCACAAATTTGTAAAATGTAACTTTTGTTTCGTTTTGTTTTCAAAATACTGTTATGGAGCACAGTGATTCATGACAGGCATTTGATTTTGTGGTGACCAATGATCCTTCGTCATTAAATATTGACATATGAATAGGAAAAGTAACCCCTGTCTTGCTCACCTTAGCCCTGGACCTTTGTCTATCACTTTCTCTATCAGCCCTTCATATTTTATTCTGAACTTCAAGGTATTTGCTGATAATTTTGAATGATCTATACATTATCTTCAAATATGAAGACATTTTTCCTTGAACTAGGTTTTGGTGAGCCAATAAATCTTTCTTTTCTGTACCTTCCCTTATTTCTTTTGTATCAAATGTTTGTTTGTTTGTTGTTGTTGTTTTCATTTTTGCTTTTTGTTTTTTATTTGTTTGGTTTTTGTATTGTTTTGTTTTAGAGAATCACAGTAAGGCCATTTGTAGATTAAGAAAGTCTCATTTCCATCTAAAGCTAGTACTAGTGGTAGGAAGGGAAGTGATGTTAAGTGAATTAACAGCAGGAACAAGAAGCTCTGAGATTTAAAAAGCAATTGAACTGATAACACAAGGCTTTTATCTTACTGTGCTTGACTTATTTACTTAATATAATGACCTTCAGTTTCATTCATGCTGCTTCAGTTGGCAGAATTTTACTTTTAATACTAAATAATATTCACTCATATGGAAGCAAAAGAAGTATATTTCAAAAAACTAGAGCATAGAATTACCAGAACTTTATAAAGACATGGAGAAATGTGAAGCAAAGATGGCCAACGTCTTAAGGGGTATATTTAGATAGAAGGAATGATTTATGATGTTTTAAATTATATATTAAACTACATGCTTTGCTTGAATAAAATGTAATTTTAGAACTTACAATATTGTGCAATGAGTACATGCTAATTAAAAATCAAGGTTTAATTATTTTTGACAACAGTGAATTTGATTTTTAAAATATCTAGAATGTAGGACATTTAATGTTTTAACATCAAAACTGATACAAGTAAGGTGATGTTAAATACTCTGAACATTAAACATTGCATATATGTATATTGAAATGTTCAACAGTAGTCCTTAAGAATGTACCATTGTAATTGAAAATAAGTCTATGTAAGTTTATTGCTAATCAGACTAATTCTCAAGGAATGTACTAGATGTACCTTAAAGGACAGGTAAAACTGACTTTCAGCTTTATTTCAGATGGAGTTTCGCTTTAAGTCTCTTCCTGGTAAACAGCTTAGAGGATGCTTCCACACTAGCCTATTTTGTACTTATCATTGTAGAACTTTTGAAAAACATAAGAATTCTGATTCTAGCTTTAACTAAATTTCAGGATTAAAAAAATGTATGAAAGTTATATATTTCCACTAGAAAAGATCATTCTGAGTGAGGTATTCCAGAAGGAGAAATATACTCATGGTATATACTCACTTACATAGACCTATAAAATATGATAAACATACTGAAATCTATTTCTGACATAAACTCAATGGCAAGCTCTTTGACATCCTCCCCCTCCCCAAGGGAGGAGCAGCTCTGCTATGTAACAGAGAAGACTTTGCAGCCAGTCCTGAAGATACCTGATAAACCAGAGTCAGATGAACAGGGAGGAGGTGCTCCCATATCAGTGGACTTGGAAAGGGGCAGAGAGGACATGAGGACATGTGGGTGGGATTGGGAAGGAATGAGGGTGCAAGATACAGCTGGGATATAAAGATAATAAATTGTAACTAATATTTAAAAAATTTAAAAATTAAAAAAGAAGATAAACAAGAAAGAGGAACCAGGGTAAGATGATCAATCCCCACTTAGAAAGACAAATAGGACGGGCATTGGATGTAGGAGAAAATAAGTAACAGGACAGGAGCCTACCACAGAGGGCCTCTGAAAGACTCTACCTAGCAGTGTATCAAAGCAGATACTAAGACTCATAACCAAATCATTGGCAGAGTTCAGGGAATCATAAGAAAGTAGTTAATATGACCTGGAGAGGACAGAAGCTCCACTAGGACCAAATATATCTGGGTACAGGGGTCTAGTTACTAAATTCATGTCCACACTGTATGACAATTTTTGCTATCCTTCATGTTATAGCCAATAAGCCCAAAAGTTGACTCACAAAACTCACTTAAATAATCCCAAAAGCAATGAAACAAAATGTTACAACCAAAAGTGTCATCCTTTCCAGCCACAACAAACTCTGCAGAAGAGGAACAAGTGCCACACTCTGCAGAAGAATTTTAATCCAAAGGGGAAAATAAAGGGGAAAGAGCAGCAACAATAAGACAGATTAGTGCAGAGGGCAAAAGAGAGAAGGCCAGTTTACCAGAAGCATTCTACAGAGACAGGTTAAGGAGAAAATAAGTTAGACCAAGGTGAAGACAGAATGAGAGAGAATGATAAGGAACAAGAAGATTAGAACAGATTGGTAGATTTAGTTTGAAGTCAATCAGAGAAATTCAGTCAGAAGCTGAGAGAAGCCAGTTTGAATCAGTCAGCTTATAGAGAGGCATTTGATCCAGAACAGCTGAGGTAAAAGAGCCAGCCATAATTCAGAAAGAGTGAGAATGGGTGACCTTATTTGGCAAAAAAATCTCAGAGGCTGAAAACATTCTAGGCCTAGATAATATAGTATGGAGGCTAGAAGCTTTTAGGTCCAGTCCTTCCAGCAGACAGACAGTAAATTCCCGAGACAACAATTACGTCAGACAAATAAAACATACTCTTACATCTGGCACACATCATGACTGAAGAAGAGATTCCACCATGATTGCAGAAATCAGTGACATAAACACCACATAGGACAGAAAACATCTGGCAGAAAGCTGCAGTGGAGAAATTTACCTGGGAAACATCATTTCTTGGAGCTCTGCTGGGCACCCAGAGTGACAAGGGAGACTGAAGCAGTGAGAGCCTTGAAATCCGGAACAAGGAGAGGCAGAGGAGCCTCAGAGACAGTGAATCAATTTTAATTAAATAGAAGTTTCCCGTATTAAAAAAAAAAAAAAGGAAACTCCATTCCAGATTGCTTAAGACAAAGGGTAGGACTTAAAGAAATAAAAAAGTTACTTGAAAAATCCATCACAGTACTTACTGAAATTGTGACTACTGGGATAAACCCCTTCTTATTTTCAGTTTCAATAATTTACATATTTCCCCTTAGAAAAGGTTCAGAAAATAGCTGTACAACAACAACAAAGAAGAATAACTGTAATACAGAGGCTTGAGAGCCAATAGTCAGGATATAAGAAAAGAGGAAGTGCTTAATTGTGAACCTAACAAAACTGAGGTTCAAGATGGTCGGACATCTTATTAACAATGGGTGAGAATCCCTGATAGCTGGCTTGGAAGATGGGCATGAAATGAAATGCCTAAATTTCTTGCTCATGTTTGGATTCATAAATATCTAATTATACCTTGATAAAGAGAAAGGGAGAATAAGAAGAACTGAAAGACACTGGAGAGTAAAAACATCAGAATGGAAGTTAGGGAATGTGATACTTTGTGGATGGTTTGCCTATATTTCCACAAGCGATGAATGACTATGTGTTCCATCAAAATTGATAAAGATCTTTTCTGAGTAAGAGAAGCTTCCACATGAAAGGCACAACTCAAGTAAGGAAGAGATGCAGAAAGCTGATTTCCCTGAAAGGGAACAGCTCAACCACCCAGCTGAAGAAGGACAGTTTGTTCATCAGACTGTCGGATTGGAAAACCTTAATGCTGAAATAGGCATTTGTTAAAAGACAGATGATCAGGACTCAGGTATGAGGGATCATTGCATCAATGGATCTTCAATAAGAACATTTGAAATGCTAAGTTTATGGGATTGATAATTGTTTCTGTTGTAATAATTATTCTGTGTGCTATTTTTAGCTTAAACAGAAAGGGAGATGTAGAGGAATTTTAACCCAACAATGTGGTTTGGGAACATGAGGGAACAGGTTGGCGTAGAAGGTGCTGAAGGAGAAAATATAGGGAAAGACAAATAAAATAGCTGGGTATTTAGGCAGGCCTGATGCCCTGGAAACTTTCTCAAGCCTGTAAAGGTGATCATAAAGAGGATTGCCAGTAGTGTAGGATATGGGCCTTGAACTGGTCATCTGCCAGTGATGGGACTGGGACACCAACCGAGCTACAAAAGGTGCTACCCACAACTCACACTGTTTACAAGATGCACTGGAGTAATGTTGGCTCAGAATTTGTGGGAGTGGCCAACCAATGACTGAGCTAAGTTAAAGCTCAAGCCACAAGAGAGATCCCATGCCCTACACTGCTTGAGTGGCCGGGAGCCAGATGTCAATGAAATTATTCCTAAGGATATTGTGTTATACTCATAGAAGCGAGCCCCAAACAATTGTCTTCATAGAGGCGTCTTCCAGCAGCTGCTTTTTCACCACTGTCTTAATTTACAACTGTGCTAAGAGATCTGAAACTCATCAGCTAAGTATTGGCAGATAATCCCCACATCATCTTATCTTCAAAGGTAACCACAATCACTTACAAATACAATAAATAGTAAGCATAAACACTCTGTATGAATAAACCTGGCCCATTGTTGAGTTTCTATATTTTGTACAAAAGCATTCACCTGCCTGCACTGGCTTCTAGGAGGAAATTTTTATACTAAGTTTTGTGATTTAACTCCACATAGAGTCAGAAACTATTCAGATATTCAACTAAACTTCTCTAGACAATTTATGAAATGATCTTTCTCTTTCATGCTAAATAGTCTGACAGAGAAAAGTCAAAGAGAGCTTTACACAAAACAAGTGGCTGTGGTCAAAGTCTAGACACTAAAATCTTGCCCTTTTTTCAACTTTGTATTGATTCTTTGTGAGTTTCATATCATATGCCCAATTCCACTCACCCCCCCCATCATTATATCAGCCCCAGCCTCCCAACTCCCCCAAGGAAAACAATCAAAAATCTAAAATAGTAAAATAAAATAAACCAAACTTAAAAAGTTACTTTCATAACACTCAGTAACTGAGAATGAGTCAGCCCAAGCAGTGAGGTTGTATGGTGCTCAATTCTGAGTTTCTTGGCAAGGCTCTTTGAAGAATCTATCACTCCCTTTGATGGACTTTTCAATACTCTTGAGGGCCTAGATGGAACTTCTCACCTACCCTAGAATAGACAGGGTACATACCACAGAGCAAATGAGTATGTTACACATACATTGGGAGACACTACTCATTGTGGAAAATAAAATCTTACATTTCCAAGTCAATAACAAGAATAAAATACCTTTTTAGCAATTCTCATTTTTATCTGTGCTCTAGCACTGTGGTGGTTTGAATAGAATCATATATTTTCCTATATGCTTAGTCATTGGGGACTGCCACTATTTGAGAAGGATTAGAAGGTTTGGGGTCTGTGCTCTTGTTTGCAGAAGTGTTTCACTGGGAGTGGGCAACGAGGTTTCAAAATCTCACACCAGGCCCTGTCCCCATGCCTCGCTGCCTGCTGTGAATCAGGCTTCTTGCTCTCAGCTACTGCTCCAGTACCTGCCCGCATGCCACCATGCTCCCTGCTATGATGATAATGGACCAAACCTCTGAAACTGTAAGCCAGCCCCTAATTAAATGATTTCTTTTATATGACTTTACTTAGTCATGGTGTCTCTTCACAGTAATAGAACACTGACTAAGACAAGTACCTATAAGATATGTATTTTTATCTTGCTCAAGAAAGAGTTCACAGTGACCAGTGCAACATTATTGGCACTTACCTTTTCCATTAAATAAGAAGCACACAACAAATGAGTCCATAGATATAAAAGTAACTTTTATTCTTTGCCTGATGTAATTGTCGCCTCAGAGGCTTAAAGAATCCACTTAGGTATCAAACAAAAAAATGAATGAATAAAGAATAACATCACACACACACATCAAAGAGAGGCACATGAATATGATGTAATATTAATTATTCATAAAGAATTACAAAATCACACCACCATATCTTTTTTAGAAAATGGAGATCACAATGTCAAGCAAAATAAATCAAACATAAAGATATGTTTTCCCTCATCTGTGAAATATATATATATTGTTTTCATTCAATTTCAAACTTGTTGCCTCATTCCTAATATACCACCACTAGTTAATTTTTACTGAGTATAGTATTTTCATAGTTAAATAAAAAATTTATATGTTCCTATCTTTACCTTATTATTTATGTATTATGGGCTATCTTTATTTTCTTCAAATTTATTAGTTATTTTTTGTCTATTTTGACATTGAACCAGAAACAGAATCTTAATGAGATGAAGTGGGAAGTCTTGTGCCTATACTCCAATGCTCTTGTTACCTATTGATTTATTTCTATGCAGATATAACATTATTCTAAATCACAGATCAATAAGCAGTCTCAGAGATAGAGACCACCAGGGACACAGAGCCCACATGTCAGTCATTCATCCTTCCACTGCAGGGTAAGATGCAGAGTGACACCCAGGATGCTCTGCACAAACACAGAGCACACACAGAATTAAGTGCTATCTGTGATGCTATGACATGACTTGTCCTCCTTCCCTACCCTCTGCCTTCATCTTAGCAACTTCATCTTATATAATCAAACCTGGACTGTTACCACTGTCAAAATAAATGAGATACAGCATGAATTGCATTCTTTTATCCTGCAGCAGAGGAGAAGATTTTCTGAACCAATTATTCAAAAATGCAGCGTTATTACCTTGTCTCCTTAGGGCAATGGTTGAAGGCTTACTATAAATCAATACTGAAATTTTATCTAGAATTGGCCTATGGATGATTAGAGATGTTTGGAGGACAGAGATATTTCTTATACAGAATGGTGATGGATCTATTAGTTGCACAGAGAAATGTAAAGACAGAAGAAACAAAAGAATGTGCATTAGTGAATAAGTGGAAGAAAACTGAAAGAATACACACCTCAAAAGAAACGATCATATTAGAAGGGAAATACTTTTAACTCTATAAATAAAACCTTTCACTGAAGTTCAAATTTTGTCAATATGGCTTCAACACGGAGGGTACAATACCAATGTAACATCAGCAGATCTTAAGAAGAAACCTACACAGAAGTGCAGAAGAAAATACAGGAAGAAATTTCACGCAGTGGAAAAATAAAAACCGCTGGTAAATTGAAGTGAAATATGCTGGCTTCTAAAAGTGCTACCTTTAATAATATGATCGTTCCTTTGACTTTTGCATGTATAGATATATATGTATGCATGTGTACATTTTTACTGTATGAGTATATGTGTGTGCAAATGTGCTCACACACACACACATATATATGTGTAAATAAATAAATAAATTAAATGTAAATATATAAATAAAGTACAGCAAGGGATGCTGGGTATCCCCCTCTATCATTATCTACCTTGATGCTTTTGAAGGAGGGTTCCAGCTGAACCCTGAGCTCTTGTTTTTAGCCAGACTAGTAGCAAGCCATGATCCTCCTCCATTCATCTCTCTCAATGCTGGGGTTGGAACCCTATTTGGCTTTAACTTGGATGTTGGAATCTGGACTCAGGTATTTAGGCTTATCCAGCATGTGCTCATAATCTCTGAGCCATCTCTCAAGCCCCTCATTAGCATTCTTAGCTTCATATATAGCTTCATATATTCTTAGCTTCATATATGCACACCCCCCCCACTCACGTATGTATGAAGTCATAAAAAAAAAAAGATAGAAAGCTATATACTTTACAAAGTGCAAGGATTTAACGGGGTGGATTTTTAGCCACTCTAAACCATTTGATTGTTGTTCATTTGTTTACATCTGGTTTAGCAAATAGCTAAATTGAGATTCTTCTCGAAGATCCATGACCTCACTCATTCCAGGTAGTTACCTAGGTTTCTCGTAACAAGATTATTTCTCTTCTCTTGAGTGAGACTTAAATACAATTAGACAACTGTAAGTTACCAACAAGGTATAAGTACCACTATAGGATCATTAGAGATCTCTTGCCTGTGGTCGTTGTTGTGGTTGAAAAGCATCACAAAGGGTAAGATTATTGGTTGGTTACACTACGTGGCAGCTGTAACAGCGCCATCTTAGACTATGAAGACTAGTACTCAGGAAAGGAGGCTCTCAGGACAGACTTAGCACCAATCCTGGGACAAAAGTGCATGGTTTCATCAGAAATAGGGACTTAGCTTCAACTTCTGGGAGGCAAGCAAGGGCAAAATGTAGTCTGTATTGTTTTGAGACTCTCATGGACTCCTCTGACCAACAACTTGAAATGGTGCTTCAAAACCTAATTCTTGGGTTAATAAGATAATCTGTGGCTCTTGAGAGAAGCATTATCATCCCAAATGGCATAACTTGAATGAATGTGTACATATGAAACCAAAATGAGACTATGTATGTATATATATTATTATATTTACCTAGAATCACATACTATATGATTCCTTGTGACTTTTTTAAGTTTAAATTTTCTCTCCTAGATCTCTCTTCTTTTGTGATTATATCCTCGGTCCCTCCTCTATTAATTCTTAATTTTTCCATTTCTCCATTCATATCAGTTGAATACCCTTTTCTTTAAGACTGTTTCTTAATTTGATATACAAATGTCAAACTAATGAAACTAAGTTACTTGCCTCTAAATATATTAATGGTATTGTAACAGTACCATTTTATACTACATTTTCTTTTTTGTGCTTAGAAAATTTTTAAGTTTTCTTCAGCTATATATATACTTCTTTCCTCAAAATATACATCTTACAATGTGTATTATATTCTGTAAATACATTAGAAACATATTCATAAAAATACACAAGCATGCACATGTATGCTCACATACACACATGCAAGATGTGAAAACACTCATGCACATATGTACACATATACATAGGCACATGCACACATACTCACAAGCATACACACTCTATGATAAACTTTTCAGCATATTTTTTGTCAAGTAAGAACTGAGTGGTATCATTCAGATTCTGAGATTGGTTATATCTAGATCATATGTACCATAAGATGTTTGACTAATAATTTTAATTCCCTAAATCTAGTTTTAATATAACATTATTAATAAATCCATAGTAAAATAAACATAAGTAGTTGTTATAACTCTTAATTATTATTGTTCCAGAAGATAGACAATAACACAAGTTGACTATCAGAAGAATTGGCTAAATAGCGATTGGGTTGATTAAGAAAGGAGTTCCGAACCACACCTATCAAAAGGTTAGCTATTTAGTGGTTTTCATTGTACAAATGGCACTCAACTACAACACATGGAGATGACAAGAATAAATATATGTAAAGGCAAATGTTTAAGTATTGTCAGGAGCCTACCACAGAGGGCCTCTGAAATACTCTACCTAGCAATGTATCAAAGCAGATATTAAGACTCACAACCAAACCTTTGGTAGAGTGCAGGGAATCATATGAAAGAAGGGGGAGTTAGTAAGACTTGGAGAGGACAAGAGCTCCACAAAGACCAAATATATCAGGGCATAGGGGTCTTTTAGGAGACTGTTTCTGCAACCAAGGACCACGTATGGATAGAACCTAGAACCCCTGTTCAGATATAGCTCATGGTAACTTAGTATCCAACTGGGTACCCTAGTAAGGGGAACAAAGGCTATTTCTGTCATAAACTCAATGGCTGGCTCTTTGACTCTCCCTGACCCTCCCAAGGGAGGAGCAGCCTTGCTAGACCCCAGAAGAGGACATTGCAGCAGCCCTGAGGAGACCTGATAAACTAGGGTCAGATGGAAGAGGAGGAGGTCCTCCCCTTTCAGTGGACTTGGAAAGGGGCGGGGGAAGAGATGAGGGAGGGATGTGGAGAGTGGGAGGGAATGAGGGAGAGGGCTATGCCTGGGATACAAAGTATATAACCTGTGATTAATATAAAATAAATAAATAAAACTTAAACTTCCAAAAAAAGTATCGTATATTAGATGTTACCCTCCTGATACTGTAGTTTTCAATTACTTGCTTAGAATACCTTCACTTTCCCTTTTTTTATGCTAAGCAACATAAAGCTTGGGTTTTCTCATTGAAATTGGAATAATCTTGGCCCATCTAATACTTTGCAGGTTGCAGGATTACAACGGATATTCAGTGAATGTGTAAAAATTTAGAACATAATATAACCCTTCATATAGTGGTCAAACACTGAATGTCCTCATGAAAGATGTCGATGAAAATTGTTTCTGTTTTGCTCTTAGAGTAGTTTGCAGTAAAATACCAGGTAAAGAGTAAACATCTTCTCCATTTCAATTACCTATTGCAGTTATTTTTCTGGAAGACACAGAGTTAAAGGCTGGAACTCTGAGAGCTCTGAAGGGCAAAGCTGGTTTACCAGTTTCTATTGTCAAATCTAACTGCTCTCTTCTTCCTACCACTTTCATTTTCATTCCTTCTTATCATTGTCAACTCAGATTGAAACTGCAATGCAGACTCAGCCTTGAAAAAACAGTTTCATCATTACTCTATGTCTTTCTATTTGGAGAAACAAATGCATTTGTTATCTCAGGGACATGGTGGCTGTGTGGAGGCGATTAGAACTGCCTGCCACCCATGTGAATGTGAAGGCCTGAAAGCTACGGCTCACCTCATTCGTTCTCTCTAACTATTTTGAGAAAAAGGCCTCTGAAGGCAGTTTATTTAAAAAAGGAGGATCTGAGGGACACCTAATTAAAAATCAGGGGTGAAATAAACTCTCATAACTCCTTATATAATGTACAGTAATTGTGGCAACTGTTAGAAGAGTCAGAAATAGTTTTCAAAATAACTTTCCAGTTTCCTGCCCCTACTTACTCATTAGCTTCATGTTTTTCTTTTGTGTCCATATTACCTGCAATGATATGGTTGACATCTGAACCTTCGTTTCAAATATACAAGGATATTTTCACTGCATTCCAAGAGAGTTATCACATTAATGTTTAGGTAAGATAAAGCAGAGACATTATTGAAATTGAAGAGGAAAAGATCAAATCATAAGAAGTATTGAAATGATAATTCTGAGATAAGATTCATTTTAAAAATTGCCATACCAATTAAATGACATCTCCTAGTATAAATCTCAGATTTTAATATTAGAATTCTTTGTTAATACAATAATATCTCTATTTCCATAATACCACATCTTAGCATTTGAACTGTGTAGTTTAAGGTCATCATTCTTATAGATACTGTAAGCATTTGCAAAATTTACTGCTGCAAAATTTTACAGTGGCACTGACTGTACAGAACTAAATAGGACATTTTAAATCGCTCTCTTACCAAGGCTGATGGAACATTGTAGGAGATGTTGTGGGGAGGATGTAAGGGCTGGAGTTTGGGGAAGAATGCTCTGAATGGTGTTCACTATCATGAGGTGGTTATTACCCTCCTGAGTTCACAAATATGTCTACCTGCCCAAGATCAAAGTCATCTAAACTTCCAGCAAGAGTGAGAGTTCATGAGACTTCATACCCAAATGAAAAGCTTTGGCCCTTGACAGCTACTAGAGTAGAGAAAATTTTTCTTTGGATGGAGAATGGCTACTGGTTGGTTGCCAATAATCTAGTGGATTGTCACATTACCCGTGCACTTGGAAACAGCACTGATTGTACTTTGTGAGTTATTTAAATAAGATAACCTGAGGTTGGGAGTAAATACATTGTGAGGAATCTATTTTGAGTCATCAGAGAAAAATGGGGCCTGGATATGACTATTTTTCACTGTCTGTGTATGATATTCTCAAAGAATACATTTAAATATAAAGATGTCTGTGGAGGTTTTAGAGAAACCTTTCAGAAATCTATGTTCCAGCCTATCAGGCAGATGCATATATCAACACAAAAATCTGCTCACAATTACACCCCCTCATTGCCTTGGTGAACATTTCAACGGTCTTCTGCTAGTCTCATGGCACAGTTCTAAGCTTAGAGTACACCTATTGCTGTGGCCTTTCTGCTGTCAACGACTTCAGCTTCTTCCTCTCATGCTGGCCTCTTTGTGTTCACAATTTTTGCTGCTGTTCATAGTTTCCCAGGTGCACTGCATCTCTAAGTTATCAGGACCTCAGTATTGATAATTTCCTTTACTGTAGATCTCTTTTCTCATCCCCTCTCTTAATTTCATCTTGCAAATCTAGGTAGTGATTGTTTACCATTGACCTCTCAGATTGTCTCATATATGACCTTAGCTGCGCTCTGCATGATGCGTTCAGACCCTCTTAAAAACACTTTGTTCTGTTGGATCCCTCAGTGCAGTTGTGACTGGGACTGTGTTAGCTGGTGTGACCTGTCCTTTTAAAGGCGTTATGATTTTCTGCTGAGTGACTGGTTGATATAAGGATGTGCAGTGCAGCACAGCTTGTTTGTCATAAAGTATCTGACATCTATCTCAAAGACAAATGTCATCCTGGGAAGAAGGCTTTGTTAATGCTATATTACCACCCGATCTTTCTTATCTAATCCTGCTTTCCTCTGCTCCCCTCCCACAAGTGGTTGTAAGACTATTACTGTCTATCACGAGCCTCCATGTGAATCCCCATTTCAATTTTGGTCTTTTTATATATTTTTTATGTTACCTTCATTAATTTAAGGAGGGCAAAGTCCATTCCAATTTAATTTAATTTTTTTTATTTGAAACATAATTGGAACGTTTCCCCCTTCACTTTCTCAAAGATCTCTTCTGTGTATTAGGGAAGTGGTCCCCACTGACCTGTTTCTCCAGTGTCTAGGATACTGCAATGTGAGGTTCCACACATTCCTTTTGTGTTGAAGAGTGACAGGATGTTATTATACTGAATACTCTTCATTTCTTTCATATTCGTGGAAGATAGGTGAAAACTGAGCCCATTTTGTACAAGGTGAAAACTTAGAGTCTGGTATCCAATCACAATTTTTGTAGGTCAAAATTGCTACAGTATGGATGGGGTTAGGGGAGTTGATGACAGTCTCCCCTAACTGCACAGTTATCAACTGTCAGTTCGTGAAGGTCCACCCGTAACTGAGGGACTATCAACTATCAGTTTATACCTACTTGGGGGAGAAAAAATCATTATTTTTTGAATACTACAGCTTGAGTCAGATTTGGGGTAGATTGTGTGTGTGTGTGTGTGTGTGTGTGTGTGTGTGTCTTGCTTCAAAATATTCAACCTTAAAATTCTATGGTAAACTTCCAGTGAAAATTAACTCTCACCATTACTTCTACCACATTAAGAATAACTAGATTCTTTTTTGGTAGTCTATAGAACTTAATGGCATGAACATTTTTCTATTATCAGTACAGACTTCACTACTTAATAGTGATGTATGCATGAGACAATATGAGAGGTCTCCAAGTTAACCATATGACTTTCCCATCTGAGGTAAAAAAAAATACTCACGGAGTGATAGAACAAAATTATGAATTCAAATGATCTAATACATATAATATACTATCAAATGTTAAATATTTAGAGTTTCAGGGCTTAGTGGGACTCAGTTATGTTCAGTTATTTAGTTGCCTTCTCTACAGACGTTTTAGATGAATGTGAGCTCACCAAAAGGAAGAAAGACCATATTTCCATATCTTTAAATTTTCTAAATGAAGTGTAACTAGAATGAATGGTAAATAATTCCAGTAAACGGCTTAATCTATGATTTTTTGAACTTAAAAGTTTCTGTTGTTTTCTTTCTTAAAGACCACAAGCATCACACAGGTATTTGTTATACTTGAGAAAATGATAAAATACATGTTTATTGCTAGTGTAGCCCTAAAGCAAAATAGTGTTCTAAAAGTGTTAATGAAGATGGATTGCATAACAGTAAATTATAAGCTGACTTTAACATTAAATCAGTGTTTTATTCTTTGATTATCATTGCTTGGGCTAGCATTCCAATGTGGTGAATATTGTACAGATATCAGATTTATTTAAGAACAATAAGTTAAACTATGTTAGATTAGTGTTCCTTTAAAGACAATGAAGATAATAGTGATAATTAAAATCAAGAGAGAGAATTTTCTAAGGATCTTTTCACTTAATATTATTGCCCACTGTTACTATAACAAACTAATGTGGCCTGGTAAGAATGCCTTACCCCAAAGGGGAGGTGATCAGAGAGCCAGCCACTGACTTCATGTTAGGGACAGCCCCTGCTCTCCTTACTAGGGAACCCACTGGGAGACTGAGCTGCCATGTGCTACATCTGAGCAGTGTTTCTAGTTTATCTCCATGCATGGTCCTTGGTTGGAATATCAGTCTCTACAAAGACCCCTGATCCCAGATTATTTGGTTCTGTTGGTCTCCTTATAGAGTTCCTGTCCCCTCCAGGTCTTTCTATATCCTCCTTCTTTCATAAGATTATTTGAACTCTGTCCAGAGTTTGGCTATGAGTCTCAGAATCTGCTTTAATACCCTGCTGGGTAGAGTCTCTCAGAGGCCCCCTGTGGTAGGTTCCTGTCCTGTTCCCTGTCTTCTCCTGCTTCCAATGATTGTCTATCACATTTGCCCTTCTGAATGAGGGTTAACTCTCTTCCCAAGGGTCCTCCTTGCTTAGCTTCTTTAGGTGTACAGATTTTAGACATATTATATATCTAATATACACTTATAAGTGAGTATATACCATATGTCTTTCTGTTTCTGGAATATCTCACTCAGGATGATCTTTTCTAGTTTCTACCTTTTGCTTGCAATTTTCACGATTTCCTTGTTTTTAATTTAGAGCAGTGTTCCATTGTATACATATACCACAATTTCTGTATCCATTCCTCAGCCAAGGGAACTCCTGGGTTGTTTCCAGATTCTGGCTATTACAAATATAGCTGATATAAACATGGTTGAGCAAACCTCCTTGTTATATACTTGAGCATATTTTGGATATAAGTCTAAGAGTGGTATAGCTGGATCTTGAGGTAGACAACGTATTGAGTTCTGATGAGACCTGATATGCTAGGGTCAGATAAAAGGGGAGGAGGACCTCCCCTATCAGTGGACTAGAGTAGTGGCATAGGAAAGAGGGAGGAAGGGAGGGTGGGACTGGAAGGAGATGAGGGAGGGGGATACAAAGTGAATACATTGTAATAAATAAAAATGATAAACTAAATATATATATAACAAACCACCCCAACCCTAAACTTTTGACTTTTGGTTGAGTCTTATTTGTTGGTTCTTCTGGGGAGCTATCTTGTGGAACCAAGCTAACTTATTCTGTGTTGTCAGTGTTCCTTCATACTGCTCAAGTCTCTATTAATCCACTCTTCATCATTTGTCCCTTTTGCCCTACCATCTTTAGCTTCTTGAGTAGCTCCATCTCCATCTCTAACTTTTCATACTGTCACAATCTCAAGGTTTGTTCATACAGGTTTGAATTTATGGGAGGTTTTTGTGGTTTTTGGATAACACACACTTATCAGTGGGTATTACATAGGATATACTTAGAGACTTTTAAGAAATCAGAAACTGCCAGGCCCAACCAGTGAGGGACAAAATCCAGAGCTCACAGAATGTAATTAATTTTCAGTATAATTTGTTGATTAAAGCTGTCAGATGATGAATCTTATTTCACTGAATAGATGGATAAACACTTTTTAATTGTAAATAGATTATTCTCTTATACAATACATCCAAAACACACTTCCCCACCCCCCCTCTATCCCTCCAAGATCCTTCCCGCACCCTTCCCTCTGCCCCAGGTCTACTTCCTAACCGTTTCTTCCTCAGAAAATAGCAGGCCTCAAGAGACAACAGCCAAAGAGGACACAACAAATAGACAAAAAGACAAGGAAAATTCTTACCTGAGAGCTAACAAGCTCCCATTTTAGAATATCATGTAAAATGAGAGATATTAAAACCTTACATCTCAGCTCATGAGCAAACATCCACCTCACCCTGTGTTCATTTCTGTTCTTCTCTGTACCCATCTGTGTAAAATCACTCCCTAGTTTACATTTAATTTTGTTCTGAATTGGTATGTTTAAAACAGCATGCAAAGTGTACAGCTTTGTGGAAAATAACAAGCAAATTTGATAATTTTGCTTGGCTGAAAAGCACTTTTCTATTGTTTTCTCCCAGTTTGGGCCTAAAACGTGCTTATAGTAATATATGACACTTTGCATGAAATAGTTTTGCTTAAATAGCTTGGGAAGAAATGTGTTTATTAGCATTTTCATGAATGCTAATGTCTAGCAGTTTTTGGTGTATGTTATTTGGAGGACTATGTAAGATTATGTGTGCCTAGTTACCTCTGCTGCATGAGATTTTATACTATGCCATTGGGAAGGAACTCATTTAAACTTTTCTTTACCCTTTGCCCTGTTCAATAAGTAGTTCTTTGAATTATTGATCAAACACCTCAATTTGTTAGGGATGCTGACTCAAGTCACACAGGTATGGACCAGCCAAGGGACAGTTGTATACTGTAAAGAATGTTGAGTTGACTGATTAGCCCATTGTATGACCTCAGAAAGTCAGGGAAGCACTCTCAGTTTCAGTATTAGCATAGCAAAGGAAATCTCTCAGAGCTGATTTCTTAAACCAGTCTTTCTCCTGTCCGCATGGATTTGTAATGATTAAAGAAAACATTATGTATTAAAAAGCATATTGCAAAATTAAATGTGTAATATACATACTTCCATCGTGTTACACAGGTCTTAATTTTTTTTCTGTAACAGAAGTTTATGAAGCATGTCGAAATTAATTTTGACTTTGAAACAGCTGACATAAAAGTTAAGTTTTGTGGATGACAAAACCAATTTTAGAGGCAAACCATGTCATTCTAGTGCCTTCTTTAAATTGTCCCTTTGAGAATTCTTCCTTCTGAGAGCCAACAACCTTTAAAGCATGAAAAGGTACTGTCAATGCCATCCATTTTGAGCAGTGTATTTCCATAAGATAATTACCAATACTTAGAATTCTCAAAGATGTGGCTCATTACTTATAGATTACAACATATTGAAATGCTAATTCACAGGGAGCCATCAATCAATTCACTGGCTAAAAACATTGCCTGCATGGGAGTCAGACATACTTGACTGTCCTTAGCAAGTTGTGTGACCTTGGCCTGAGAAGTCTGGATCTGAATTCTAACCTCAAAAACTGAAGCAATTAGTACTACACTGTGAAGCTGCTGTTAGATTTGGGAAGTGGCAAAGGCAGCCTGCCTTTCCCAGTGGAACTTCTATAGTGCTGACCATAACGATCATACACCGCCATGTAGCCTACACCGTTGTGCTGCCTTGTATCATCAACTGAACAGCAGCAGTTCCATGTGAGCTGCCTTCAGGCGAGTCCTTTATCCTCCGCAACACACAAAATGTTTCTGGGAATGTTGCATGCAGATGCAGAACAATGGAGCAAATTGGCTAGAAAAATGTATCTTCAACTGTTGTTAGTTCAAATTAAAACACAAAAGCTTGCATCCTTTTAAAACAATCAAAGATTAGAGATTTTTTAATGATAGCTTTCAACCATATCCAGAATAAAGGAAACTATTTTGTATAATCAACCAATGGAACGAATTGTCTTACAGATTCTTTTCAAGGAAGTTGTACCGAGCCTTCCCATTTGATTAAGATAATAGCAGAGTTTTGACTCAATACCTGTGTGACAGCTCTAAAGGGACCAGTGAAAACACTTGAGAAACAGAGCCAATGGTCCAGGTTATGCTGCAGAGTGCAGGATGTAATTTAAACATTTGTTTGTAAAATTTTAAGACCTTAGGAAAGATTAAAAAAAAAAACTGTGTGCAACATCAAGAAATGAAATAAATTGATTATAGAATTAGAATAACAAATACCGTGGCTTAAAGAAGTTTAAATGTTGCCCTTGGACCTGCATTACTGATCAGCTATCTAGAAGGGAGATACTCAGACACAGTGAAGTACTCCTGTAGAGGAGTGCAAGATATCAGAGACCACGGTCTCCTCTGCTCTGTACTAACATTCCTCTGGAGACTATTTAGAGCAACTCTATCTTTGTTCTGTTGTATTCTCTTTTTACTGAAAATAGACTTTTGGGGGAGATCCAAGATGGATGCCACTAGAGGACACTGTGTCTGAGGAGTAGGACAGCAGAAACAACGCAGCCACCAGGAGACTGAACTCTGGGACCTAAAACGCCAGCATCCTTGATTGTCAGGTGAGCAGAACTCCCACGGTGAGAAAATCAAGTGGGAAAACCCTAGGGACACCCAGTTATTCCACAGAAAAACCTCCGGGTGACCAGCAGCACACAGCTCTGATCCGAAGGAGCAGCCGCCTCGCTGGGTGCCCGCACCCGCCATTATAGACTGGATCACACAGTCTCACGGGCAGTCTGAGGAGGAACCAGGTACCGTTTTCACCGAACTGCACCCTACGAGCTCAAGTACACAACAAGGTCATTTGCTCAACTATGTTCGTAGCTCCTTTATTTGTAATAGCCAGAATCTGGAAACAACCCAGATGTCCCTCAGTTGAGGAATGGATACAGAAATTGTGGTACTTTTACACAATGGAATACTACTCAGCAATTAAAAAGGAGGAAATCATGAAGTTCGCAGGCAAATGGTGGGACCTTGAAACTATCATCCTGAATGAGGTATCCCCAAAGCAGA
>CM053762.1:61552713-61666226 GCA_028658305.1 Pachyuromys duprasi | reverse complement strand
CCATCAAAATGGACAAGACGATCTCAAGTTCTTAATGCAAGTGAAATTCATTGCCAGAAATGTTTTTCAAAACAAAAACTATTAGGCAAGAAATCCTTTCCATGAAATATTTTGTATCAAATTATGGATCCTAGCATCCACTTAATACAAACAAGGCACAATGTCTGTTCTATAATGTAGTTATGACTATGACTAATGATAATTCACACAAAACACTCATTATACAAAGACCTCTATGCCACTAACAAAAACAAAAATTGATATGTTGGTATAATGTTCTTTTGAAATGTATACACCTTACCCTTGTTCATTCAAATGCTAATTTTTGCTCCCACCCCCCTCTGGTTTCATCCAGATATTGTATTGTGATGCTTATTCTAAGCATCCTGTCTCAACTCTGTGTAATCAGGCTAAAATAAAGCAACTAAACACACTGTTAAGCAGTGGGAGGAGCCAGAGGGCAGGAAATGAGGGGGATGAGGAAAGGCCAGAGAGAATTTGGAGAAGGCAGAGCTGGAGGAGAGATCTGGGAAGAGCGTGGAGAGAATGAACCAGACCTAAGATTCCACAAAAAGCAAGTATAATGGGTAAAATCTAAATGTTAGGAAACTACGAGGGCTTGGAGGTTTAGGAGGGAGTGACTATTGCCCAGCATTGTGTTCTAGGTTAACTAAAATCTCAGTCTCTGTGTGGTGATTTGGTAATACAGCTGTTTAGGACTAACGGCAGCTTTATCAGAAGATATATCAGTAGTAATTTTTAACTTTTAATTACAACATTGATATAATCAAAGTTGGTGCAACCAACATTTCTTTTATTTGCATGTCTGTGTTAGGGTCTTGGATGATATTTCTCTTCTAACGTGTTTTAGAAAGACTGGAATTTCAAGGTTTCAACACGTATTCATACATATGATTCCTAGAGAATATGAAGAAACAGAGCTTAGAATACCTGGGGACTTTATTCTTATTGTCCCTAAATATACTTCTCTGCTTGGCAACTTCTCAGTGTTATTTCGGAAGTGCTAGAATGAAAAAGCCTATGGCATAGTGGGTTGCTGAGTGAGGAGAATGATGAAAACTATTCTCTACCTACTACCTGGAAATATCATATGGATAATGTTGAACTAAATGAGAATTTATATAATTAAAACTCTCAAATTAAAATAAATATATGAAGTTAACTAGTAAATAGTATCATATTAAGGAATAAGAGAAATTTTGAATTCCTGAAGTCACAGACTGGGGTAAACCAAGCTTCAGTTACAAATTAATAAATTATATGAATATCTGAGATCCTAATTCATGTTAAATGCACATATTCTTATGTCATGTTAGGTTCATGGACAGTGTTCCTCTGATCATAATTAGAATTGATGTAGGATGATAGGGGAGGCAGTGGGCAGGGACTCACAGAGCAGTATGAAAAAGAAACAGGAAACAATTGTATCTTGAGTCTTTTGGTTAGAGAAGCAGCCTTTCTTTACTTCATGACATTAGTTGATGTCATTTGAGCTAATGTCTTAAAGGATATAGGTACTGACTTTACATCAAGTAATTCTGTTTGATGGCATTCCTACAGAGAAAGATGTCAGAAAGGGAACATCTCTTGAAATATGCATTAAGCATAGCTAGAGGAATAGAACAAGATTGGCAACTCTTTAATCCTGATTCAGAGATGAAAAGACTTTATATTAGTTTGGATTTAGTACCTGAGGTGAAGTGGCTATGTTGAATCTAGCACAGATAAGTACTTATAGAAAGTGATTTTGTTTCCCTGCATCTACTGATAATGGTCCTGGAAACAATACATTTATTATCTTCTTTACTACACTTTCATAAATGTACTATAGCAATTTAGAGAACGAAAGCAGAATATTAAAATATTGTTAAAAATCTATAAATTTTCTGTGTATGTTAGTTTGACTTAGAAAAAATAAAATTTTGTAATCTTGAATTTACTTCAACTCTGTGTTTTTTAAAATCTCTATCAAGGACTGATGCTATTTGCTGTTTTGAAATCTTGTATTTTAATGAAGGTATTTTTATTGCTATAGAATGAGAGGAATCTCACATAGAAAACAATACTGATCAAGCTTTTTAAAGTTGAATTTGGATTGCTTTGATTTTCTCTCTATCTAATTTGATGTTGGCACCTAGGCCTCCTACAAAGATGTAGCAGATGGGCATCTTAGGCCTCATGTGGGTCCTCTAGTAAGGGAGGTGGGAACTGCATTGGTCATGTACTCATTTGCCAGCTTTTTGATCACTTGCCTCTGGTGGGACTGCCCTGCTAGGCCATAGGGGAAGAGGATATGTAACTTGATGACTTGGGCTGGATGGGAAAGGGAGCTCCCCTTTTCTTCAGAAAAGGTAGGAAGGTAAAGAGGATGGAGGGTGGGACTTGGAGGGGAGAAGGGATGGGGCCAGAACAAGGAAGTAAAGTGAATTTAAAAAGAATAAGTTGAGTTTGGAAATGAGTACTTCAGTATAAGCACTTTGGAAATCAATCCGGTGCTTTCTCAGAAAATTAGGAATAGTGCTTCCTCAAGATCCAGCTATACCAGTACAGGGCATATATATGAATGATGTTCAACCATACAAGGACATTTGCTCAACTATGTTCATAGCAACGTTATTCATAATAGCCAGAATTTGGAAACCACCTAGATGTCTCTCAACTGAAGAATGGAAACAGGAATTGTGGTACATTTACACAATAGAATATTACTCAGAAAATAAAAACAAGGAAATCTTGAAAATTGCCGGCCAATAGTGGGAACCTGAAAAGATCATCCTGAGTGAGGTAACCCAGAAGCAGAAAGACACATATGGTATATACTCACTTATAAGTGGATATTAACCATATATAATAGGATAAACATACTAAAATCTATAGTACTAAAGAAGGTAAACAACAAGGAGGACCCTAAAGAAGAGGCTTAATCCTCATTAGAATGGCAAAGATGATAGACATAGGAAGTAGGAGAAGACAAGGAACAGGACAGGAAACTTCCACATACAACCCCTGAAAGACTCTACCCACTAGGGTATCAAAGGACATACCGAGACTCATAGCCAAACTTTGGGCAAAGGGACAGAAAACTTATGGAAGAAGAGGAAGATAGAAGGACCTTGAGGGGACAGGAACTCTACAAGGAGAACAACAGAGCCAAAAAACCTGGGTACGGGGGTCCCTATAGAGACTGATACTCCAACCAAGGACCATGCATGGAGAGCACCTACACTCCCTGTTTAGAGGAAGCCCATAGGCTGCTCAATTTCCAAGTGGGTTCTCAAGTAAAGAGTTCAGGGAACCCTTTCATATCTGTGACATGAACTCAATGGCTGGTTCTTTGATCACCTCCCCTTGGCGGGGAGGGGAGGGGTACAGCTTTACCAGGCCACAGAGGAAGGTGATGGAGGCAGCCCAGATGAGACTGAGAGGCTAGGGTCAAATAGAAGGGGAGAAGGCACCTATCAGTAGACTAGACAAGGGTAATAGGGGTAAAAGAAGGAGGGTGGATGGGTACTGGGAAAAGATGAGGCAGGGGGCTACAGCAAGGATACAAAGTGAATAAGTTGCAATTAATTAACTAAAAAGAAATTCACAATTTATTATAAAGACATAATTTTCTGTAAAACTTTTATTAAAATTCATTTTTTATAAAAAGGAAGATTCCTGTATGTCCCAAGCTAGTGTAGAGGAATGTGAATTTTGTTCATCTTTGCCTTTTCTGGCCCTGCTTCCTCACCTGCAATGGTGTGACCACTTGCAACTACAACCTGTGGATCCTAAGAGGGAGACCAAGGCCAGGGGTCTTGAGAAATGGCCAGGGGATGGTGACCTCAGGCTTGAGCATACTCAAGCATATTGAACATACTCTTCAGAGGACAGCTCATTTTATTGGAGAGAACAAAGATTATTTATACCTTTGTGGGGTGAGTGTACATCACTGGCCTGAGCCAGGGTGCTGGGGAAGCCTCATTTTCATGAACAGGAATTCCAATTTCTGCCAGACATGACCTTATGAAGAGCGAGGAAATTTAACCTGGTTACCAAGTTCCATGACTTCCTCTGGTAAGCAAATGTGGGAACACAGGGTTCCCTGCACCAATCAGTCAAGCCTGGGGTAGGAGTCAAGCCTGGGGTAGGAGCAATCTCACTCCTGCCAATTTCATGGTGAGATTTCCTGGGTTTGGGCATGCCTCAATGTCACTCTTGCTCTGGCTGCCTTCCTTGTCCCATGGCTCCCAGGCCCGCCACACCTTCATCGCTCAAATAAAGGCACCTGTACTGACTGAGCTCTGTCATTGTATTTACAACTTTCAAGTGTGTATGAGGATGTAATCATTGCTTCTTCTTTTGGATAGCTTTACAGTCATTTCACTTACATTCTTTTATCTTGCATCAGTTTATAAAAAGTCTTGGAGCCCTTGATATTCCTCACATTTATGTTATGTTTACTATTAAAGAATTTTTACTGGGAATGGAGAGACGGCTCAGAGGTTGAAAGCACTGGCTACCAAAGGCCCTGAGTTCAATTTCCAGCAACCACACAGTGGTTCATAACCATCTGTCATGAGATCTGGTGTCCTCTTCTGGCAGACTGGCACACATGCAGGCAGAATACTGTATAAATAATAAATAAATGAATGTTCAAACAAGATTTGAAAAAGATTTTTTACTATTTTTAAATAAATCACTAATTCTTGCTATTTAGGATCTCATTACCTTGCATCCTTGAACATAGTAATTTAAGACTTTGTGAATACGTAGCTCTCACACTGAAATTCTTAAGACCTAAAAATACCTCAGCAATTCCTAAAATTCCTAATCTATAATGTTCATATTTTAGGTAGTCAACTGCATTATAAGACTTTAGATTATTTTACATTTTTATTATGTTCATAGTCCATCAATCTTCACTTGCAATTATGACTAGATTTTTAAGACATATTGCATAGATCCAAACAATGATTGGCCTTACTGTATTAAGGGTTTACATCAAGGGCTTGAATTCTGGCATTAGTCAATGGCGTCATTCCATCTCTGGCTGCTATATATTCCTATTTAAAAATTATCAAGACACAATCAATTACATTTCATTGAGTTACCATGCTGTAACAAGTGACATGGTCTAGGTCCTGTGATGCCCCTTAAATGCCAAAGGCAAATCCTTCTTTACACATTTTAATTGTACTTCATATTTATCAATTTCAATTTATCTTTAGGTTTACGTACTTATATATCTCCAGAATTTTGTTACATAACAAAGCCAGAGGTATGGCTTAGAATTTCCTATTCCTAAATAGGGATATATGAATGAATAAAAGCAAGGCTGATACCAAAATCCAGTCACCTAATGACTGCATGACCATTCTATTCTATTTAGAGTTTGTTTCCTATTATCTGTCTCTAGTAAATCATTGTACAAGATTAAAGCTATATGCATATGCTTAAAAGAAAGAGTTTCTAATATTAAGAAAATAAAAATTAAACACATACCTTTGGTAGGAGATCCACAAGTTTAATGGAGACTATAAATAAATAGAAAAAATATCCTTACTTTAAAACTGTAACATTATTGACATTGTGATTCTTCTGTGTTTAAAATTATAAATTTATTCATCTATTTAGAATCAAGTAGGGATAAATGTATCAGTGATGGACAGTATTTGAGAATGCATTTATTGAGTTGTGTACTTTTTAAATTATTTATTAACACACTGACACTTTCAATTATTTACAATAATTATTTATTTTTCAGTGAAAGAATGATATTATCTAAAAGAAGACTTCAAATTATGATTTGTCATGTTTATTTTAACTGTCCAAACTAGGTTGTGTTAAATTTTCTTATTCGTGTTTTAGTTTCTCACTTTATAGGTGGGAGGTGACAGTATGGCTGTATAACTTTTTTGTTTATTTGTTTTAAACTTTCCATATACAGGAAACTCTGGAGATTCTTATATTTTATTACAGAAAGTTTCATGAGGTCCCACTTATTGATTGTTGATCTTAGAACCTGTACTGTTGATGTTCTGTTCAGGAGATTATTTCCTGTGACAGTGAGTTCAAGGCTCTTTCTTGCTTTGTCTTCTAACAGGTTTAGTGTGTCTGGTTTTATGCTGACTTCTGTAATCCACATGTACTTTAGTTTTGTGCAGGGTGATAACTATGTATCTGTTCACATTTTTCTACATGTATACATCCAGTTAGACCAGCACATTTTGTTGAAGATACTATCTTTTCCAATGTATGGTTTTATCAAAAATGAAGTGTCTATAAGTGTGTGGGTTTATTTCTGGGTCTTCTATTTGATTCCATTGATCTATCAGTCTGTTTCTATGCCAGTACCATGTGGTTTTTTATTACTGTTGCTCATTAGTACAGTTTGATATCAGGGATGGAGATACCTCCAGAAGACCTTTTATCGCAGAGGATTGTTTTAGCAATTCTAGGTTTCTTGTAATTCCATATGAAGTTGAGAAATTTTTAAGCACTGTTTACAATGATATGCAAGTAAAATAAAACCAGACCCACTAATAGTGTCTAAGCACTGTACGTGTAATAAATCATGACAATGTTTTTTTTTTAATTTTGATTAGTTCTTTGAGAATAGGGCACTCACATTTTTAAAAGAAATATTAATAAAACTTAAACCACACATAGATCCCCACACATTAATAGTGGGAGACTTCAACATACCACTCTCAACAAAGGACAGATCAACAAAACAAAAATTAAACAAAGATACAATAACTCTAACAGAGGTCATGAATCAAATGGACCTAAGACACATCTACAGAACCTTTCACCCATTCATAAAAGAATTTACCTTCTTCTCAGCACCTCATGGTGCTATTTTCTAAAATAGACCATATACTTGGTCGCAAAGCAAGTCTCAACAGATACAAGACGATTGAAATAATCCCTTGTATCCTATCTTATCACCATGGACTAAAATTGGAGCTCAACAACAGAAATAGCAAAAAGCCTACACACACATGGAAACTGAACAACTTGCTACTAAATGACAGCTGGGTCAGGGAAGAAATAAAGAAATTAAAGTGTTCCTAGAATTCAATGAAAATGAAGACACAACATCCAAATTTATGGGACACAATGAAAACAGTGTTAAGAAGAAAGTTCATAGCTCTAAGTGCCTTCAAGAAGAAACTCGAAACATCTCATTCAAGCAACTTAATGGCTCACCGAAAAGCCCTAGGGAAAAAAAAAAGAAGCAGACACACCAAAGAGGAGTAGACGAATGAAACAAATAAAACAATTCAAAAGATCAATGAAACCAAGAGCTGGTACTTTGAGAAAATCAACAAGATGGACAAACCCTTAACCAAACTAACTAAAAGGCAGAGAGACACTACTAAATCAACAAAATCAGAAATGAAAAGGGGGACATAACAAAAGATACTGGAGAATTTCTTTTTTTTTTTTTTGAGAATTTCTTATAATATATGTTTGTCATACTTAATTTCCTCCCCTCCTCTTCCCATATTCACCAACATTTTTCTACCCAATCAACTTTATATTTATATTCTTAAAACATACACTTGTGTGTGTGTATGTGTGTGTATAATGTAGTGTATGTTGGATGTATAACCTTTCACTAAAGCATGGATGACTTATCAGGGTATGCACCCCTACAGAAAAACTAGCTTTCTCATAGTAGCTCCTTGGATACATTGCATGTTTGACTTAAGCTTGAGCAGAACTTGTGTATGCTATTGTAACCACTGAGTAATCACATGTGTGACTGCCTATTGTGTCTGGAACACATTGTTTCCTTGTAGTCATGTGCATCCACTGTCACTTATATTCTTTTTACACTCTCTTTACAATAATCTCACAATCTTGACTATGTAGGTATGGTTCAGATGTTCTATATAGGTATTACCATTCTGCTCTCTTACTCTCTTGAATGAAACTTGTCCAGTTGTAGGTCTCGGAAAGCTTCTCTCTTGAGGATCGAGAGATGGATTAATCTAAGTATACAGTTCTAAATTATTTGGAGTTGGCTTGATACTATTTCCACTTAGCAGAGTGAAACTTAATAGTAATCAGTTCTTTCCAGGGCCTGTGAACTAACAATTTCCCATGTGTGTTCCATTTTGATCCCATATATGTGATTAAAACTTCAACTATATATACTTTGTAAATAAATTAAGAAGTAAACCCAAGTTTCAGTATGTAAAAAAGACAGCAAGGAATAAATGATATACTTTTATTCATGTTAACCTGCCTAACCCTTATCTCTTATGCATCTATATAGTATGTCCAAATAATAACTTTAGAACCAATATTTTTAAATGATTCATATGAATATCAATCCTAAATTAATTTCAACTTGGCTGAGGATATGCTCTGTGTAGCCTGTTTAGTCACTGTCACCTTCTTGTTGGTCCTTTGATAACCACTTTCTTCCATTTGATGGTGATTGGTTATTTTGCCACTTTATAATTATATAATAAAAACTTGGTGTTGGCTCTGCACCATCTTCAGAGCATATAAGACTCTACTGTGGCAAGGCCGTGGAGACCCCTTCCCACTTGTAAAGGACCTGTGGTGAATTTGGGTGTCCTCCATGATTATTACCTAGATTGCATGTGCTACAAGCTTTCCTTGCATTTGCTTTGCTCATAGCAATATAGTTTCACTTTGTCAGTCACTGGCAGGGCTGGGACCACACAGGCCCTATGTTTTTCTCAATATTCTTTTGAGGGGGAAAAACACTCATTTCTTTTCTCTTTCTCTAGCTATCCTGGAGATGTGACCATTAGTCCTGGGTATTTATGGACACGTAATCATGTCCCTAGAGAAACAGTTGCAGTCACACTGAATAAGCCTGTAACATTTGTGGAGAACAGTGGGTCCAGCTTACATAACTGTTCCGAGGAATCTATGTCTGATCAATGGACTTAGGAAATGGAAAAGCTTTTCCTCATCAATACAGACTTAAAAAAAAAGGTTCTTATAAAGATGTTATCAGAAATTGACAGGTACATATCAGGAAAGGTTGCTGAGTACAATAGGCACATCTCTGTCCACAATGTAAAAAGTACTGTGAGAGAGGAATACTATTTGAAGGATAGGCTAATACACAAAAATGGTTAACCTGTCTCTCACCTTGCATAGCTATGTAACCACATTTGCTGCCAGCTGGGTATGTATGTGCTCGTGTCCACAGGACATGCCTGGTTAGACATTATTTTTGACTTGTTGAAATTGTACTTTGTAGTAAAAAATACATTTGGGGAAATTGACCCAGCAAGAGGTGGGGAGGGAGAAGGGAAACTATTGGGGACGTTTGTAATATGGGGGCTTATGTAGTGGTTGTATTTGTATTTCTTTAATAAAATAACCACTAATGTCACTGCCCAGGCAAGCAGGGTTGTGACTGTATAAAGAGAGCTTGAACTATTCAGGGATACTTGTTGGATAGTCTACAGGTGGTCAGTGTCTTCCTCACTTTACATTGACATCCCTTTCCCATCTCAGCACCTGAATCCTTGAAGCTGGAGCTGGTCTTTGGCAACGACTCACAGGTAATCACTCATTTTTATAGTATTTTAATTGGCCAATGCCTGGTACAGTGTACTCTTCCAAGATGGGGAAACTCTACAGCAAATGCCCCACAAATTGGCCAGCATTTAACAAAACAATACTGAAGATGAAGGCCAAGCTGAATAAGCCAGGCTGCTCAGGCTCCTGGATGGTCGTCAAGGTGTGGCATAGGCTCTTTTGCTTTCTTCATAGTTGACCCTGCTAATAGAGGGAAACAAGTAGACTTGACCATTGTATGTGTGATTCTTCCCTCTCCTATCCTGGTTCTTTCATACCTTCTGTTCTCTCTTCCCCTTCTGCTGCTCACATTCTTCTGGTCAGGTTTAGCAATCCTCTGTGTGTTTTCTGAGTAATTACTGAACAGTGGGTGCTTTGCATTCTTCTAGTTGTACAGTATTTTCCCCAATCTTCACAGGAACTCTAAGTTTCAAAGTGAATAAATTATTTATTTAGCAGAAGCTTAAAATTGGCTTAAAAGACCTTAATTTAGGACTGTCTTTTATGAAATTCTAATAACTGAAATATACTCCCTGATAAGAATTTGATCTGAAGGAATTTTGTGGAATATAATCTCAGTTATGCTTTATTCTTTTTTCCTTTCATTGAGATTTATTTTTATTTTCAGAGCCTGATGGCAATGGTGAATATGAATTCGTATTCTTCTTTGCGTAGTTTGTGAAGCAATTGACAATGTAATAAGTAATTTTTGGTTAATGGAATACTCCTTTATTTTAAGTGGTCTCAAATAGTCTTCCTTTGCTTACATGTAGGTACAATATTTAGTGAATTAAAGTGGTGAGATTTATATTTGGGAACATGTCTCTCCAGAAAATAAAATAGTCTTTTGTTTGAGAATAGAAATTTTAGTGTTTCCCAAGGATCATTTTGGTAGACAAATGGCATTATTTCTGACTAAGCTTGTGATTCATGTGAGTAGTTGCTTGGGTATTCTGTCAGACTGGGCTTCTATATTATTGACTTTTTGATGTCATGGCAAAACTTCACGTGACCAAAGACAACTTAAGTTTATTTGAACTCACAGCTCCAGAAGCAAAGTCTATAGTAATGCAGGAGACATGGCAAGAGTAGCAGAAAGCTGAACTATCACATATTCAAATGCAAACACAAAGCAGAGAGGACAGCCTTGAGTAGTGGCAAAGCCATGATGTGCATTTCAAATCCTCCAGTTATGTACTTCTTCTAGCAAGGCCATGCCACCTTCAAAACAGTGATACAAAGTGTTCAAGCATATGGTCTTATGGGGACATTCATTAGTTATACTGCCACAATCTGGAATGAAGGAAGCTTAGTTTATTTATTCATGCAATGTATGTGATATGCAGATATACATATATATATACATATATATACACACATACATGTATGCATATACATTTAATTATATAAGAATATAATTAATTAGATAGAGAATTAGAGAAATAATCATTCATTCATTTTTAATAATGAATTCATTTGGAGAGAGCACCCAGACAATCCTAAGTGGCATTTTCAAAAAAGTCTGGGACAGTGTATCATTTGCATCTTTAAATTCTTTCTTGAAACAATAGAGGATCAATTTGAGGGTGTGACTTTGATAAAACAGAAACAAACAAACAATTTTCTTCAGTAAACAGCCTGATCACAGGGCGAAAACATTCCATTTATGATCAAAAAGTGTGAAAAAAAATTCTATCACTATGTGATCTCTTTTCATAAATTACTTTGTATGCTAATGCAGTGATACTTAAGACCTGGGACTCAGAATAATTAATTTAGGCCTTCAATGGTGGCTCAAGAAATTATAGACTTATAGGAGTGATCTCTATAATGATTTCAGAAACACTTTTTATTATTACTATGTGAATGCTTCATTGCATATTTCTAGTGTCCGAGAAGTTATTTGGGCAGAAAAAGAACACAAAGCAAAATATTTAATTTGTGTAAATGTGACCAGAAATAGGACAGTCGTGTCAGTGACTCAAGATGCCATCTTCACTCTACTCTGACAGTCCTCTTCATAAGCTAACGTCTTCCCGTTACTGAGATCATCCTTAGCGTGATTTCTCCATTGTTGAAAAGTGCATGCTGCTGGAGCTTTGCTTTGTTTTTCCTCATTCATACTCAGACATCAGCAAAGATTTTTTCCTTATATATAAGTGATGGTTAGTGCTAGCTGTCATCCTGAAAGAACATTGACTCATGAAGGAGGCAGCATCCAGAACAGACTTACAGGGAGAGAGTACATTCAGTTTTGCACAACTGACGTGGGAATGTGAATTTCACCATTCCTTGTCTGGACTTCCAGCCTACACAAGTGAATAAAGGGAGAGGGAAGCAGCTTACAGACATTACTTTCTACTTTTTGATTGTGATTGTCATGAGATCAACTTCACCATCTTGCTACCTTGATTACCCCACCAAGATGGACTGTAGGAAAAAAAATCTTGAAAGGTAAGCCAGAATATATTCTTTATCCTTTCACAATTTTATCAAAGCAACAGGTAAAATAAACAAAAGCTTGTGTCCACAAAATTTTCTATATTTTAGCATGATTATTAAAAAACAAAACAGAACAGATCAGGACAATTAAAATATGAATTGTCTGAGCTCTGCATCACATATATCTTGAACAGACATTAAGTTAATTTAGATGAGAATTTTCTCCTTTCTTTTACTACTCTGATAAAAATCAGAGCTGTGAGGGAAAAAAATGAACGATTTTCCAGAAAATTTGAGAGACACTTATTTCATTTGCTCACAATTCTGTCATCTTAACTGCTTTCTTATTTATTATTGTTTATGGTAAAGGAAAAACTATACAAATTGGTATTTTAGCCATAGTTAATTTTATAATTTAATGGTTTAATGCATACTAACAATGATTTCCAAGTGGTATTACAATGCATTCCTAGACTGTGTATACCAGTCATTCTCTGTTGTTCTCTCCACTCATCTCCTGGAAACTTTAAAAAAAACAAAGTTGATTATATTTTTATAATTAATGTAATTTAAATCAAGTATTTGTGCCTGACACTTCTAAATTTAATGTTATTGTTTTGGTATCATAGTACGATTCTTTTAAAGGTTGAATCCAATCCAAGTTCTCTGACATGATTGCCTAGTCCTTCATCTGTTGAGGGGCAGTTGCACTCACTCACATTCTTAACAAACAAGACTAATGTTTTTAACAACATTGGTGTCAAAGTGTCGGAGGTACTTGCCTTCTTTCTTTTATATTTATACATATAAATAAAATTTCAGTACTGTATGCCAATGCTATTTTTTAAATTTTCTTCAATGGTATTGACGTTTTTTAAGTTTTTATTTTGGGTATTAATATAATTACAACCTACTTTCCGTTTATTTCCTCCCTCTAAACCCTCCCATATACTACTCCTTACTATCCTTCAAATTCATTGTTTCTTTTTCACTAATTGTTATTGTATGCATATATGTATATTTATATATATATCCACATTCCTAAATATAATCTGATCACTCCATTATAATGCTTTTGTATCTATGTTTTCCGCACTGATTGGTGTGCTCTTCCCTGGGAAGGACCAACTCTCCACTCCCAGCTTTCCTCAGTTGGTTCTTCATGCAGGGTTGAGGACTTGTTGTCTTTTCCACTTCCACTTCAGCATGTCCATCGGTCTCATCCTTATTAAACTCATGCTTGGACAGTAATGTTGGTGAGATGTTATGGGGTTAGCTTCTGAATTTTTTTAGGAACTTATGAACTGTTTCCCCTTGGCTGTACAATTTCACATTTCTGTCTAAGGTACAAAGAAGTTCCAAATTCTCTATATCTTTAGCAAACCCCTTGTGTTTTCTGGCTCATTTACTTTATTGTGTTTGTAATTAGTCCTTATTTTCAGTATGAAGTGGTAACTTACTGTTGTTTGTTTGTTTTATGTTTTTCTAACAAATGTAAGGGTAAGAAAATATGGCTTAAGAACGTGGACACTACCGTTTTAAAAAAAATTACTTCACTCATCATTATCATGGCTTCTGCTTCTCCTCTTCCTCTTCCTTCTCTTTCTCTCTCTCATTTTCTTTACTCTATCTTCTTCACTTCTCTCCATCTCCTCTTCCCTCCATTTTAATTCACTTTTGCCTCTACCTCTTTATGTTCTTTTTCTCTTGCATTTTTTGAAGGATATAAGAAGATAAAGAACGGCTCTGCTTACTCAGGGCTTTGTTCCCTGCACACCTGACCACCTTTCTGAAGTTGTATGCTTCCTGGGTGATGTTACTGTACAAAACCATCTCTGTTTGATTCTGAATTTACTCTCTTTACAACTTTTGTTTTTTTAGTTGAGCAAATGTCCTTGTTTTATGGTTTAGCATCTTTCTAGTATATGCCCCAGAATGGTATAGCTGGACCTTTTTAAATTTTTTAAGTATTATTTACTGTTCATTCATTAACTTTGTATTGCAGCTGTATCCCATTCCCTCATTCCTTCCCAATCCCATCACCTAGAAAAGATCATCCTGAGTGAGGTATCCCAAAAGCAGAAAGAAACACGTTATATACTCACTTATATAGACCTGTAAGGTAGTATAAACATACTGAAATCTATACACATAAAGAAGATAAACAAGAAAGAGGACCCAGGGTAAGATGATCAATCTTTACAATTTTTACATGGACTTAAAATGGAAATCTTTATTATTTGTTCAAATAGAGCTCATAAAAGGCTAGTGTGTTACTGAATTTATTTAAATATTGATATTTTTAAGCAAGGAAGATAATTTCTACATTCTCAGTACTTATTTTTAAAAAAGAAGACATTAGTATTTCTATGGATTTTATGAATCAAAAGTAAATATGTCACTTTTTCCTTATTTTCACTTTTCTCAGTTATGTATTTTGATTTGGGGGTGTCTTTGTTTCTGTTTATTTGTTTGACCAGTTGTTCTGGTGTGGACTTATATTCCCAACACTCAGAAGATTAATGCAAAAATATAATTGTAAGTTCAACACATAAATTAGCAAGTTGCTTCACAATCCAACACAGGGCATTTTGGCCTTCACAATAACACTGTGTCTCAAAATTCATAATAAAAAAGAGAACAAAAGGGTATATTAAAACAAAACTCTGGGTTGTTATTGATACTAATATTCTGCCAGAATTCCTGTTTTAAAATGCCATTTCCTCCATTCATTTCCTAAGTCCATTGTACTATTAGTTTGCTTTTATTTCATTTCATGATTTGCATCAAAATGCTTTTTGTAGTATCATAGTTGCCCCCAAGTTGACATATGTAAGGAAGGGCATATATGAGAGGTGATCAGGCTACTGCCACAGAAGAGTTTGGGTATAGGAGGACTTCTGGCCAGCATTACTGTCTTCAGTCTCTACTTCTACCTTTGCCAAGATGCCAAGAGCTTGCCATATTGCTGGAGGGCTCCCTGCCATTCTCACAGATGGGCTCATATAATGGGGTTAGGAAATAATGTGTCGGAATCAAATAAAGTCATTAGAAATTATTGCCAGCAGATGTTCATGAATTTCTCTAAAATGAATTGATCTGTCCACTTGGGTTTCTGAAAATGTCATGGGTCAATGTGCTTGAGTTTTACAGCAACATGATATGTTTTAGGCATTTCCAATATGAATGTTCCCCAATAAAAAATTGGGAGATATTGGAATGATAATGGGAGAAAATTTTTTGTTGATCTTCCTGCTTGCTATTTTTTATTGAAAATGTATTTCAAGTGTCTCTCATTGTCAAACATTAATTTTCCATAAATACTTTATTCAGTAATGCATACTGACACATATTTAATATCAATTCCAGATATTATGGATAACTGAGAGTGACTACTCTAAAGGAATCCACATGATTTACAGGAAACGGAGGACACAAATGACTTTATTTTACATGATTACCTATGGTATTGAATGTTAGAAACCTAAAATTTAAGAATCACGTATATGTAAGAGTGGCAGTACAGAGTCAGCCCCTGATCCAGCTTTAGAATTCCCAAATGAAGACTCAGCTGGACAGCTGTTACACACTACAGAAGTCCTAGGTCCATTCCATCATGCTTTCTGGTTGGCACGTTAGCCTTCATGGGCACAGGTTAGTTGACTCTAGTTTTTTGGTTTTTTTTTTTTTTTGTCATGTCCTTGACCCCTCTTGTTCCCTCAGTCATCCCCCACCACAGTCTGCAACAGTATTTCCCAAACTCCATTTTATGCTTGGCGGTGGGACTTTGCATAAATGTCTAACAGTTGTTGCATGAAGTCCCTTTGACAGCATTTATGCTAGGTTCCTTGTTGCTAGGATTGCAGAATATCATCAAGTGTCAAGAGTGGGCTTAGCTGACCCTTCCCTCAAATGCTGCTCTGTCCACTACCCCTGCACATTCTTTGGTAGGGCAAATTGGTCTAAGGTTTTGTGGCTGGGTTGGTGTTCTAATCACTCCATTGGAAGTCTTGCCTGGTTAGAGGAGGTGGCTGGTTCAGGCTCAATATCCCTTATCAGGAGTCTTAGCAAGGGTCTGTCTCATAGATTCCACTAGCTTTTTCTAGAAATGCTCATCTAGGAGAAAAAGTTGTCTCTTCTAGTACTATCTCCCTATGTCCTCTCCCCACCTCACTCATCCTGTTTTCATCCCCATCCCTTCCCCACCCAGACTTCCATTCCAATTCCCATGTCAAATCTCTTTCTTCTCAGTGAGATTCAAGTGTGCCTTCTATGACCCTCCTTTTTACTTAGCGTCTTTGAGCTTGTGATTTGATGCATTGATATCGTGTACTTTATGACTAATATCCACTTATGAGTGAGTACATACCATGTTTGTCTTTTTAGGTCAAATGGAAAGAGTATAGCAGGGAAATAGGAATTGGAAATGGTATCCATTTCGGGATTTGGAAATACTAAAAAGTTGGCACATATGTGTAAATAAATTAATAGAGAAAAAGAAACAATTATTAATGGAGAAAAGCAAATGATTCTGATTGTTTATATCAATGTCAGGAAGGAATAGCCTCAATAATGTATTAAAAAATATACTTATTTTGCTCTCTCATAGGACTCAACATTTTCCTCTTTCTCATCAAAGGATCTATAGCATCAAATGCTGAAAAAACAATGTATATGATCAGAGCAGGCTAAGTCTATGACTTACTAGGACAGTACAAGAATATTTACATATTTCCCAAGTATTCCACATTTCCTAGTAGATGAAATTGCATATAACAAGGTAAATTGCTTCAATTTACCAAGAATAATCTCAATATGCAGGTCTCTTTTCAGAGGTCTGTTCATCACTATTAAGGAACTGTTTGTGCTCTCTTAAGGAAAATGTTGAAGGATACATTTGAAATTACAATACATGAAACAACATTTCTAAAGTTGTTCATTTATGTTAAATTCCCAGCCAAATGTCATACTCTGGCTTATCTGAGGGAGAAACTTGAAAAGCAGGAAATTGTATGTATGTCTATGTATGTCTATGCATTCTGAAATTCTCTTGATATCTCAGGTATTTTCATATATCTTAAAGACAACTAGAATAGTATGTGACTGCTTTAGAAGAAGAATTTAAGCAGAAATAAAATGACAATAAAGCTTAGCTGCCTGTGCAAATGGATTCTCCTTTATGACACAAAAGGATGTAGGTGTTTAATAGGCCATGGTCATGAACAGAAAATTGCTGGAGGAACAGAGAGATATTATTCTCTGGGTTCATATATATGCTCTTATGAAGAGGAAATCAGACAAAATGATCCAACAAAAAATTAGAGACAGGTTTTTTTTTAAGATGGCATAGGAGAGGATGGAAAGCATATGAGGCCTCAACCTTATAGTAAAATCTGCAGGTAACTGAGGAATGCTGAGAAAAGAAACAATAATCTTCTCAAGGGAAGAGCATAACACTGAAAATCCAGTACCAGATGGTCAGTCCTGAAAACATGCATAGCAGTAAATAGACTTATTAATTTATTTTTGTGTATTTAGAAACATATTTGTATATAATATGCATTTAGCATGTAGCAACAATGCAAAAAAGGCCCTGAATTTGAAAGACAGAACAACTAATATATATCAAGAAATTATTATACTTTATAACTAACACTATTGCTTGGCAATGCTAACTTCACAACTCCATTAATTTGACTGGATTTCTTCTTTGATTATATTTTACTCAATTCTGGCTAAATATGCAATGTGAAATTATTTTGTTGGATGTACTTTAAGGAATACATGTGCTGGTTTTAAATATAAAGATCATATTGTATATTATTTTCCTTTGATTTTCATTTTATAACATACTCCAGACCTCTCTTTGTCATCCTGTGCTTGTGTTCCATGCCAGTCTACATCTGTGATTGCTCCTGTAACCACAGCAACTTCAAGCATACTTTCAGAAGGTGTTCTTTCTTGATTTTGGAGTTTGTAAGAATAGAATATATAAATCACCAACTCTGCCTCCTCCTGTGTAAGTGTTAAATGTCAATAGCTTAGAGAAGATGACAAAGGAAAAATGGAAAAGGAAAAGAACTCTCTAAATACCTTTAAAACGAATAAATAAAAACCAAAGTGGAAAGAATTGTTTTATATAATCTGCTTTGGAATTCAGTGCAGTGTAAGGCTTCCTCTGTCAAAGGGAATTTGAAGATGGAACTAATAAAATCCCTTGTTTGTTTATGTATGGAGTAAAATGTGAAACTCAAAACTACTTGAGTTCAAATTCCTTTTGACTGTCTCCAACGAAGTGATTTGAGGCAGAGCAATGATCCGAAATGGAACCTTGACTTTCTCATGTGTGAAATGTCAGGAGTAAGTCTTCCTTTAGCAGATTATTATAAGAAGTGGAAGAGATCATGCGAGAAGGCCAAGGAGAGAGTATCTAGGCTGCAGTCACTGCTCGGGAACTTTAAGTTTTACTTGATGATACTGTGCATTGTGTCTTCTTTTAGATACCAACTCAGGGCACTACTCATTTCATACATCATCTTATTCAAAACAAACTGATATAGAAGATGCACTTGGTACACACATTTAAGACTGGGTAAGTGGAAACTCAAATAAATTAAGCAAAATGAGGCAAAACACCTGCTTCATAAAAATAGGAAAGAGATTTCACCTCAGTTTTGCCTTACCCTAAAAGCCTCTTGTTTTCCACGGTAAAACATGCAGCACCAAACGCAAAAGCCGCTCTTATCATAGTTATAATACCCGCTGAACTGCTTGACTCTTGAAAACAACATTAACAGATTCATAAAATATGAACCTTCAATTCATTCGAATAAAAACACTTCAAAATCTCTATATAACTACAAACTATGTAACAACAGGCACACCAAACTGTCTTTGGTATTTGATTGATAGGGGTTATTTGGTAGTATTTTTTAGTATATTATGTATATATTCTGCATTATTCATTCAATATGAAATATTCTGAAAATGATCATGAGCATTGCTTGTTGACTATCACTCTAAGCTTTCTCCACTTAGTCAAATATAAGTACCAACTGCATAGAAAGTATTTTTTGTGATCTCTTAAGCACATCAACAAACAAAATATGTGAATAATTTCTTTTCCTTTACATTATATGAAGAAGAAGGGCTGAGAAAATGAAAGTTTAGTGAGGGCAAATGTTGTAAACAATATCAAAAATAACAAAACGTAATTATGAGTTAAAAGAAAAATATGATTGAAGAGCCTTTTCTAATGATGTGAAAAATTGTCATTGTCTCAAACACAACATCAAGAAATGTAGTAGGCAAAGAACTAAATCACATTTACAGGTACAGGAGAGAAAAGTAGGACAGTGAAAATGGTCGTATAGTTGCACTATGTCATAAAAGGTCACAGGAGTGATAACAAGATCAAAAAGATCCACACAGGACAGAGTTTACACAAAGAGGCATGTAGAGACTCATGAAGTTAGGGGCGAAGATACTGAGTGACATTTTGACTTCATCTATCTTTCACATAATTTATTTAACTGCTTTGTCCCTACAGAGGAGTTACTTATTTTGGTTCATTTCAAATTATCCCAGATCTTTTTTGACATTTAATTTAATTTTACTTTTTTACTGTTGTTTCTGGTGATTTTGTTGTTGTTGTTTATTGTTTCTGGACCTGTGGTAAGGTAAAATATCATGTCAAAAGGATTTGGCAAATCAAATAATTTGATAATTTCAGGGTAGTCATGATTCTCCTTTTGTGTATTGGAAGTTAAGTGTGTATGCCACTACTGAACCCTTAGGCAAAAATATCATGCTGTGCTTTTTTTTTTTTTTTTTGTAGATCATAAGTATCATATCTGGGTAGGACTGTATTTTTTTCTGATTTTTTTGAAGCTTGCATGGTATCTTCTGGAACCTTGAAGAGAAAGTATTCAGGTAATTTCCTCTGGACCCTGTGACTGAAGAGCATTGTGTATTCAGATGTGGGCACTTACCTTCTCCTATCTCTGGCCCCAAACCAGGCAATACTCATATAATGTTCTGGGAAACTCTTGTAAAACTCTGACCAACAGTTTAAAAGAAGAGATCTCATTCCTGGTCTTCAGATATTTGTTAAATGATCTTTGGCTCTTGGAATTTTAGTTGTTAGCCCAGATGAGAAAATAGAATTTAAACTACATATGAATATTTTATACAGAAAGACAGAATTATTCAAAATACGATAGTCTGGCTGAGGGACATTAGACACAAACATTTCTTTGAGGTATCGCTCATTTAAATTAACAAGTATTTTTGATGTGCTGAATATATATGTGAGAGACCTTCAACTAGCTACCATGAAAAACAGAAAAAAAAGATGCTCATGATATATAGACCCCGCATTCCTAGCCCCTCAAGAGCATACCTAAACATATTCTACCAACCAGCAAAAACATGTACTGCTGAAAAACTAAATATTGTAACCCAAGGAGAACACAGCATTATTTTTGTGTTAGTGATTAAATAAGCGAGATTTGAAAACTATGAAATTTATTCTTATTCTTAGAGACTCAGTTGGAATTTGAAATAATCATTCTGAACACAGACAATGGTCTGAACACTGGTGAATATACAGAGAAAAAAAAGGATGATCTGGGAACTAAATAAAACAATATGTACATTGATGGCAGCCCTGTGGTACGGGTATGGTTAGATGTGCAGAAATTGCTCTGCACATGCTTTGATTGCCATTCCAGAAAGCCTGCACTTTTCTCTGGAAAAGAAAGAGAGGACAAGAAGGAGGGGTTGAGAGTTGAGGGAGGGAGGGCAACAAAAAAAGGGAGGGAGGAAGAGAGGGAGAGAGGAAGTGAAGGAGGGAAGGAAGAACAATGAGGGGAGGGAGGGAAGGAGAGATGGTGGAAGGGGAGAGGGGAAATGGAGGGGGAACTTCTGGGGATCACAGATCAAGTTAGTCTTCCAAGGAACAATCTAGAAAATAGCATAAGTCAGCCAAAAGAAAAAGAAATACAATCAGACATTGGTTTGGAAGGTATTTCAATAGCGAAAGAATAAAGCCAAAGTAGTTCAAACTAAGGTGCTTACAAGAAAGGAAGAGGCCATTGTGGGAAAGGTTATGAGGAATCCAAAAGATCTTACAGTGCTTGAAATGAAAACCACAATCAATCAAAATGATGTGTCTTCAAGACAATGTCTGCATTAAGGCTCAGTGAATATTGTAGAAGAGGGGATCGACAGGATTAGGAATTTGGCTGTGAGACTGTCCCTGATAATGTCAGAAGGTACAGCCGTAAAAATGTCACCAGATAAATTTCCTAAACAAAACTCAATACCAATTGACATGCCTAAGTGGATAGGAGAAAGACCACAATACCCCAACACTCACATAGAGTTATAGACATCTAAGGAATGCTGGGGGAGAAATTGACCTGTCCAGGGAATTTCTTATACAATTGCTTATCCAATGCCAAATGTTTGACCATGAACACATATCTACTGCTAACATTATAAAGACCAAGCAGGTTATACTTATGGAAAAACATATACATTTTTGTATGTAGCAACAATTAATAGAAAAAGAAGCCATGAATTTGAAAGAAAATAAGAAGGGCTATATAAGAGTGTTTGGAAAAAAAGAGTGATTGTGGTAAATTATGTAAGTATGTTAATCTCAAAAGTAAAAGAAATAATTTCCAAAAACTATCTCTCTATTGGAAAAAAAGAAAAAATTAATTTGACTTAAGTCACATTAATAGATATATACTGTTTAATAATAATTTAAAAGTAATCCCTGATTTCCCCACACTGGGAGGAGAGTACCAGGAGAGAATGGAAATAGATGGGGAACTCATGTGAGACCCTCTTCATATGAGAGAGCCAACTCCTGTCACTGTTTGATACTGTTATGCTTGCAGACAGGTGCTTAGAATGATTATGCTCTAAGAGGCTTCATCCAGCAGCTGAAGGAAACAGATGCAAAGTCCCACAGCCAAACAACAGACTGAGTTCAGGGAGTTTTGTGGAATAGTGGGAGGAAGGATTGAGGGATTTGAAGTTTCAAGGACAACAGAAGAAGACCTACAGAGTAAACTAACCATCAACCAGAGACTGAACCACCAACCAAAGAGCTTGCATTGGCTGAACATAGACCCCCTACACATGTTTAACAGATGTGCAGCAAGGTCATCATGTGGGTCTCCTAACAATGGGAGTAGGGACTATTTCTGACTCTGTTGCCTGCCTTTGGATCAATTTCCCCTAACTGGGCTGCCTTGTCTGGCCTCAGTGAGATATAATATGTTTAGTCCTGCTGTAACTTGAGGTGCGAGGGAGGACTGGTACCCCCTTCCATGAAAAGAAGTTGATGGAGAAAGGGGGAAAAAGGGGGTGAGGGCAGGACTGGGTGGAGAGGGGGAGGGGCTGGTATCAGGCTCTAAATTGTTTAATTTTTTTTGAAGTAACCACTGTGTAATATTTACTTAAACAACAGTTAAAATGATAGAGATTTTTATGCACAAAATAATTTTCACATTTATGTGTATTTTATAGATGAGTGGTGTATTTTATACATTTATGTGTATTTTATACATGGTGGTGTAATAAAATAAAATCTTCATCCTCATGGCAACATTCATAAACTAAACCCATGCTGCTTCTTCGTAGGGATAGTGGTAATAATTGTCTTTCATGGGCATCTGACTTTACTTGTGATATTATATGCAAATAGTGGAAGGTGAGAATTTTTAAAAAATTACATCAAGTTAAAAAACACTGAAAAATTTTGACTAGAAATCGTTATAATATTTCTTCTTATATTAGATACATATATATTCTAATATTAACTAAGTATTCTTAGGTTTATGGTCAAAATTTATAAATATTGTAGAATTAATTATATAAATATAACAAAAATGCAGAAATTAAGAAAGAATAAAGTTATTTTAGTATCATATATTTTCACTTAGATTAATAAATATTACATAACAATATTGTGTAACAATATTTCTGATATTAAAATAAGATTATACTCAAAGTTAGATGGTGGCACTAGACTCTCCATGCAGGTCACAAATTAAAATCAAAGGTCTTTGCTTGCAGAAACAAATTATTAGATTATTAATCTGTTTAATAGTTAGTGGGAAACTAATTACATATGTTGTGTCATTGGATATCCTACTGGAGTCTAGATTCATTTAACAAAAGCTTTTGATATCTTTAGAATACATGTTAAATGAATAAATTCTAACTTTCATTGCATCCATATCCTATAACAGCAGTTATTTCTACTGTAAAATTTCCATTTTCAAATGGCTTGTATTCTTTTGTCTCCCTCAAGAATGATGACTCTTCTTTCTATTATGAAATACCTTAAATTTATGCAAACATATGTTGTTGTACCCGATCAAATGTGCTGTTACCTGCCAGCTGCTGTATGTGTTGTACTAACCTGCCAGTTAAGAGATGTGGTTCAATAATTTTCCTAGAAAGAAAGAAAAAAAAATGCAGTGTTTGGAAATCCCAGAGATTTTAAGGAATTTTAATGCTTGACTTAACATGGAATGAATACTTTGATAATATATAGGCACTGATCTAAAATTTGAAGAATGTATTTGTAGGTTTTTAACCTTTTAAAAGGGTATGGTACTTCCAAATACTCTTGTTGTTGATATTCTTGTTGTTGGTGGTGATGGTGTTTCTGTGTGAGAGGAATTTGTGGTTGTGTATATGTGTGTGTGTGTATGTGCATGTGTGTGTACATATGCACATGTGAACATGTCTATTTTTCTTTATTTAGTTCTTAAGGATTTTGTGAGAGACTGAAGTCATTGGTATGCTCCAGATTTCAGAAAAAAGTTTGAACTTTTTTCCGGAAAAAGACTACAGCAGTTTGAAGGAAGAGCTTACTGCATTCACCTCCTCTTTAAGCACTTATGTGAGCTGCTGAAGAGACTTTTGCTTTCTGACACCCAGATCCTCCTAGTTAATCTTGTTACTTTGCTGTTCTTTCAAGGGACAGTTTGTTCTCTCTGTCCTCTCACTTTCTAACTACTTTCTATATCCTGTCAAAAAATCCTACTTTATATTTGCTTTTACCAAGGTTGACCACTGTTCTGCTAAGAGATAACAACTGAGTCACATTGTTCATGATGTTCCTTGCTGTGTGGCTTCTGTACACTGTGCGCTTCAGATGGGGCCCATGATAGCTCGGTGTAGGACTGAAGACCCTATTCAGGGAAACAGGGACTGTTTCTGTCATGATCTTGATGGCTGACTCTTTGACCCTCCCCCATACAAGCCAGGGAGTGACAGACTGGCTAGATCCCAGGGGAGGACATTGCAGCCAGCCCTGAGGAGTCAGGATAAGCTGGGGTTGGATGGAAGGGAAGGAGGTCCTCCCCTGTTGGTGGACTTGGAGGGGGCGGGCAGGAGGGAGATGAGGGAGGGAATGGGAGGGTAGGAGGGACTGAGGGAGGGGGCTACGCCTGTGATTCAAAGTACCTAACCTGTGATTGAGATAAAAATAAATAAATTTTTAAAAAAAGATCCATCTTAAGCATTTGCTCTCTAATCTCTCTAATAGTCACCCTCTATGTCACCACTCTCCATCTCTGACCATGTACGACATTTTCTATACATGCTTATTAGTTTCTTTTAAGATACATTCTTTATTTGTATCTTTGCAAAACAAACAACTTTGGAACAGAGCATTTTAAAGAAATAATCATTGATTCAGCCTCAATTCTGAACATTGGCAAATTTGTCTAGGCTAATCTGTGAAGCTCTTAATTCACTGTTCCTATCATGCCCCATATCACTAGTTCACCAGTGTATCCATGGCATTGGAATTCTATGGGATTATCTCTTCTGTGTAATTGCACAATGATCTGGCTTCCTTCACACTCTAAAGGGAACTGGTGGTATAAAACAGGTCTAGAAATATTGCTTAACTCTTTATTTATTTATTTAGTTAGTTTAATTAATTAATTTTTTATTGCTTAACTCTTAGCAAATAAGTTAATTCACATTACCAAACCCAAAAGAAGTGTTCAATAAAAGGAGCTAAAGTATTAGGGTTATTGTTCTAAAACCTCTGTCTCTGTTTCTCTGTCTTTCGCTGTTTATCTCATGCACATACACAGATACATACACATATACACATACACACAAACAAACATACACATGTACTCTCAAATTATGAGTCATTACAGATTCATCTCACATTCTAGGGATGAGATGGCTACCCAACTTCAATGAAACATGATCAGTGATTGTGTCCACTTCTCACTGTCTATCCACATTAACAGTATCTCTACTGACACATATATTAGATTCCTTATCTCCCCTTTTCTTGATGTCTCTGGAGATTTGGAATAAGCTTAAACTCTTAAAGGCAATGTCTCTAATTAGCTATCATCTGAACTGAACTGACCCATTGCTTCTAGAAGCTAAATATTTTACAATTCCTTTAGCTAAACAATAAAGGAGACACTCTTCTTGAAATCCTTGTCATGGTCTCTGGATTCATTCTAGTTAACTTCTCTTTCCAATTCATTTAAAAGATTCCAGAACTAAAGAAAAATTTCATAATATAACATTGCCATAGTGTATTACAGTGAATCACTTCTGAAATGCCCCAGAACCATGGTAACTAGGCAGCTTAAAGAAAAGATTGTGTAAACTATTGAAGAAGACAAAGTGATAGGGACTCATATAAAGATGAGGTCTGAAGACTTTGCATTCTTTTAATAATTCCAAGTTTTATTCTTTTACCAATATAAGTACATATATATGACATCTTTTCCTCATGACCAAATTATATTGATGATGATTTATGTCACTGAAAAATCCATTAAAGTAATTTGTATAAATTAATAAGAGACCATTTATTTATCTCAAAATGAATGTCACAGATTTCTTAGCGTTCACTGAAAATATAATGTATTAGAAAATCAATGTATTGTAAATTTCATTAATCTGTCTTGCATTTATTATGTAAAGTGTTCCAGTAATTATTACAGTGTCATATAAAATCAGAAAATTGGCATATTTCAATTCATTAATCAACCATTTAAAGACAAGGCTCTACTTTGAAACTCAAAAGAATATCATGAAATTGGTGTGCTTTAGAAGAGCAACATGAGAAAAAACATGGGGATATGTTAATAAACCAGCGAAATGGTAGCTTGAGAATATGCTGTTTTGTGTTGAGCTGTTGATGTGCCTGAACACAGCTGTAGAAAAGAAAGTGTGAATATGCAAACTTTTAATTTTAGTGCATTTTATCTATGATGAGATGCCATGCTGTCTTCATTTTCTTTGGGCTCGAAACAGACTTATTTTATGACAGAGAGATCTCCTTATCACTCCATCTGAGAGTTACTTATGTTATTGATACGTATGCGATTTCAGGCTGAACACTTGAGAGCAGATGACCATTACAGAGGTCATCTGAGGAAGACTGTTTCCCACTCCCAGCATCTTGGTAACTTATAGTACTTTTTGTATGAATTCATATCCAGTGAGTTATACCCCATCCATATTGGAATATCTATTAGTCTTATACTTTTTCAACTATTGTCTATATCTTTAGTTCCATTCACATTGCCTACTAAAGACATAATGAAATAATAATACAAATTTCAGAGTGTATAAAGAATATAATTACAATTCAATAATTTTAGGTTGTTTGTTAATTTTACACTATTCAGTGTAGCCAGAAAAAAAGGATCATATCCTCACGATATGAATTATACTATCCCAAAGGCTGAGGCATTATTTTGAGAATAAAAACAACTCAGTGACTATTTTTATGATTTTCTTAACCTAGTTAAATTTCTCTCCCCCAACAGCAAAAAACATTAGATGGTTTATTTTGTAAATATGTTTAAAGAATAAAACATAGTTGAGGCTGAAAAAATGGCTTAGTGATTAAGATACCTGATGATCTTGCAGAGGACCTGGTTTTGGCTCATAGCATCCAGGCAGCTCCAAACCACTTGTAACTCCAATTCCAGAATATTTTATGCTCTCTTATTTCCATCATGGATACCTGCAAACATTTGGCGGCACATGCATGCACTCAGACACATTTACATATATGTGAATTAAATAAATACTTAAAAAGAAGGAAGATACATATTCAAGCAATATGTACCCTGAACTGAAGTAACAAGAGTAAAATGGGAATGACAGAGATAAAGATAGATAGATGGGTGATAGATATATAGATAGATAGATGATTGAAACATCCATACATAGATGGATTAGTAGATAGACAAATGATACATACGTACATATATACATACATACACATATACAAAGAAGAGGAGAGGACAGCGATTGGGGGTGCGAAATAGAGTGATATAATTAGCACTAGATACCCATAAACCTGGGAAAGCCTGAGATGTAGATGACAACAAAGCTGTGATAAAAGCTAGTCATATACTCCAGCTTCCCCAAGGGGTACTCTACTGCATATGTGCTTTGTGATTTCAAACCTCGATGAAATTATGATATCATCTTGTAGAACATCAGTGTCTAAAGAGTAATGTACTGTTGATTATCAAGACACCAGCTTTTAATTCCTCTTATTCCATGTGGGTTTCCCTTCAAGTGCCATGGTTGATGGGGAAATGATCCAGGTGAGGCAAAAATGAAATGCAATTCAGCCTAACTGAATTAGCTGGTGCTAGTGCAAACTATTGGAGTATGACACAAAATGTTTACTTTTAGCCATATTTAAGTACAGTACAATTTTGGAAAAATACTCCCTATGACAATTAACTCAGCACCAGGTGTACAACAAAGCTTAAGACATGTTTACGTTGAAACTGTTTACAAAGAACATATGTGTTCTTCTAAAAAAGTTGGGCTATGAGGACTCAGAAACAATGCCCAAGGTAGGGGTTTAGGGATGATGACTGAGGTAAACATAATGCCTTTTGGAGTGAGGATTAGCTTGTCCCTACAGATAACACAAAAGTTAATTATGCTGTTGTAAAGTACAACTGATATTTCTCATAAGAATGTGTTTTATGAACTAAGAAGCAATGCCCAAGATGCAGGGGTAATTCTGAAGGAAACAAACGCAGTATTCTATGGGATGTGAGGGAGGCTTGGCTCTATAGAAACAAATGATCACCAGGTTATAAATTACCTGCTTTCCCAGTAATCTAGTTGAATTTCAGGTAAAAATATTTTTCCTTTGAAGAGACAAGCCTGTATGTTTAACTTGCCTGCCCTCTTCAGTGCTTACCTGGTGTACAAGGACCTCTTGCCCTGTACAGTTTAACTTAAATTATTTTCTTTTTACTGCTCAGCAACAGCACTATTTATCAGAATTGAATCTTTTATTATCATTTTTATTATTTAATATCTATTTAAAATTTTACACAGTTTTTATTATACTCTTTCTTTTTTCTAACTCCTTCTCCTTCCATATTTTTATTAAATTCTATATTAATTACAATTTATTCACTTTACTTAACCCTGTAGTTCACTCCTTTCTCCCATCCCAAACCTTCCTTTCCTTTCCCTTCTGCACCATTGTCTCTCCCCAAGTCCACTGAAAGGGGAGGTCTTCTTTTCCTTCCTTCTGATTCTAGTCTATTAGGTCTCATCAGGAGTGGCTGCATTTTCTTCTGATGTGGCCTGGTAGAGCTGCTCCCCTCTCAGGGGTAGGTGATCAAAGAGCAGCCCAATCAGTTCATGTCAGAGACAGCCCCTGTTCCCATTACTATGGAATCCACTTGGACACTGAAATTCCATGGGCTATATCTCTGCAGGGGTTCTAGGTTTTCTCCATGCATGGTGCTTGGTTGGAGTATCAGTCTCAAGAAAGACCCCTGTGCTAAGATTTTTTGATTCTGTTGCTCTCCTTGTGGAGCTCCTGTCCTCTCCAGATCTTACTATTTCCCGCTTCTTTCATAAGACCCTGCACACTGCCCAAAGGTTGGCCATAAGTCTCAGCATCTACTTTGATAGTCTGCAGGGCAGAGCCTTTCAGAGGCCCTCTGTGGCAGGCCCCTGACTTGTTCCATTTTCTCTTTCTTCTGATGTCCGTCCTCATTGCCTTTCTGGATAGGGATTGAGCATTTTAGCAAAAGTCTTCCCTCTTGATTAGTTTCTTTAGGAGTACAGATTTTAGTAGATTTATCCTATATTAAATGTCTATATGAGTGAATATATACCTACCATGTGTGTCTTTTTGCTTCTGGGATAGCTCACTCAAGATTATCTTTTCCAGTTCCCACAATTTACCTACAAATTTCATGATTTCCTTGTTTTCTATTGCTGAGTAATATACCATTGTGTAGATGTACCACAATTTCAGTATCCGCTCCTCAGTTGAGGGGCATCTGGGTTATTTCCAGCTTCTTGTTATTACAAATAAAGCTGCTACAAACCATGAATGAGCTAATGTCCTTATTGTGTACTTGAGCCTCCTTTGGACATGTGCCTAGGAGTGGTATAGCTGGATCTTGAAGAAGCACTATTCCTAGTTGTCTGAGGAAGCACCAGATTGATTTCTAGAGTGGTTGTACAAGTTTACATTCCAACCAGAAATGAAGGAGGGTACCCCTTTTTCCACAACCTCTCCAGCATGTGTTGTCACTTGAGTTTTTTATCTTGGCCCTTCTGATGTGTGTAAAGTGAAATCTCATGGTCGCTTTGATTTGCATCTCCCTGATGAGTAAGGATGTCAAGGATTTCTTTAATTGTTTCTCTGCCATTCAATATTCCTCTATTAAAAATTATCTGTTTAGCTCTGTACTCCATTTTTTAATTGGATTACTTGTTTTGTTGCTTTTCAACTTCTTTAGTTCTTTATATATGCTGGATATTAGCCCTCTGACAGATATAGGGTTCCTGAAGATCGTTTCCCAGTCTGTAGGCTGTTGTTTTGTTCTGACAACAGTGTCCTTTGCTTTACAAAAGCTTTTCAGTTTCATGAGATCCCATTTATTGATTGTTGATCTTAGAACCTGTGCTGCTGGTGTTCTGTTCAGGAAGTTGTCTCCTGTGCCAATGAGGTCAAGGCTCTTCCCCACTTTTTCTTCTAAGCAGTTTAGTGTGTCTGGTTTTATACTGAGGTCTTTGATCCACTTGGACTTTAGTTTTATGCAGGGTGATGAGTGTGAATCTATTTGCATTTTTCTAATGTAGACATCCAGTTAGACCAGCACCATTTGTTGAAGATGCTGTCATTTTTCCATTTAATATTTTTCGCATCTTTGTAAATATCAGATGTCCATAAATGTGTTGATTTATTTCTGGGTCTTCTATTCAGTTCCATTGATCCACCAGTCTGTTTCTATGGCAGTTCCATGCAGTTTTTAGTACTGTTGCTCTATAGTACAGCTTGAGATCAGGGATGGAGATACCTCCAGAAGATCTTTTATAGGAGAGGATTCTTTTAGCAATTCTTGGTTTCTTGTTGTTCCATATGAAGTTGAGAACTTTTCTTTCAAGTTCTGTAAAGAATTGTGTTGGTAATTTGATGGTAATTGCATTTAATCTGTGGATTGCTTTTGGTAAGATGACCATTTTTACTATATTAATCCTGCCAAGTCATAAGCATGGGAGATATTTCCATCTTCTGATATCTTCTTCTAATTCTTTCTTCAGAGACTGGAAATTTTTTTCATACAAGTCTTTCACTTGCTGGGTTAAGTTCACATCAAGGTACTTTAATGACCTTTGTGGCTATTGTGAAGGGTGTTGTTTCACCAATTTCTCAATCCTTTTGTCTTTTGTATTCAGGAAGGCTACTGATTTTTTTTGTAGTTAATTTTGTATCCAGCCACTTTGCTGAAGGTGTTACTCTGATGTAGAAGCTCCCTGGTAGAATTTTTGGGGTCACTCAGGTATACTAACATATCATCTGCAAATAGTGATACTTTGACTTCTTCCTTTCCAGTTTGTATCCATTTGATCTCCTTTAATTGCTTTAGCAAGGGCTTCCAGAGCAATGTTGAAGAGATATAGAGAGAGTGGGCAGCCTTGCCTTGTCCCTGATTTCAGTGGGATTGATTTAAGTTTCTCTCCATTGAATTTTATATTGGCTATAGACTTGCTGTATATTGCCTTTACTATGTTCATGTATGTGTCTTGTATTCCTGATCTCACCAAAACTTTAAACATGAATAGATGTTGGATTTTGTCAAATGCTTTTTCAGCATCTGAGGAGATGACGATGTGGTTTTTCTCCTTCAGTTTCTTTATGTGGTGGATCACATTGATAGATGTCCATACATTGAACCACCCCTGCATGCCTGGGATGAAGCCTCCTTAGTAACAGTGGATGATATCTGTGATGTGTTTTTGGATTCGGTTTGCAAGAATTTTGTTGAGTATTTTTGCATCCATGTTCATAAAGGAGATTGGCCTGAAATTCTCTTTCTTTGTTGGGTCTTTGTTGGCGTTTAGGTACCAAGGTGATTGTGGCTTCATAGAATGAGTTTGGTAATGTTCCTTCTGTTTCTATTTTGTGGAATAATTTGAAGAGTATTGGTGTTAGCTCTTCTTTGAAGGTCTGGTAGAATTCTGCACTGAAACCATGTGGCCCTGTTTTTTTTTTTTTTTTTTTTTTTTTTTTTTTTTTTTTTTTTTTTTTTTTTTTTTTTTTTTTTTTTTTTTTTTTTTTTTTTTTTTTTTTGCCTGGGAGCCTTTTGATGACTGCTTCTATTTTCTTAGGGGATATAGGACTATTTAATTGATTTACCTGGTCTTGTTTCAGCTTTGGCAAATGGATTCGATCAAGAAAATTGTGCATTTCATTTAGATTTTCCAATTTTGTGGCATATAGGCTTCTGAAATCAGACCTAATGATTGTTTGGAATTCTTCAGTGTCTGTTGTTATGCCCCCCTTTTCTTTTCTGGTTTTGTTGAATTGGATACAGTCTCTCTGCCTTATAGCTACTTTTGCTAAGGGTTTGTCTATCTTGTTGATTTTCTCAAAGAACCAGATCTTGATTCATTGATTCTTTGGACTGTTTCATTTATTTCTAATTGATTGATTACAGCCCTGAGTTTGATTATTTCCATCCATCTACTCCTCTTTTGTGTGTCTGCTTCTTTTTTTCCTAGGGCTTTTAGGTGAACCATTAAGTTGCTTGAATGAGATGTTTCGAGTTTCTTCTTAAAGGCACTTAGAGCTATGAACTTTCCTCTTAACATTGTTTTCATTATGTCCCATAAGTTTGGGTATGTTGCATCTTCATTTTCATTGAATTCTAGGAAGACTTTAATTTCTTTCTTTATTTCTTCCCTGACCCAGCTTTCATTTAGTAGCAAGTTGTTCAGTTTCCATGTGAGTATAGGCGTTTTGCTATTTCTTTGTTGAGATCTAATTTTACTCCATGGTGATCAGATAGGATATAAGGGATTATTTCAATATTCTTGTAACTGCTGAGGCTTGCTTTGTGACCAAATATATGGTCTATTTTGGAGTAGGTTCCATGAGGTGCTGAAAAGAAGGTAAATTCTTTTTTGTTTGGGTGAAAGGGTTTTTAGATATCTGTTAGGTCCATTTGATTAATGACCTTCATTAGAGTTATTGTATATTCATTAAATTTTTGTTTTGTTGATCTGTCCTTTGTTGAGAGTGGTGTGTTGAAGTCTCCCACAATGTGTGGGGATCTATGTGTGGTTTAAGTTTTATTAATGTTTCTTTTACAAATGTGGGTGCCCTTTTATTGGGGGCATAGATGTTCAGGATTGTGATATCTTCCTCGTGGAATTTTCCCTTGATGAGTATGAAGTGTCCTTTTCTGTCCCTTTTGATTAATTTGAAATCTATTTTATCAGATATTAGAATGGCTACTCCTGCTTGCTTCTTGGGTTCATTTGCTTGGAGAACTGTCTTCCAGCCCTTAACTCTCAGGCAATGTCTCTTCATGTTTCTTGTATGCAACAGATTGTTGGGTCTTGTTTACACATCCATTCTGTTAGTCTGTGTCCTTTTATTGGAGAATTGAGTCCATTGATGTTGAGAGAGATTAATGACTAGTGGCTGTTAGATCCTTTGATAATGTTGGCTATGGTAGTCTGTTTCTGTGATTGGCTACTTTTTGTTTTGCTGTAGTGAGGTTATTTATTTCCTGTGTTTTCTTGAATGTAGTTAGTTTTCTAGGGTTGTATTTTTCCTTCTAGTATCTTCTGTAACACTGGATTTGTGTGTAGGTATTGTTGAATATTTTTTCCCTGTCTATGAGGACTGAGAGTTTTGCTGGATTTAGTAGCCTCAGCTGATGGCTGTGTTCTCTTAGGGTTTGCATGATATCTGTCCAGGCTCTTCTGGCTTTCATAGTCTCTGTTGAGAAGTCAGGTGTGATTCTGATAGGTTTGCCATTATATGTTACTTGGCCTTTTTTCCTTGCAACTTTTATTATTTTTTCTTTGTTCGGTATACTTACTGTTTTGATTATTATGTGGCAGAAAGATTTTCTTTTCTGCTCTAATTTATTAGGTGTTCAGTAGGCCTCTTGTATTCTTACAGGCCTCTCCTGTAATTTGGGGAAATTTTCTTCTATGATTTTGTTGAAAATATTTTCTGGGCCTTGGAGGAGGGAATCTTCTCTTTCCTCTATTCCTATTATTCTTAGTTTTGTCTTTTTATGTTGTCTTGGATTTCCTGGATGGTTTGTGCCAGGAAATTCTTAGATTTATTGTTTTCTTTAATGGATAAATCGATTTCTTCCATTGTATCTTCCACACCCGATATTCTTCAATATCTTGTAGTCTGTTGGTTATGCTTACCTCTGTAGTTCCTGTTTTCTTTCCTAGGTTCTCCGTCTCCATGATTTCCTCTGTTTGTATTTTCTTTAATTTTTCTAATTCTATCTTCAGATCTTGAACCATTTTGTTGATTTCCTTCACCTGTATGATTGTACTTTCCTTCAATTCCTTCCCCTTTTTGTTTGAATATTACGCTGTTTCTTTTATCTTTCAGCGATTTAATCATTTCCTCTCTGAAACCCATAAACTGTTTGGCTGCATCTTCCTGTATTTCTTTACAGATGGACATAATCTTTTTCACTATATATCCATCTGACTCTTTACGCATTTTAATTGCTTCCTCCATTAAGCTCTTCATAAGCATAGATGTAAGGTCATCTTGAGTTTCACTTATGTTAGGTCCAGGGCTACTTGCCCCTGGATAACTGGTTTCTGGAGATGCCATACTGCTTTGCCTTTTGTTGGTTGTATTTTTATGCTGGCCTCTACCCATCTGGCTATCTCAAGTTTTGTCTATTAATTTCTGGTGCCTGCTCTGTCCTTGGGTGGGGAGAATCCTCTTTGCAGGGTTCTGAAGTAGATCTCCTCAGCTTTTTGGGTATGGTCAACTGAATGGTGGTGCTTCTCAGGAATTGTCACAGTTCACCTCAGGCAGGACCTGTGAACTGTGGTGTTCAGGAAGGCTCTCTCTCATCAGAAGTCCTGGAGATGGCTGCCCTGCTGCTGGGTTTTTTGCTCTCAGTTTAGTGAACTGCAGCTGCTGTTCTGAAGCTATATTTTTTTTGGGTGCCGCCCTCTTGAAGAACCAGGGAGTCCTGTGGTTTTGTCAGTTTAGCTAGTGATAAACAGTCGCAACTTGGACCAGTATCTGAGCGCTGCTTTGATGGTTCACAGGCCTTTGTCGGTCTGAGTTTGCAGCTGTGTGCCCCTGTGCCCTAGCAGTAATCAATGGCAGGTGAGCAGGGCACTCATGCCTGCAGTAGAAGGCTAGAGCCTAGAGCCTGCATGAACCCAGAAAGTCTTCTGGTGCTGGATCTCCTGAGTGATGGACCTGATGATCCCTTGGCTGTGGGGTTTCCTCCCGGCAGGGACACCCAGACTGTGTTTTCGCAATTCTTTCTGGGATGGCAAGTAGAACCCACAGGCACAGGCGTGCGTGCCTCTGCCTTGCTGGTGATTGGGTGCCTGGATGTTTGACAAAACTGTAACTTTTCCCGGAGAACTTTTCAGGTGGGGGGGGGAGGGTGTTGGCTGAGTGCTCTGAGGTCATACCCACTGTTCCCCTCCCTGTGGGTCACCCAACGGAAAGAGACAGTCTCTGGAGTCCTGGGGCCCACAGTTCTATTCGGAGCATAGCAGTCAGTCAGGCACCCAGTCAAGACTCTGCTGGCATCTGCATCCCTGGCTTTGTACTGGTGCCTGGGCATCTGCAGGACCCAGGTCTTTTTTCAAGTTTTTTCTGGGTGACCTAAGGTCGGTCCCAATCATTTCCTGCACTGGGGGTTTTCTCTCGACTGGAAACCCCAGTCTCTCCTGTTGTGGGGCCCATAGTACAGTCTTGGACAGAGATCAGAGCACGCCTGTGTGTGGCTCTGGGCTGGCGACCAAGCACCTGGTGGGACCAGGACCTCTTTTGCGATTTAGCTGGGAGAATTGGAGCTGATTGAATCCCACACTATGGGGTGTCCTCTCACCTGGGAAACACAGGTTGCTGGTATTTTAGGATCAAGAGTTCTGTCTGCTGGTCACAGTGCAGATCCTGCTGTGCTGCTGGTCAGAAAAAGTGTCCTCCCAGCCCGCCATCTTGAAACCTCTCCCCCTCCTTCCATATTTTTATTACCCACTTGGTATTTTATTATTTTAACACTAGTTTAACTCTGTGTTTCTTTATATGTAAAGCAACATTTCGAAACTAAATTAAGCTTTTTTTCAGAGTATATAGGCTTTTGTTTCTGCAAAATACATGCTCCTTAAATTTAATACAAAACAAAACAAATAAAAAAAGAACAGGATAGCAAGTTTGCCAAAATGTCACAAACAGCTTACTAATCAATTCCTGTGTTATGTAGAGATGCCTTAACCCTTAAATCATGCTGTTCTCCTAGATAACCCAAGTCTGGTTCTGAGCATCCATGAGGATATTTCACAACATCCTATAAAACCACCTTCAATAAACCAAACCCCTTCTACTGGTCTCCCTGGGCTCCTCCTTTAATATGGCATAGATCCAAAGAGACTCAACTCAAAATGAAAAGTCATACAAATTTGAAGACTTCAGAGATTGTGAATTAGAAAGTAGATGGGACCAAGAGATTAGAATAAACACAATTTTCTCTTGTTTTTCATGATTAAATCAAATTACATCATTATTAAACATTAAGAAATTAATTTCCCAGAGTTTGGTTAAGAGTCTCAGCATCTGCTTTGATACACTGCTGGTTAGAGTCTTTCAGAGGCCCTCTGTGGTAGGCTCCTGTCCGGGTAACTGTGTTCTTCTTCTTCCAATGTCCATCTTGTTTGTCTTTCTGAGTGAGGATTGATCATCTTACCCAGGGACCTCCTTTTTGCTTAGCTTCTTTAGGTTTATCCTATATTATAGGTCTAGTATCCACTTATAAGTGAGAATATACCATGTGTATCTTTTTGCTTCTGAGATACCTCACTCAGCATGGGAATCCTATGAAAGAAGGGAGAAATAGTAGGACCTACAGGGGACAGGAGCTCCACAAGGAGAGCAATAGAAACCAAAATATCTGGGCACAGGGGTCTTTACTGAGACTGATACTCCAACCAAGGACCATTCATGGATATAACCTAGAACCCTTGGTCAGTTGGAGCCCATGGCAGCTCAGTATCCAAGTAGGTTCCCTAGTAAGAGGAACAGGGACTGTGTCTGACATGAACTCAGTGGTGGGCTCTTTGACTTCCCCCTCCCCCTGCGATGTGGGAGCAACTTTGCCAGACCACAAAGGAGGACAATGCAGCCAGTTCTGATGAAACCTGATAAGCTAGGGTCAGATGAAAGGGGAAGAGGACCTCCCTTATCAGTGGACTTGGATAGGGGCATAGGAGGAGATGAGGGAGGGTGGGTAGAATTGGGAGGGAATGAAGGAGGGGGCTATAGCTGGAATACAAAATGAATAAACTGTAATTAATATAAAAATAAAAATTAAATTAAAATTAATTAGTTTCCAAAATTATTATTTTTAAAGATTAACACATAAATTACTGTAGTCCACCTCAATCACAGTCTACACATTGCTCTAAGTGCCTCATAGAATAACATCATTATTACAACAAATGCTGACATGAAGCAGAGAGATTTTCAAGTTCATCGTATGTCATCAATAGCTGGTTGATAAAATACCACTTTCTAAAATTTGGCTAGAGTATGTATTTATAGTCTTCTGCATTCATGTGAAGAGTGATTAATAGATATTTCCTGGTCAGGCTGGAAAGTTTTACTGTCCATGGGATGAGCTTTCATATCAAGGCAATAGGATCTTAGATTCTGAAGACACTGAGAACATGAACATCCCCAAGGTGCTAAATTCTAGTTTTAGAGGTAAAGGACAAAATATTCCAAATGACACTGAGCAAGTTCACAACACTAAAACATGCACGTGTGAAATACAGATTCACAGCTTCCATTGGGAAGCCCATGGAAGTTTTTCATTTTTATACTCCTCCTGGGCACAGACTGCTCTACAGTATGATTGGTGCATGTGCTGATTTAGAAGGTAAAAACAATAGCTTAGCTGTTTCGATTAAGAAAAGAATGGCGTAAGATGGAAAACCAATGCAGATATTATTTGCATTTCTCTTGTGTCTAGTGTGGGAAAAATACGTACACATAAATGCACCATACATACCTACATGAAGGCACTCCTTCTGTTTACACCCACCAGCCTCTGTGTCACCTTGTTCTCTTCTCCTTTATGTGTTTGGATTTATCTGTACTCTGTGACCTACTATCTTTCACATCCTTTCATTTGTCTCTGTATATCTTCACTACAAACTTTTCAAAATTTCTCTTTTCATGATTAAGACTTCCACTTTGTTGAACATAATTATTAATTAAGTGAGATGTCACTTGATCTTTGAATAGTTTGACTACAAATCCTAGTTTTTTCTGGATTACTTATAGCACCCTCTTTCACCTTTCAGGTGTCATGGCTTGCATGATCATTTGGAAATGTCTCTAATGCTGAACAGTGTTTGATTTAGTCATTCCTCCACAATTCGTTTCATTCTGGGCTTCCATGACACCACAGGCCTGCTTATTTCCTTTCTCATGATAATTTTCTTCTTCTCAACCTTTTATTATTACTCTTAAGATATGCTGACAGAGAGACTTATCAGCAGACTGAGTGAGGGACACTGTTGCTGAAGAGGGAGGAGAGGATTGGGAGGGGAAGTGGGAGGGAGATACAGGGGGGATACAAAGTGAATAAACTGTAATTAATAAAAAATTAAAAAAGAAATGGTGCAGATGGACAGACACTGGGTGACTCTGTTTATATACACAACAGCCTTTCAGCAAGCATCATCCAGAAAATCGGGTACTCCAAAGGATGATATGGTATATGGCATTATACAGAGTATGACTGTCAACATATTGACTATCATTAGGTGCATACAGATGGTACTGATAGGTCTGTTAAAGTGAGTTTTGTCTAAGAAACCATATATAAACACTAAGAGTAGCAACAAGATCCCGATGACACTCACACAGAGCTGAGATAGGAAATCCCACGATAGTGTTGCTTGGAAAAGTCATCTCAGTGAAGCATTAGATATGGCTTGTTAGGACTCAGTGAAGTCTAGTCAGACTGAATTATCAAACTAATTACATACTGATGTTTGTAGAAAAATATGCTGATTGGCACTTCAGGAGGTAGGAAGGTTGGAGAAATGCCAAACTTCTTGGTATTTCAGGACTGGATGTTGTAGCTCTGGGAAACACATTCCATGGAGGCCTGAGAACCTCAGAAGGTGGTGAAGCACGTGGGCTCAGTGCAGAAATCTTCTGAGTGCTGTTATATTAAGAAGCAAGATCTGTTAATGTTATGAAAGGCAAATCTGCATGTTATAAAGAGTTTTATTTACTAGATCATAGTATATATTTGTTAAAACCCTGTTTGAAAGTTCTAATCTTTCCCAACATTGTATAAAACACAGACAGTAACAAACATATTTGAACACCTTTAGAATTTCAGTTGTACTCAAAAGTCTTCCAAAGTATTTGTATTTAAATTCTCAATATGGAGAGTGAGTGATATGGAGGGAAACTATGGGAAAATATAATGAAAGTTACATTTGCATGTTATGCAAATATCATAATACAATACACAAACATGATGGGTATCTGTCAATAAGACCTTGTAAAGCTTCAATAAATTGCCAACAACAGCAAAACCCAATGGGACTAAACCAAAAAAAAAAAAAAAGAAGAAGAAATTTAACAAAAAGGAGACCCGTAGAGAAGAGGCACATCTTTATTGAACATTCTGAAAGTCAAATGAGCATTAAACCAACATTTCAGTGTTTAGTATTTTTTTACTATGTGCAAGATGTAAATATTAATTACCTCATAACTTTAACATGTGATATACATAAGTACTAAGAATGCTTACTTAAGTTTACATATGTGTATGTGTTCATATAGATATGTAATTTAAGATTCTCTGAGATAATTATATTCTCTCCTATCTGCTAATGACAATTCTGAGTTTATTCTCTGATTCACAAGGTGTTGAAGAGTGATATTATTCTGTATTATGCCTCTCTCTAATTGTCTGAATTGTCCCTGAAGGAAGCCGTTAGCACAGCAAAATTGGAGAACATGAAATGCACCATTAGCTGCTAATAATGCATGTAGATGCAGTTTTAGGACTCACTGAGGGGATGAGTACCTTTTGTAATTGTTCCCACCTTTTATCCACAGAGCTTTATAGCTTTACAACATTGAAACTTATTAACTGGTGAGAAGATTGTCTTAAATAGAGAGAAAGAAAGGAAAATACACTCATCTCTGTCCATTGCCACCCTACAAAACCTGCCAAGATGGATGCTAAAAATAGCTAATAATTTCTAGCAGTAGTATATTATATATCTGTCATTGCTGTGTTCACATCTGGCTCTTGGCTCCTTTGAGTTATACACCAGATTCTATTCAGTGACAACTATGGAAGAGGAGCAGTGTTAAATACTGAGATACTACATTGCAAAAGTAACTTTTTAGTTGCCTGATAAGTGTCATTTCGAGGCTTACTGCTGAATAAGCTCACCCTTTCTAGCCCTTTCTGAATTCAGGCAAGATGGTTTAAATCAGCTGTTCTTGCTCAAACTGCTCTCCAAGTTGATTGATTCAAACTGGCTTCTCTCAGATTCTGACACATTTGCTCTGCTTGGACCAAACTAACTCTAGAAATCTGTTCTTTTCTGGATTTTTAAAAGTTTTATCATTTCAACTGCTTCTGCACAAACTTACGAATGAACTCAACTCCATTGCACTGAACAGCACTAAATTCAGGTCTATTCAACTGAACTAACTGAACTGTTCTGAACTGCAATGAAGAAAAACAGTGACAGCACTGCCTATCAGTTGATGACCCACTGACTGCCAACTGACTGGCCTCAACTACCTTGAACTGCCTTTTCCCTCACCTTCTTAAATCCCCTCTCTTTCCTGTGCTGTTCTTCTGAGATTTGGGCCTATAATGTCTGACTCACTCTGTCAAATCTTTCTCTGATTTGTCACTTGGTCTGCCATTCAATTAGACATCTCTGTCAAACATTGTTGCTTCTTTCTACACAGTAATTTTACCTTCATTGTTTGGCATTAAAGTTGTGTAATAAGGGTATATCTGTAGTCCAGCCAGAGGTATTAAAGGTGTGCCTGATTAAAATTTATCTGTACTATATGAAATAGCTAGTTGTAATATTTAAAGTTTTAAATATTATTAATTTATGTGTTTCCACTACATGCATGCTACTGGACTTGGCCTGGCCATTCTGGCTACTCTAGATTCTTTGTTCCACATCATTTTTAGAATATACTATTTTTTTATTTTTATATTAACCATAAATTATGTACTTTGCATCCCAGCTGTAGACCCTTCCCTCATTCCCTCCCACTCTCCAAATTCCTCCCTCATCTCCTCCCTTCCCCTTTCCAAGTCTACTGATAGGGGAAGATCTCCTCCCCTTCCATCTAACCCTAGCTTATCAGGTCTCTTCAGGGCTGGGTGCAATGTTCTTTTCTGGGGTCTAGACAGGCTGCTCCTCTCTTAGGGGTGGGGGAAGTCAGTCATTGAGTTCATGTTCCCCTTACTGGGATACCCAGTTGGATACTGAGCTACCATGGGCTATATCAGAGCAGGGGTTCTAGGTTATATCCACACATGGTCCATGGTTCAGAAACAGTCTCATAAAAGACCTCTGTGCCCTGATCTATTTGGTCTTTGTGGAGGTCTTGTCCTTGCCAAGTCTTACTAACTCCCCCTTCTTTCATATGATTCCCTGCACTCTGCCCAAGGTTTGGTTGTGAATCTTAATATCTACTTTGATACATTGCTAGGTAGAGTCTTCCAGAGGCTCTCTGCAGTATGTTCCTGTCCTGCTGCTTGTTTTCTCCTACATTCAATGTCTATCCCATTTGTCTATCTAAGTGAGGATTGATCCTCTTACCCAGGTCCTCTTTCTTATTTATCTTCTTTAGGTGCATAGATTTCAGTATGATTATCCTATCTTATAGGTGTATATAAGTGAGTGTATACCATGTGTTTCTTTCAGCTTTTGGGATACCTCACTCAGGATGATCATTTCCAGGTCCCACCATTTGCCTGAAATTTTCATGATTTCCTCGTTTTTAATTGCTGAGCACTATTCCATTGTGTAAAAGTAATTTCTGTATCCAATCCTCTACTGAAGGACATCTGGGTTGTTTCCAGGTTTTGGCTATTACAAATAAAGCTGCTATGAACATGGTTGAGCAAATGTCCTTGTTGTTACTTGAGCAACTTTTGGATATATGCCTAAGAGTGGTATAGCTGGGTCTTGAAGAATCATTTTTCATAGTTGTCTAAGAAAACGCCAAATTGATTTCCAGAGTAGTTGTACAAGTTTGCATTCCCACCAGCAATGGAGGAGGGTTCCCCTTTCTCTACCACCTCTCCAGTATGTGTTGTCACTTGAGTTTTTTTTTATCTTAGCCATTCTGACAGATGTAAGGTGAAATCTCAGGGTCATTTTGATTTTCATGTCCCTGATGGCTAAGGACATTGAGCATTTCATTCAGTGTTTTTCTGCCATTCTCTCCTCTCCATTCAGTCCTCTCCAATGAGTTCTCTGTTTAGCTCTATACCCCATTTTTTAATTGGATTACTTGATTTGGTGCTTTTTAACTTATTGAATCCTTTATATATACTGGATATTAACCCTCTGTCAGATGTAGAGTTGGTGAAGATTCTTTCCCTATCTGTAGGCTGTCGTTTTGTTCTGACAACAGTGTCTTTTGCTTTAGAGAAGCTTTTCAGTTTCATGAGGTGCAATTTATTTATTGTTGATCTTAGAGCCGGTGCTGTTGGTGTTCTGTTCAGGAAGTAGTCTCCTGTGCAGATGAGTTCTAGGATCTTCTCCACCCTTTTTCTAATGGTTTTAGTGTGTCTGGTTTTATGTTGAGGTGTTTGAACCACTTGGACTTTAGTTTTGTGCACGGTGATAAATAGGGATCTATTTTCATTTTTTTTCTGCATATAGACATCCAGTTGGACAAGCACCATTTGTTGAAGATGCTGTCTTTTTTCCATTGAATGGTTTTGGCTACTTTGTCAAAAAATCAAGTTTCCATAGGTGTGTGGGTTCATTTCTGAGTCTTCTATTCGGTTCCATTGATCAACTATTCTGTTTCTATGTCAATTCCGTGCAGTTTTTATTACTATTGCTCTGTAGTACAGCTCGAGGTCAGGGATGGAGACACTGCCAGATGATCTGTTGTTGTACAGGATTGTTTTGGAAATTCTGGGTTTTTGTTTCTCCATATGAATCTGAGTATATTTTTTTTCAAGGTCTGTAAAGAATTGTCTTGGTATTTTGATGGGGATTGCATTGAATCTGTAGATTGCTTTTGGTAGAATGGCCATTTTCACTATGTTAATCCTACCAATCCATGAACACGGGAGGTCTTTCCATCTTCTAATATCTTCTTCAATTTCTTTCTTCAGAGATTTGAAATTTTTTTAAACAGGTCTTTCACTTGCTTGGTTAGAGTCACCCCAAGGTACTTTATGTTATTAGTGGCTATTGTGAAGGGTGTTGTTTCCCTAATTTCCTTTTCAGCCCTTTTGTCTTTGGTGTACAGGAGGGTTTCTGATTTTTTTTGAGTTGATATAGTATCCAGCTTCTTTGCTGAAGGTATTTATCAGTTGAAGGAGTTCTCTGGTTGAATTTTGGGGGTCACTCATGTATATTATCATATTGTCTGAAAATAGTGATACTTTGAATTCTTCCTTTCCAATTTGTATCCATTTGATCTCCTTTAGTTTTCTTATTGCTCTAGCTAAGATTTCAAGTACTATGTTGAAGAGATATGGAGACAATGGGCAGCCTTGCCTTGTCCCTAATTTCAGTGATATTGATTTAAGTTTCTCTGCATTGAGTTTGATGTTGGCTATAGGCTTGCTGTATATTGCCTTTACTATGTTTAGGTATGTGCCTTGTATCTCTGATCTCTCCAAAACTTTAAACATGAATGGATGGTGGATTTTGTCAAATGCTTTTTCAGCATCTGAGAAGATGATCATGTGGTTTTTCTCCTTCAGTTTGTTTTTGTGGTGGATCACATTGATAGATTTCCATATATTGAACCACCCTTGCACGTCTGGGATGAAGCCTACTTGGTCCTGTGAATGATATCTTTTATGTGTTTCTTGGATTCGATTTGCAAGACTTTTATTGAGTTTTTGTGTCAATCTTCATAAAAGAGATAGGTCTGAAGTTCTCTTTTTTTTGTTGGGTCTTTGTGTGGTTTATGTATCAAGGTGATTGTGGCTTCATAGAATTAGTTTGGTAATATTCCTTCTTTTTCTATTTTGTGGAATAGTTTAGAGAGAATTGGAGTTATCACTTCTTTGAAGGTCTAGTAGAATTCTGCACTGCATCCGTCTGGCCCAGGGCTTTATTTGTAAGGGAGATTGTTGATGACTTTTTCTATTTCCTTGGGGGATATAGGTCTATTCAATCTTTCTACCTGATCTTGACTTAATTTAGGTAGATGGAATATATCAAGAAAATTGTCCATTTCATTTAAATTTTCAAATTTTGTGCCATATAGGCTTTTGTACGAAGACCTACTGATTATTTAGATTTCTTCATTGTCTGTAGTTATGTCTTCCTTCTCATTTCTGATTTTGCTGATTAGGATAGTTTCTAGAATATACTATTTTTAAACATCTAAACAAATGTTTCTAGAAATTTGATGACTACTGTATCAGATTTTTGTATCAAATTCAGGAGAATTTATATTCTAATAATATTAAATTTTATAAAACATAGGTTACTCTGTGTCTTCAATTATGTAAAGCCTGCTTGATTCTTGAAAAACTACTGTTTTCAATAGTTTTTGCAAATATTTGCTTATACATCACCTAGTTAGTACAAGTTAAAATAATTATTTTTATTTTTCATTCTCTTTACATCCTTATTGCAGCCCATCTCTCCTCCCCTCCTAGTCACGCCCTTCCTTTCTCCTCTTTCTTTTTCCCCTTTTTCTTTAAAAAGAGAGAGAGAGTTCCCTTTCCCATCCACTCCAGCTCAAGTTGCATCAGGACTGAGCAGGTTCTCTTCCCTTATGACCTGGCAAGGCAGTCCCACCAGGAGAGAGTGATCAAAAAGCTTGTAAGTGAGTCCCTGTCCTATGCGTTTCCCACTTCACTTACTAGAGTACACAAATGAGGCTTAAGCTGCCCATCTACTACATCATTGTATAGGGCCTATGTCTGGTTCATGCATGGTTCTTGGTTGATGCTTCAGTCTCAGCAAGCCCCTCTGGGTCCCTAGTTGACTTGGATTCTTGTGGAGGTCCTGTTACCTGCAGGTCCTTACCTCTTTCCTCTCACTTTTTCACAAGTCTCCCTATGCATTACCCAATTATTGGCTGTGAGTCTCAGCATCTGTTTTGAGGCAGTGGTGGGTAGCACCTCTCAGAGGACAACTCTGTCTGCAAGCTTAGCAAGCTTAACAGAGTTTCCCTCATATTGTCAGGGGTTGGCACTCTCTGATAGGGTGAGTCTTTGGTTGAGCATTCCCTCAATCTCTGCTCTATCTTTATGCATGCAAATATTGTAGGTAGTGTAAATTTTGGATTGAAAATTTTGTGACTGTGTAGGTGTGCCCCTCCCTCTACAAAGATACTTGTCTGGTTTTTGGGTGTCCTCTTCTTTCTCTATGGCCTCTGTTACTATAAGTCTTTGCTTGAGTACCTCTGGTATCCTCTCAGGATCCTACCCTGACTAAGATTTCCAGGTTGTCATAGAAATACCCTCATCCTCAGTTTCTCTTTGCTCTACAGGCCTTCTGTCTTCTCACCCTTGCTCTCCCCAGGTCTGATGTCCATCCTCTTATCGCTCTGTACCACCTCTCCTACCTGAGTCTCCAGCCACCACATGTCTATTTTATCTTTCCTTCTCAGTCAGATTTATGTATCCTCCCTTGTATCCTCTGTATTATCGTCTTTGGATCTGTGCCTCTTAGTATACTTATCCTGTACTGTATGTCTAATATCCACTTATAAGAGACTACATACTATGTGTGTCTTTCTGTGTCTGGGATACCTCTCTCAGGACGATCTTTTCTAGTTCTATCCATTTGCCTGCTAATTTCATGATTTCATTGTTTTTAATAGATGAATAGTATTCCATTGTGTAAATGTACCACAGTTTCTTTATCTATTCTTTGGTTGAGGTACATTTAGGTTGTTTCCAGTTTCTGGCTATTAGGAATAGAGCTGCTACAAACATAGCTCAGCAAGTTTCCTTGTTTTATGGTGGAGCATCTGTATTACAAGATCTTCAAATCTCTGAAGAAATAAATTGCATTGTATACCAAAAAGTGGAAAGATGCCCCATGCTCATGAATCAGTAGGAATAACACTGTAAAAAATGGCCATCTTACCAAGAGCAATCTACAGAAGCAATGCAATTACCATCAAAAAACCGTAACATGTCTTTACTGACCTTGAAAGAACAATTCCAAACTTCAAATAGAAAAACCAAAAATCCAAAATAGCTAAAGCAATCCTGTATAATCAAAGAATGTCTGGAAGTATCTTCGTTCCTGAAGTCAAGCTATACTAGAGAGCAATAGTAATAAAACCTGCATGGTACTGACATAGAGACAAACTGGTTTTTCAAGGGGAAAGAATCAAATCCAAGAAATAAACCCAGGCACCTATGGTCACTTGATTTGTGACAAAGAAGCCAGAAGCATACAATGGGAAAAAAAAGACAGTATTTTTCAGCAAACGGTGCGTCCCTTGTATGTTCTTTTTTTTCTTCTTTTCCCTTGTATGTTTTTATCTGTATCTGTGCCTTTATCTCTGTTCACATATATGCAGTCACACATGCATCTGTGGATCACTCACACATGAGCATGTGGAGGCTCAGGATTAACAAGGGGGAATCTTCTGCAATCATGCTTTTACCACATTCTTTGAGTTAGGGTTTCAAACACAGACCTTGCCAATATGGATGACCATATTTGTTGCTTGCTCTGTGCATACCATGTCTTCACATTTCTAAGATGGAATTGCAGGAGAACTGTCACACACAGCTGGCACTTGAACCATAGAACTTTTAATATTACAGTATATGCCCTAAATTAGATATTTTCTGTCAAAAATAAAAGTTATTTCTAATGTGTTTGTGTGTATGCACACACATAGGTCAGTGACTTTGGTAGTAGGAAATTAGATAAATTATGTCACCAGGGTTGCCAGAACCAGCTAGCAGAGTGGAACAGTACCTGAGTGGATAGTGAGGATTTAAAATAATTAAAACAAATCACACAACACAAGGAACCAGCTTGAAAGGGCTGTAGGTATGACTGAAGCAGCCTGGGTTATTCCAGGGTTCATCTTTTTACAGGTAAAACAAAGACAGTCACATCAATTTAAAATGAAAAGGTTCATGGAAGAGCCCAACTTCCTTTTCAAAAACTACTTCCCTATAGCAGATATTGTCCTTTTCTAAAACTAATTCCTAAAGCAGTTATGGTCCAAGGTCACACAGACATGTTTAAGGAATTTGGTGAAACTTCCTCTTTTCTCTGTCAAGGTAAAGGCCAAGGTGGCAGCTTAAGGAACAGTTCTCCACACGGGTATTAAGAAAACTTATCAGAACAGTTTTAACTTATTAATAGAAGAAATGTATTTTACTAAGAGCCTTCATTAAATTAATGATGTAATGCTCGTTATAAACCAAGTGAACATCTTTCTAAACCACAAAGAATCACCAACTACTGAATCAGAAAGTACATTGTGTATCATGCTTATCTCCATTTTATTTATTAAGTTTATTGGTGACAGAGCTTATCTATTTCTTTTTTTATCCAAAATCTAATTTCAGAATAATGTTTACTATTTAAGTTAAAATGTGTAAATCAACTTATTTACATAGATGATCTCATCAGCAAGGCATCTGTCCTTGGACAGTAACCACATAGCACTGAAGGCAGAAAAGAGGAAAAGACCTTGTTCAAGGAAAGTGGCTACTGAGAATGAGAAGGGAGTGTCCACGCTAGGACTTAAGTCTTTCCTGTTAACCCAACCTTGCTGACATCTAACAAGAAGTTGGTGCTGTGCTAACCTGTCATACATTTGTCATCTCAGCTGAGGGCCTATCAAACAGATCACATGTTTTTTGCTACTTCTTGGCACTCTTATCAGTATGAGTCTGGGACAGCTGGTCTACCAGAGATTATGTGTCTCAGGAACTACAGGGTACAATCTATTTTACATATTTTTCCCTTTGGGAAATTTGGCAGATTTAATGTTTTTCTATGTGTGGGTTATTAAAGCTGTCCAGAAAATAATGTTATTTACGAATGTAATTCATAAGCAAATGCTCAGTATTGCTCATTTTAGAATTTAGTCCTTCACTTAACTATATATGATAAAAATTATTTCAGAAATTGCACATGGGAGTTGTTTTTAAAATGAAATTTCTTTTTTTAATATTACTCAACATATTATTAAAACATCACATTATCCCACTAACATATTTTTATGTCAGGGAAATGCAAATCAAAATGAAACTTCTTAAATGAGCAATTCACTGATTTTCATGTTCTGTTGATCCAAATGAATGCGTCAGGATCCGAGGAGAGATCGAAGGCTCAGAGGATAAAGTTGAAATAAACATGGGGATTGCTCTTTGTATTCCTATCAGTCATATGAAAACAGAAAAGGCATGACAGCTACCCATATTATTCCCACTGTGGAGTCTGACATGAGGCTCTCAGAGCAAGCTCACTAGCCAGACTTAGCCAATTGTTGATCTCTTGGGGTCAGATTGAGACCATGCTTAATGAATAAAATGGAAAATAATTTAAAAAATGTCTAAAGTCAGATTCAGGTCTCTTCAGACATGTGCACACATATGTGCCTATGTATATGTGATGTATATGTGGCACACAAATGCCAGCACAAAAATATATTTCTATAAATAGTTTGTGTTACCTTAAACTCTTAGAAAATTACACTTGCTAAGATTTAGTTTCAACTTTAACTTTTAATTCTTCTTTATTATTTAATATACTATTTGGGGGGAAGTTCTTACACAAGTGAGTATGTATACATATCATTTCTACCATCTAGTCTTCTCCATCCTACTCTAGTTTCTCCCCTCACTCTTCCCAAAGTTATGACCGTTTCTTTTCTTTTCATTTCCATTCTAGTATTTTTTCCCTCTGTGTACTCTGGCTCTCCTGGACTAGCATTGTAGATCAGGCTGCCCTTGAATCACAGAGATCCACCTACCTCTGCCTCCCTGAGGGTTGTGATTAGAGGGGTGTGCCACTGTGCCTGGATCATGACCTCTTCTTTAATTATTATTGTTACATAATAAGCTGCTGAATCTAGTTAATGTTGTTTATATGTATATGACTTTAAGGATAACCATTTGTAATTGCATAATTTATCAAGAGTCTTATCCTTGGGGAATATTTTATTCTTCCTCTCTTAGTAGGCATTAATTGTCCACAACTTTTCATTTAGGAGGTGAGGCCTTCCTTGATATTTTCGCACCCACATTGGGTATCAACAAATGTCGTTATGCAGATCTTGGTTAGACTATATTGCTAGTATTACATTTGTGCAACTCTTCATACCTGGTATTTTATACCAGGTTAAAGTAAAAATAAAAAATAATTCAATCATAGAGAGACTGTATATTTAGGATGAAATTATTCTTAGACTTTCCTGTTTCATCACAGAGGGAAGATAGATATATATTTTCTTTTTTAAATTATTATTATTTATTTTTTATTGACACCAAAGGAGGGTTTGGTTAGAAATTTTCCATACAGTTGGTGATATTTCTGACTTTAAAATTCTTTCTAAATATTTTAAGCATTTCTTGATAGAGATGCTTAGCTAAAAAACTGCAAAATTTTAGCTATTTAGCTTCTTATCTGAGGGCAAATTTAAAGTCTGGTTAATACTGTGGTAGCAAACAGTAATTCAAAACTGAACATGGACTCTTAAAGTTTATCATGTGAGAAAGCACATTGTATTATGGCTTAATAAGCTCACTTAGCTCCAATGATGCATCTTCTTTCTTTGGCAATCAAAGATAATTTTCATGATTGTAGATTTGACTGAATTTTATGTTTCTTTATTGCTTTTGCTTTAGTCTCCATTATTTGAACCACATTTTGTCAATTTTAAGCAAATCCAGTTTTTCCTTAACTTCCTCGCAGAAATGAATCATGTTTTCTACTACTCGCTCACTTTGCAGCAGAAGTATGAAGCACAAACCAGTCTTGATACCACGCTGTTCTAAGGCTGCTCCATATTGTGATGATAAATCGTAAACGCATAGGCCATTTGTCAAAAATACATTTAGTTGAATCAAATTTACTTCACATGCAGGAGGTGCTGGATTAAAGTCACATGTAGCTCACACTCAGTAATTCATCAAACTTTGGTTTGTTTAAAGTGTAATGAAACAATCTGTAATAAAATTAGTCATACATTTTTGTACCTGTAAAAGTACATTAGATAAAATGTATTACAACATCACAAACACCACTATGCTGCTTTTCATAGGTAAGATGCCCATGCTGTAAAGTAGACACACTAAGTACAATTTAATATAATTGTATTAGCCACTCCTCTTTTTAAAATGGTTGGGATTTTTCACTTCTCCCAATGTGTTCAGCTTACTGTCTATTCCATATTTCATTTTTATAAAAAACATGGGAAAGAATGGTAATTTTGCCTTGTGATCTTTAAATACTATTGCATATAGAAAACTAATACTTGCTGCCTATGAAATCCAATATGCCCTCTGATTTATAAAAAATATAGTTTTACTTATAAACATAATGTACAGAGAGGACTGTAATTCTCATGATAGTGAACTGCCTGTTTCCTGTCCCTAGTCAAAGATGTATAAAGAGTTAGAGGATTCACTACTACATAGTGACTAAATATGCAATTGCAACAATTTGCAATAATATGGAATCCATAAACTTCATGACCTGAGATCTGTGAACTTGGACTTGCTGTTTCTTTCCCATTTTCTCATGAAATACTAATCATAGTAGTGTCTATGGCATTAAGTTAGCTGGAGAGCTAAATCACAGAACATGTATTTAACCCATACTAGTTCCCACATTGGAAGAAAACTAACTTAAGTCATTTTGTCAAAACCAACTTGTTTATTATTATTGTTCTTGTTATTATTATTATTTGCAATTTATTTGCTTTGTATCCCAGTTGTAGCTCCCTCCCTCATATACTCCTGCTCTCACCGTCACTCCATGTTCCTCCCCTATCCTTCTCACCTAGTCCACTGATGGGGGAAGTCCTCCTCCCCTACTGTCTAATCCTAGCCTATCAGGTCTCATCAGGACTGCCTGGATTTTCTTCCTCTGTGGGCTGGCTAGTTGGCCCCACCAAGGAGAAGTGATCAAGGAGAAGGCAATGAGTTCATGTCAGAGACTGCCTCTTCTCCCATTACTAGGGAACCTACTGGGAGACTGAGATGTCTATGGGCTACATCTGAGCAGTGGGTGTAGGTCGTCTTTATGTATGGTCTTTGGTTGATTCATCAGTTTCTGCAGTGCCCCTTGGGTCAGCTTTTTTTTGACTCTGTTGGTCTGCTTGTGTGACTCCTGTCTCCTCCAGGTCCTTTAATATCCCCCTTCTTCCATAAGATTTCCAGTGCTCTGTCCAAAATTTGGCTGTCTCTGCATCTGCTTCAATCCCCTTCTGGTTCGAGTCTTTTAGAAAATATCTAAAAGACTCAAACAACCAAATTTTTAAACAGGCTCCTAAGTCATGAGACCTTTGGTGACCATGGCCATTAATTGCATTAAGTATATTTGTTCTTTGCCCTGGATACAAGTATAGCTTTAAAATGACAACTTACTCAAACTTAGTTTCTTACCATATTTGTTCCATCCACAGGCCTGACCATTTTTTCTTTGGATTTCTGGCCAAGACGTGAGTTATCAGACTGAGTTTCTGAAGCCTGTACAGAAAGGGTAAACTGTAATCCAGATATATTATGTGAGGAAAAAATATATTTTCAATAAAACAAAATAAGTAAATCCTCATATTTGTGCCAAGCAGCTTATGTCTTAGTTAATCCATATCCAGTGTATTTGGCAACCAAGATCAGTTATCATGCTTGGCATCTGCATGATCTACAGATCATATCTTCTGTACTATTTTCACCACAATGTTCTGGTAGAGGCATTCTTTTTTCTTCGGCCATGCATATGAGAAAACTGAACTTTATTCATTGTGTAAATACTGTGAAATGATACAATGTTGGGATTTTGAAACCAAATTGTAATTATCATTTATTTCTGTTGTATAATTAGGATGTATTATTTAAGTAAATACATGTTTTCCAGACACAACTAATTGTTTTTAGAAGTTGTATTTTTAATGTTTCCCTTCGAAGAAATACTTTCATAGACTACCCTGGCCTCAGAAGTAACTGTCTTTATTGATTCTAGATCCAATCAAGTGAACAGTAAGATTCACCATCATATTGTCTCCTTCTAAAGAGAAGGCTGGTTGAATATTGTTAATCTACTGGCTCAAAAAATGTGAGTTACACACTAGCACAGGCTCTGTATGTATTCTCAAGGTAAACATTCCAGAGATTGTATCCTTATTAAAATATTTTTATAGATACTTAAAGTCTTTGAAAGTATATGTTGCTTTCAGTGTTTTTGAGATGTGGAACTGGAGAGATGATTCAATGGCTAAGATTGCTAGCTGCTCTTTCAGGGGACCCATATTCAGTTCCCCCACAGACATGGTTGCTCACAGTGATATGTAATTCTAGTTCCAGGGGATTCAATGCCCTCTTTGGTTTCTATGGTGACCAGAGACGCACATGGTGCACATACATGCATTCAAGCAAAACATCCAATCATATAAAATAAATAAATAAAAACCAAATAACTCTTTAAAATAAATGCTGATAGGATTCAAACAAATCTAGTGTTGATTATTTTCTCTGCTACTTTGGAACTCTTTGATTTTGTCAATAATATATATCTCCAACCTGAAGTTTCCTTTTTTGTGTATTTGAATGATACATAATAAGGCTTTTACTTACCTTTTAAATGAATTAGTTCAACGGATATAATAAAAGTATTGACTGATTGTTTTTCACAAACGTCTTTGGAATTAATGTTTTATTCATCACCTCTAGTCTGACAACAAGGAGGTCTTGTTTTCTATAAAAATACACTGTTTTTATCTTTGTGCTGTCAGACCTGCAGCCCACAGCACAGGGACTCTGGACCGGGCCTACCAAGAAAACTCACAGACCAGGACGGGATGCAAAAGCAAGAGGTTGAGTTTACTCTGATTGCGATAGGGTCGCCCCTTCAAAGGCAGGAGACAACCCCCAAGCACACAAAGCACAGGGTTTTCATACCTAAAAATCAGACCATACGTGCTTCTTTACATTGACTGATCAGCAGAAAAATAACATGAAAAAAACCTCAGTAGCTGACAGCTTGTTTTTTTTTTTTTTTTTTCCCCGAGAACAGTCCACCCTGCCCCAAGTTTTCAAAACAAGTTCATTCAGCCCTCTAGAGAAGACAATCTGGTCTGGCCTCTGCTCAAGGTTCAGTTGTTCTGCTTTCTAGTCTGGCCCCTATTCAAAGTTCAGTTGTTTTGCTTTTTGATCTGGGATGGTCTTGTTTCTCAGTGTAATATGACCTTATTAGAGGGACAGCATATTGAATTTAGCAGTAGTTAAAACTTCTTGAAAAGTTTTGTTGTTGTTGTTGTTTTGTTTTGTTTTTCCTGGGTTTATGGTCTCCTTCCCTGGCCTTTAGCATATTTCCTCCCTCCCAGGTGTTTGTGCTTAACAGTTAGAGGTTAGAAGACGCACTTACTTGTATTGCTGGGACTGGGTCTCTTTGGTTTATATGTTTTTCAGCTCAAACCATTTTCTTTCGAATTTCTTTTGTGTTTCTTTATAGCTGAACAAACGTTTACAATCTCATTCTCTGCCCTTCCTGCCATCGTCCTCTAGTTGATTTCATTTCTTTGATATTGTGTTTTGAACAGTGAGAAACTTGATCATGAAAAGATTTTGATCATTTATTAAATATTAGTGTTCCTCTCTTTTGACTCTGGGAAAATGAATACTTGCCTTAACTGTACACTTCATTTTTGCTTTATTTTAGTTAAAGAATATGAAAAGCACCTTCCTGCTAATAAACAGCTTTCTTGTTATCAATTAAAGTTTAGGATGTAAGAAATTTCAAAACTAAAAGCAGCTTCCCTGTATCAGAGAAGGAAAACATCAGCATGAGCAGGGAAAGAGAAGCAGTGACTGTATTTTATTATTTTATTTACTCTATTTCATTGACTTACCATGTATAAAGCAAACTTAAAAAAAGAAATAAGAGTAACATTACCAGTTACCACTAATAAACACTCTACTCTGGTAACAGGCTTCATGAAATACATAAACCCTATAGAAACCGAGTCTGTTTCTCCTGATGACATAAGAAGTAGTATATTTCAAGAGACTTATTAATGGAAGTTGTGAAGTATGCCACAGCCCAGCAGCATCCGGCATCTACTATCTTAACCCCAGCGGGTCCATGCACTTCGCTTCAATTGCAGGCAATGCTAAGCATGATGCCGAAACTTCATTGCAGAGATGTAGTGAGCTAGTGAGCGCGGCTTAGTGTAACACCTGAGTTTAGAGAGGTTGCTTTCCTGCTCATTTCCTTTAAACATAAGCAAACTTTGCATGTGTCTCCTCAGCAGGGGTAGAACTGTATATTTGTACAAGTCAGAGCCAAATCAAAGCTGATGAAATCATCAGCTTCCTGCTATGTGTGGAGTTGGAGCTTCCTGTTTTGTGAGTGAAAGATACATTTGATTTTCTTAAAAGGTCCATAGTGCACAAGGCCATCAACTTCCCAGGCTCCTCAAAACATCAGCCTCTGTTTCAGTAGGACTGAGCTCTCCTCGAGTTTTGCTTTAGGCAATGTGGAGAACTTCTTTAATGTTCTCTTCTCTTGGAAGCCGCTGTTTCTGGACATACTATTTCTGATGTATTGTGCCTGTCTCCTCAGTTCTTTAGCGATATTAAGATTGCCTAATACATTTTCTTTCAAAGTGCCAAGATATTTTGGCTAATTCTTGGCTGTGTACTGAGTCTTCTAGAACAGTGGTAGGAGAACCTGGCTGGTGTGGGTGCTGGATGTGTAAGTGTACTCTGTTGTGAGGCAGTATCTGTCAGTCTACCTGCTGCTGTGTGTGTTACTATGCCAGTACTGGGTACTAAATGCCTGCTGTATCTAAAAAAGTCTCTAAGTAAATTTTCACATGTTTTACTTTTCATTACATAATTCTACAAGGAAAGTTTTTATTTCACGTTTTTCACATGAATTGTAAGAGTCAAAAAACTTTACCACAGAGGGCCTCTGAAAGACACTACGCATCAGTGCTGAGACTTATAACCAAAACATTTCTGCAGAGTGCAGGGAATCACATGAAAGAAGGAGGAGATAGAAAGACCTGGAGGGGACAGGAGCTCCACATGGAGAGCAACAGAACCAAAAAAATCTGGGCACAGGGGTCTTTTCTGAGACTGATACTCCAACCAAGGACCATGCATGGAGATAACCTAGAACTCCTGCTCAGATGTAGCCTATGACAGTTCAGTGTACAAGTGGGTTCCATAGTAATGGGAACAGGGACTGTCTCTGACATGAACTGATTGGCCTGCTCTTTGATCATCTCACCCTGAGGAGGGAGAAGCCTTACCAGGCCACAGAGGAGGACAATGCAGCCAGTCCTGGTAAGACCTGATAGACTAGGGCCAGAAGGAAGGGGAGGAGGACCTCCTCTCTCAGTGGACTGGGAGAGGAAATGAGGGGGAAGAGGGGGGGAGGAAGGAGGAATGAGGGAGGGGGCTACAGTTGGGACACAAAGTGAATAAACTGTAATTAATATAAAATAAAAATTAAACCACATTTTATGTATGTATGAAATCCTCAAAGATTTATTTAAAAATAAAAATACTGAAATCTTAAAAAGAATTGCTTACCATCACACTGGTAAGCAGCCCTCATCAGGTGTCCAAAATCAATAAATTATTTCCAAAATATACTTCTTAGTATATTTCTAATAAACTAAATTTTCCTAAAATTCATATTTTAGAGAATTCATAATTGGGGTTTCATGTTTGCTTTCGGCTTATTCACTCTTATTTTTATACTTTGTATTATTTTTTATTGTTTATGTATTTATTTACTTTGTGTTTCTCAGGCAAGGTATTGTGAATGCTATGCTGGTCTTAAACTCACTGTATATACCTGATAGACATGAAATGATCTTGTTACTTTCACCTCCAAACTACTGGGACTATAATTTTGCCTTATTAAGTTTTATTGATTTGAGTAAGCTATTTAGAAAATCTCACTAATTCAAATTTTCATTGTAAGTGCAAATGCTACATAATTTACTAATTTTCATTTATGTTTCTTTAATTCTCGTATTTTTTCATTAAAATTGATGCTAAATTCTTTGTAAAATATTGATTTTTAAAAAAACATTACAGTGTATAAAATTTTTGTATTATTGTGCTATGAGCTTTAGCCACTTGGCATCAAGAAATTAGACACAGAAAACCAAATAACCCAGTAAAAATGGCATGCAGAGCTAAAGAGAATATTCTCAACAAAGGAATCTCTAATGGCCGAGAAGCACTTATGAAAATATTCATAGTCATCAGGGAAATGCAAATCAAAACAACTCTGAGATTCCATCTTACACCTGTCAGAATGGCTAAAATCAAAAATTCAAGCGACAGCTCACCCTTGTAAGAATGTAGAGTAAGGGGAACTTTCCTCCATCACTGATGGGAGTGCAAACTTGTACAACAACTCTGGAAATCCATCTGCATGTACCTCAGAAAATTGGAAATAGTTGTAACTCAAGAACAGCTATGCCTCCCATGGGCATATACCCAAATGATGCTCTACAGTACCACAAGGACACTTGTTCAACTATGTTCCTAGCAAGTTTATTAGCAATAGCCAGAATCTGGAAAAAAACTTAGATGTCCCTCAACCAAAAAATGAATAAATAAAATGTGGTGCATTTACATAATAGAGTATCACTCAGTCATTTAGAGCAATAATATCATGAAATTTGCAGGCAAATGAATGGAACTAGGAAAGTTCTCCTGAGAGAGGTAGCCCAGACCCAGAAAGACACACATGTTATGAACTCACTTATGAATGGGTACTAGCCATAAAGTACAGGATAAACATGCTACAATCCACAAGACCAAGGAAGCTAAGCAAGAAGGAGGACCCAAGGGAGGATGCTTGAATATCACTGAGAACAGAAAAAAAAAAAAAAAAAAAAAGGAGACATCATAGACATTGGAAGTAGATGGAGGGAGAGAACTGGGAGAAAAGGTGAGGAAGGGAACGGGGATTGGAATCAGACGTGGGGAGAGCAGGGGGTTAAAAAATACTATAACAAGATGGAAATTATTGTGCAGATTCTTTTTATCTTTAAGGACTGAACACATTTTGAAATCAGTAAATCCAGCCAAACTTAAGAAAATTTGTCACAGGAAAGTATAAAAGATATGTTTCCCCCTCCACTAAGCTTTAGCCAGTAAACACATTGGGTGTTTCTAACTTGCGAAGGAAATTTACTATACTTATAATGATCAACAGGTAACTTAGTACAGCATAATCTTGGGCAAGATTTTTAATAGCAGGCTAAGTAGAAAGTACAGAAAATGCTAACCTAAAGACAAATTAACTCCTGTGATCACATGAATGAGAAGCCTGGAAACAGGAGAACCTTGGCTTGGATCTAGTTCAGTGACCTGAAAGGTAAGAAAGCAGAAATTCTGTATATGAATATATGGTGTATATAGATATCCTGTGTATTTGTCTAAGTACAAAATCCTGAAATCAATGCTCCCACTTGAAGACAATAGGCAGGGAGATAGTTCTTTCTTAAGCGTTTATGTTATTCAGGCCTTAAAGAAACTGAATAAAACACAACCCCCAAGAAAGCAATATACTTTATTCCATCTAAAAATATGTCAATTATATCTATAAATACTCTTACAAAGATGCTTATGAATAATATTTCACCACATAAATAGAGCACACCATAGCCCAGTAAAATTTGAGTTTAATCTCAATTTATTACCATTTATCTTTTACTTTGCATCTATTTTGGCCAGTGTTTATGCTTCACCTATTAGTTCCTATTTCACTTAAACACTAAAACACACTGACAACAGAAAACACTACTGTATGCCGGACGTGCTCCTTTGCTCTCTATATGAGTGAAGTAGTAATGAGGGCAGAACAACACAATAGGACCAATCATTGCACTGTATTTGTGTGAAGAACACAGCATTAGATAAAATATTTGAGTAATGATCAACTAGTTACAAGTGCTAAACTCAGTAAACAGAAAGCTAAGTAGGCTCTCCCTAGCATACCAGAAAAACAATGTTTCCCTTCCTGTGTTTGTTGTTATTTTGTCTACTGTTAAACAGAGGACCAAGGTCCTTCCTGATCTTAATCTTCTGAGGAAGAACTCAGTGACTCATAGTCTCCAGCCCCCCCCACACACACACACTTAGACATATTTACCACCATATACATTGCTGCACTCAGTGGCAACCTCCTAGGAAGGAATAATTTAATGTTCCTTATTTGAGGGAAACGGGAAGAGCCCTGTTCTAGATTATCTATTTTTTGCCAGTTACCATTCAGGCATCTTTAAAAATCAAATATAATTTCATAAAAGCACAACCTATGCTTCCTTTCCCTGGGTTCAATGTTTAATTACTTTTTGGAAGGATCAGTTGAATGGGAAACATATCTTTGACCATTTGGCCCACTTCACTCAAATGTTTTCTGCCCAAGAGTTTGTGTGACTTTAATCCCAAAACAGGGGATGTTAACAGGAAAGCCAACTGGACTTTTTCAGCTTCCTCATCTTCAAATGTCCAGGGAGAAGCTACCTACTCTAGCAATGAAAAAGTTCCTGTCCTGTTTTTTTTTTTTTTTTTAGATTATGATATTTTGTTGTTTGTTTGTTTTTGTCTTGCTCTTGTTGTTTTCCTTCTTTTCTGTTTTACTTTTTATTCATTCTTTTGTGGTATATTACATCCTGAGCGAAATTTCACCTCCTTTCACTTCTTCCAGCTGCCACAGCCACAGTTCCACTTTCTTCCATGTCCTTCCTCCTCCCTTTCCCTTCAGAAGATGGCAAGCCTCCCAGAGACAGCAAATCAAAATGACAGATCAAGATCCAAGAAGACTAGGTACATTTTCTCATATTAAGGCTGGACAATGCAACCCTGATTTTCTAAACCCAATTTCCTGAGATATTCAAAGATACAGTTTGTAACTGTTAGTTTAGCTGTCCACCTGCCATATAAATTGGGTGACCTGGTTGTGAGGTGTGTGTGTGTGTGTGTGTTTTTGTTTGTTTGTTTGTTTGTTTTTTACTCTTGCTGCAAAGTGAGATCAATTAACATGATGTTCCTGATATGTTCTCAATTTGTGATGAGCTTCTTGTTGCTTTGCTGTTGTAGAAATAACTCCTTATGTTAAAGCAGGTACAGACAATTTCTCATTCGTTTCTAATTCATATGTAGCACCCTGTGGTTAAAAGCTTTCCAGTGTGAAATCCCACGAAGGGGTTAGTAAGTCACCTTCTACGCCACAGCAGCTCAGAACTTCAGTCTTCCACTGATTGCACAGGGAGGCAAATTTAATGTTCCTTCCTGACAGATTTAACATCCAAAAGGACCCTGGGAAAGAGCATCTGCCAAGTTGGAGGATTAACTGTGTTCTGAGGGAAGTGAGGAACAAGATTTCTGCAGGAATGCTTAACAGGCTTAGACACATAAACTTATTAGGAAACTTTACTCTGGTGTACAAGAAATCAGCCATGGCTTTTAGTGCCATTTTGAATTATGTGCGCTGCAATATAAATACATCAGCTATTGCTCATTTGCTAGGTAGCCATTTGGGTGACAAACATGGACTACATTTTTGTGTCAATCTGATGTGGAGTTCCTGTTTCAGTCTTAGGGTGACATATTGCCAGCCATTATGTTAAATGCAAACCTTAAGTGCAAACTGTCTTCCATTATGTGCAAGGCAATGCAATTGATCCTATTGACAACATTCTATATTGTGTTGATATTTTTTCCCTCAACTCCAAATCTGTAACATGTTTTCCCCACCTCAGTCTATTGTATATTTTAAAATAAACTTCCAAGTAAATGTAAGCCAATTACATGTTCCTTGTAAGTACCCATGTTGCACCATGCAAGTAATTACCTTGAGCACAAATTATCTAACCTGAAAATGACCTGAAATATCCAATGCCGTTTTAAAATTCATAGTTTTATTGATAAATTATTTTAACACAATTTATTTGTGTGTTTTGGCATGAGTGTTGCATGTGTGCCAGTACATGCCATGACATGTGTGTGGTGACCAGAGGACAGCTTACACATACAGGATTCCTCCTGTTGCCTTGTGGGTTCTGGGGTTGAATTTTGATGACAAGCACCTTTACCGGCTTAGCCTTCTCACTGGCCTAAGTCATTTAACTACTAACATTATCTTTATTTTGAAGATGATCAAATTAATCATCATAGTTATTAATAGCAAATAGAAGGTAGCACAGCTGAGCCAAAACCACAGTGCAATGCAAACACTTTTGCATCTGGTTCTACAACCAATATTCTTAAGCAAGCAGTATTCTTGCTAGGGACAAAAGGCAGGCCTTTACCTCACAACCCTGGTTACATTTTCCAGCAAACAAATAGCCAATCTCTCCAGCTACTATAAGTATCTAAGGCTTCCTAGATTGTAAATTTATATGAACAGGGGTTTTATGAGTTTTCTTCCACAGTGCTCTTAGATCTCCTTCTGCTTATGTCAAGAAGGGCTTTTTAAAGAAAGCAAGTATAGGTCCTTCAAACAATCAAGTATTAATGATGGCTGTGATATATGAAATAAATACCACTGTTAAAATCAAAATTTAGTATTATACGTCCAATGATTTTGACATTGGTTATTTGTAACATTCACGTTAATGTGGTAAGCATAAACACACTCCTATTCAAAGGCATCTTTTTTCAGAACAAACTATACCTAGTCCACTCTCAGAGAACAGGAGATAAGGGAAAAAAAATGGGCACTTTCACAGATTCATCCCAATCTATGCACAGCCTTGTTGTAAGACCCTGTGTGCCTCAACCATTAATGAATAACATACAAATAAAGACACCAAGACCTTTGAATATTTCAAAGCTTGGCTGATTTTAAACTAGCTCATCTAAGTTAACCCGACCTCATAGTCCCATCCAGTCACATGCTTAGCTATACCTTCCAGGCCACTAGTCACATTTGTCTCTTTGTGAAAAAGCTGTCCTCTTTCCTCTTCCCAGAGTTCCTTCCTTCCTTCTAGAAAGTCAAGCCTTCCACCTCTTGCGGAGCTATAGGCTGTCAGTAACTTTCATTATCCAATCAGGGATAATTTGGGTGGCATGGTTTACACACAGTCATATTGTACAGGTGAGGATTTGTTCATAAAGCAGCAAGGATCTTGAAAAACAGCAGCAACAACAACAACAAAACCCAAGCAGTTAGCATTGAAATGCACAGTAAGTTTTAGATAACCCCAACACAATCTGTTGAAAGCAAACTTGGAGAGATTTTCTTTATGATTAGTTGAATACAAACAAAGGGAGTCCTTTATCATCTCTTCCTAAACCATGCCTCTTTTAACAAAGTGTGATGTATGGCCCCATTAGTACACTTAGACACAGCCTGATTTTTTATAAAAGGCATTGTCTTCCTTCTGTTTCCTTTATAGGAAAAAAAATACTGACCCTATAAATGTATTGTCTTGTTTTAATACCTTCTTAAGTACCAAGAAACCTAAACTTATCTCTATGCTATATGACTTACCTGCCAATGGACCGGTCAGTAATTTTCCATCTTGGCGTATGACATAACACACAGAAATTGATTTTAAAAGACTGGCTTCAAGAAAATTTTTTACTGTACATGTCACTGAAAGTAGATGCTGGTTTTGCCTATGCCCTATTTTACTGCTAATGAAGGACAGAAGATCCTTGGGCAACATTTTCTTTTCACACTAAACTGTGTTGGTGAAAGACATACCAGGGGTCTAGACCTTGGGTGAGACTAGGAGTTTTGATTTAGGCACATCTGGACCTAAAGTCTGAAATCCAGGCTAAAAAGTCATTTGGCTCTAGGAAATCACTTTGCCGTTTGAATAGATTCATTGACAACAAAATTCACAAAAGAGATGTTCATAATTCTCACAGGATAATAATGAGATTTAAGTGATATGCATGCACATCTCGGGCTAGATACAGAAAGATTGTCCAAACTGGAGATAATAATTCATTTGAATGAATGGTGTTGATTTAAATGTGTTCATCTAATACATGTGGTTAGCCTCATAATTTGCTGGCTTTGTATGATTCATGTCCTATATTGAATTTTCTCTGAATGATGCAATGGACTTGAGATTCTTTTACAGTGGTCCTTTGGATAGTCTCTACCCTGCAGAGCTGTCTTCATCAATTAGGTTGAGCAGGGTGTGTTGTTAATTGAATTAGCTTATTACCTATATTGAGAAAGCCATATTTGAATGTCTGCTAAGTCAGAATGTTTGTGGCTGCAGACAAGGAAACTTAGCTAGCTGACCTTTGGCTTCAGAAGCTGCATCTTGTCTTAAAGGACATCATTTATAATTCATTGGAACTAAAAACATCTCCATCTACCACCTTAATTTAATAAAATATCTTGTTAACAAAAACAGTGGTGCCTGAAATAGCTATTGATTTCATCTTTCACTTAGAGGCAAGCTCATTTCCTATGGCCAAGGATAAGAAGGGGTTGGAAAAAGACTGACAAATTGAGATATATTTTCAAGCACTAGCTCTCCTGAAACTTCCCAAAGCCAGATGCCACCAGTAATCAAAGCAGCTAGCTACTGACATCACAAATATTAACAACCAAGGAAACAGATGCTGTAAAACCTTTGCATAAGAAAAAACTGGATAGCTCCCAAAGCCTGTGGGTCCTTGAAAGAAACAAAACAAAACAGTTCATATCCTCTGACAAATTATTGCTGTTCATGAAAAGTAAATAGTAGGAACTATTTGCATTCTTTCAACAATATTTACAAAGCTATCAAGCATATCAGGAGACAGAGCATTAAATCAAGTGCATATATCCAGACCATCTGAGAGGACTTAAAGGAAGACCCCTGAGCAGTGATGTCATATAAGCTTTGTAGCAATCCCTCTGAGAAGTATCATTTGAAAACTTCTACTCTGCATCCCAATGTCTTCAACATGGATGACTATATTAAATAAGATATTTCAGCCTATGTAAGGAATGTATTAGGTTTCAAGGGTAGATTTAATAATGCCAGTAACTAGATGGATTTGTACAGCCTTAGGAGAAAGGAATTCTGACATCATGACGTAGGTGGATATAACCATGTTGAGGTAACTGAGGAGGAAATTGTCCCAACACTCTCCTGATTCCTTTCTTTTAAAAAGGTATTTTATTTAATATTCATAAATGCATAGAGGTGGACTTTCATATTCCTTTCCAACCCATCCCACCTTTGTCTCTCTCTCTCTCTCTATATATATATATATACATATATCACTAAAACCAACTGAGCTGGTTTAGTGCTGTCTAAGTGCCCAAGACTATGGGCCTGTCTACTGGAATACAGGTAAGCCTTTGTGTACAAACCCCTGAAAAAAAATGGATTACCTTCCTTCTAGTAGCCATCATTGCCAATACCTTGTCAGACAGAGGTTATATTCTGTGAGCCTCGCCTTAGGCTGTGCTGGGGCTTTTGCTTGCTTGATCTCATGCACGTCTTGTGCATGCAAGCCCAGCTTCTATGGGTTCAGGTGTGTGCTTGTGCTATCATGCCAGGAAAACACTGTCTCTGCAGTTCTCATCCACTCTGGCCCTATCAAACCTTTTGCAATGATCCTTGATACCTTTGGAGGAGAAGCTATGACATGTGTTCCATGTAGAGCTGTGCGTTACGTGGTCTCTTTTTTCTACTTATAGATTGGCTTTTAGTCTCTATGTTGATCGTCATCAAGTACAAAAATACACTTTTTCTGATAGGGGTTGATAGATGATTTAATCTATTTTATAAAAAAAAAACTAATGGCAATTCATTACTATGTTCATTTGACAGTATAGTATGAGATGTTCTCACTAGGTCCCATGGCTCAGCCGGCTGTGAAGTTTTGTCCCAGTTAACAGCTATCACAGAGGGTCTCTAAAATACTTTACCTAGCAGGGTATCAAAGCAGATACTGAGACTCATAAACAAATTTTGGGAAAAGTGCAGGGAATCTTAGAAAAGAAGGGGGAGATAGTAAGACCTAGAGAGGACAGGAGCTCCAAAGGAGAGCAACAGAACCAAAATATCTGGGCACAGGTGTCTTTTCTGAGACTGATATTCCAACCAAGGACCATGCATGGATATAACCTAGAACCTCTGCTCAGATGTAGCCCATGGCAGCTCAGTGTACAGGTGGGTTCCCTATTAAGGGAACTCAGTGGCTGGCTCTTTGACCGACTCCCCGGGACGCAGGAACAGTCTTGCTGGGCCACAGAGGAGGACAATGCAGCCAGTTCTGATGAGACCTGATAAGCTAGGGTCAGATGGAATGGGAGAAGTTCCTCCCCTATCTGTGGACCTGGATAGGGGCATAGGAGGAGGTGAGAGAGGGAGAGTAGGTTTGGGAGGGGATGAGGGAGGAGATTATAACTGGGATACAAAGTGAATAAACTGTAATTAGTATAAAAATTAAAAAAAAATAATTAAAATGTTTTAAAATAATACCAAGCTTATTCTTCTTGTGAAGTCAGCTTTAAATCCAGCTGGAAAGCATTTGGATATTCTCATAGCATTCATGGAGTTAATTCTTTGTCCTCTGTGGCATTTAAAGTTGCTATTTAAGCTTTTACCTACATATTCACCTGACTTCCTCCCTGTGTCTCTGTGAAAATCAACTTCAGCTTCAAACTCTGTTCAGACTGGTGCTTCCTAATAATGACACATTAATTTGATGGAGTTAATAATGTCACAACAATCTGATGCAGAAGATCTGTTTTCAAATAAGGTTACTTTCAGTGGTATCAGGAGTTAGGTAATCCAATTATAGTTGAAGGAGACAAACCACATCTCATTTGAAGGATTCATAAGGCAGCCATTAAATAGAACATATTCAACTAAATTTCCAAAAAAACTAATAAAGACAAAGGTTTTTCCTCATAAGCATATAATTAAATGGTAAGTAGAATATGCGCATAATAATAATAATTTAAAGAATAATGGTAATAGATGAAAATGGCACATCACTTCTGAAAGTAGTGGCCACAGATCTAATACTTCAAGGTGGATTCCATAGACACACATTAGAAGCTTACATATGTTATAGCCACTCCAAATTTTCTTGAAAAAGTAGTCAATCACCTTTACTCTTTTTCTTAGAATCTAGTTGCCTCAATCCATTCAATGTTGGGAGTATAAACTTGTACAGCCATTTTGGAAATCAATGTGGTGCTTTTTCAGAAAGCTAGGAATAGCCATACCTCAAGACCCAGCTATACAACTCCTGGGCATATACTCAAAGGATGCTCCACCATGCAGCAAGGACATTTGCTCAACCATGTTCATAGCAGCTTTATTCGTAATAAACTAGAAACAAACCAGATGTCCTTCAGCTGAAGAATGGATATAGAAATTGTGGTACACTTACACAATGGAATACTACTCAGCCATTGAAAACAAATAAATTATGAAAATTGCAGGCAAATGGATGGAACTACAAAGAAATAATTCTTAGTGAGATAACACATACCCAGAAAGACAGACATGGTATACACCCACTTATAAGTGGACTTTAATCATATAGTACAGGATAGACATACTGCAATGCACAGACCCCAAGAATATAAGCCTCAGGTGCATTTTAGGCCACATGTGGGTTCTCTAATTAGGGGAGCAGGGGATATCTCTGACTTGCACTCTGTTGCCTGTTTTTGATCACTTCCCCCTGATAGGACTTCCCTACCATGCCACAGGGGAGGAAGATGTCCGCATGAGAATGATAAGCCAGGTTGTCTGAGTAAAGGACTCCCCTATTTTGAGTAATAGGGGGGGGAGGAGATGCAGGAGGGAGGGTAGGATTGGGAAGATTAAAGAGAGGGGCCTATGACTGAGATGGAAAGTGAAGTAATTTATATATAAATAGATAGATATAGATAGATATAGATGTAGATATAGAGAACTAGTAAATCTTATCCTGAAGAATTTTGTTTGAGTTTTGGATATTTTGAAATTTTTGCTTACTTATTTACTTATTGTATAATGTCAGTGAATAAACTGTTCTCTCCATCCCTCTCTCTCTTTCTTTTCTTCTCTTCTCTTCTCTTTCTCTCTCATAAGGAAATTTTTGAGAAATCCCTTACCAATTCTCCATCCATCTGCTAAAGCCTGCCTTTTCAATTCTTCTTTTCCTTCTTTTATCTTTTGTCAGCATTTATTATTTAGAAATTTAATTACTTCTCACATAGGCAAACCTGTTTATTCTTTAACCAGGGACGTATTTTCTTTCTTTTTTCATATCCCTTAATTTATTGATCAAAGAACACAAATCACAGTCTCACTCACTACCCACTCAAGACAACTTCAGCTTACTGCGTTGCCCTGGGGAACAGAGAAGGATTTTAAGGCTGAGAAGACCTTGTTGGGATTTCCATAAAAGTTGTCTCTTCATTTTGGCTACAATAATAATTATTTCCTGTGTTTGGCCTATGGATTAGTAGGTCTATAAGCAAGTAGTTTTCTTCTGTCTTGAGGAAGCACTTGTTTGTTGTAGTTGCTGTTTGCTTGTTGTTTTTATGTCAGTTGTTAAATCTGGATTTTTTTTCAAAGGATGTATGTACTTTGAAACTGCCTTTTTCATTGTAGAGTCTATATAGTCATGATATTTATGCATTGAGGTACTATTGGAACAATTTTAACTCTACTAAAAATCTGGAAATATGAACACTTAAGGTAAAAAATACTAGATTCATAATAAAACCTTTCTTTTTCTTTTCTTTTATTTTCTTTTTTTAATCAAGAAATAGCTTACGACCAGAAACCAGAGGCTAGATAACCCAGAGAACTAGAATACAACCAAACATGCCTGGCCAAGAAATAAGAAGGCAAGAAAATTCTTCCTAATGATATTCTGCTATACTCATAGCTGGGAGCCTAGCCCAATAATCCTCAAAGAGGCTTCATCCAGAAACTGATGGGAACAGATGCAGAGACCCACAACCAAACATTAGCTGGAGCTATAAGGGAACCCTATAGATGAGTGAGAGGAAGGATCATAGAAGCTGGAGGATTTAGGATGCCGTAAGAACACAGCCCAGAGAATCAACATAGCAGGGCTCATAGAGGTTAACAGAGACAGATGCAACGATCAGGGAGCCTGTGAACCTGTATGGTTCTTAGCTAGTTCCACTGGATATAAGTATAGAGACATGTATGTATGTGTGTATATACATATATGTATATATACACATATGTATATACATATATATGTATACATATATACATGTATATATGTATATGTAAATATACATGCATACATGTCTCCATACTTACATACATACATATGTGTATGCATACAGTTAAATGTGTATGATATATATTCATATGATGGGTATACATTTTCATATATATATATATATATATATATATATATATATATATATATATATATAATCATGTGTGAAGCTTGGTGTTCTTGTGGGATTCCTTGCGGGAGTGGGGAGTTATCTCTGATTGTTCTGCCTGCTCCTGAGACCCTTTCCCTCCACTGAGTTCCTTCATCAAGCCTTGAAGAGAGGGGAGGTGACTATGTGCCTAGTCTTATTGTAACTCCTTAGGAGGTTTTGATATCCCTGGGAGACCTGTTTCTTTCTGAAGGCAAATGGGAGAGAGAGGAGACTGTGAGGCGGGACCGAGAAGAGTGAAGTGAGGGAAACTGCATTTAGGATGCAATATATGGGAGAAAAATGAGAAAAATATTTTAAGTCCCCTAAACTAAATACATATTTTTTAGTTTTCCTTAATTTTGCATGTTGTCTCAGTTTTAAGTGGTTACTGTTTTGAGGGGTAACAGCTTCATATACCAAGTACCACATGTAGATCACCTCCAGCCTTCTCCTCTCCCACTCCTTTCATTTTTCCTTTTCTTCCCAAATTTATGACCTCTCCCCTCAATTACTATTAAAATTTATTATTTCATCATTTCACACATCATATTCAGAATATATTTACATCTTACTCTTCCCACCTTTATGTCTTCTTTATTTGCTCACTTTGTATGTATTTTTCACCACTGAGTACAGCTGGTGATTTCTGTATGTACACAGATACTATACCTCTTATGACCCCACCCCCCAAAATTAACAGAGAATATCCTCTCAGCTGGGAGCGGTGCCTCACTCATCTTCCAGTGGACTTCTGTGATATTTAGCTATTTGGATCTCTCTTCCAATTCCTCCAAGATGTCTCCTAGGCCATTTAATGGAGAGGATGTAATATAGATATTCCATTTAAGGCTAAACACTTCACAGTAACATATTCTCTATCTTTTGACCAGTTATGAGTCTCTGCCTTAAATGCCAACCTCTGCAAAAAGAAGCTTCTCTGATGAGGGTTTCTGGGAGAACTAAACCAGTCAATGAACACAAGCATGAGTATTTAGATGGAAATAATGGACAGCGTCCATTCAACAAATTAGCAGCAGTAGGATTTCCCCGAGGGCCTCCAGTCCTCCCAAACACCAGTGAGTGAGGCTGAATCACCAAGCCTGAAGTGCCCTTCTGTACAGTGTACTTGAGGCCCAAGTAGAGAGCTATCGCTCAGTCTCATAACGATTACACCACTATTGTTCTAATCACAGCTGAGTGAGACTGTTTATGGTTTGTTTTTGTTTTTGTTTTCCCGTTCCAGCAGCCTTCAGAGCACCTTATATCGCTGTGAGGACACCTTCAGGAACCAGTGCGGTTGCTCCGTATTTTGTGAACACAGTGTGTGCTGTCTTAGCAACTGGGTCCTTAGTCAAGTTTGGGGAGACAACAAAGCGCAATGGCAATTGCCTGTACTGTTCGGCAGATCTTTGTGATGCTTCTAGCCAAGAAATCAAAATGGAATTTCCTAAAAGGGGCACTGGTCTTTTGTTTAATAGCATGGAGAGTCAACCCCCCCCCACACACCCACAAGTAGGGTAATTTCAATTAAACACTGATTTTTAAAAGCATATCTATCTTTAGGAAACTTATAAACAGTAGGCTTCAATATGGCTTTTTCCAATGTCCATTGTGTTATTTCTTCTTCCTCTTAACTTCACCTCTGACCTACTCTTTTATCTCTCTCCCCACTCAACTGCCCATTATTCTCTCTCTCTCTCTCTCTCTCTCTCTCTCTCTCTCTCTCTCTCTCTCTCTCTCTCTCTCTCTCTCTCTCTCTCTCTTTCTTGAATACTAGCTACTACTTCTCTACTTAAGATATTAAGCTCTTAACCCCTTCCCCATGGCTCCTTTTCTTCCTAGCTTCTACATGAACTCCAAATGGAGCACAAGAATCTATAGTTTTGAAGATTTACTTATGAGGCTTATGGACAGTAGGTCAATTTGCTCTGTACAATAATTTCATCCCCACCCGTTTACCTTGAAATACCATTTTCCTTTATACCTGAATAAGTTCCACTGTGCATATGCTTCACAATTGATTTTCCTTATCAGTTGATGAACATTTAGGTTCTTTTTCTTTCCTGGCTATTGTGAATGGAACAGAAAGGAATATAAATGAGGAAATGTCACTGCTGTAGAACATAGAATCCTTTGGGCACATGCCCAGGAATGGAATAACTTGGTTAAATAACAAATCTTTTTCGAGAATTTAAGAAAGATCCACCCAGATTACCAGAGTGTCTGTACCAGTTCATACTTCCACCCATATATCCCTACCTTTTTGTCCTATGCTGTATCATCTTATCTGTTGAAATAGGACAAGATGAATCCTCAAAGTAGCCAAGAGGTGCTGTAAAGATAGATCAGTGGTTAAGAGTTTGCACTACTCTTCCAGAGGACATGTGTTATGCTCCTAGAACCTGCATCAGGTGGCTCATGATTTGCAGTTTCAGCTCCTTACCTCATATTCTGGCCTCTTCAAGTATCTAGAAACCATGGGCACAAACACACACACACACACGCACATGCACAGACAGCACAATTAAGAATAAAATAAATCTTTAAGGTTAATAGTAATTATCAAATTCTATATACAATTCAATATATATTAAAATGCTAATATTATATAAACATAAACCCTGTGGAATTAAACATACAAAATATAATTATTTTAATGGCTCTATTATTATTCATTAGATGAATGCAATGACCATCTTATTGTTTCCAATGTTATCTGAATATTGTAAATACCTTTATGAATAACATTTTGAAGTTGCTTTTCTGTCTCTTATTTTTTTCTATCTTTCTTACTTCCTTTGCCTGTTAGTTTCTTTCTTCATGAAGTTGTTTTTAAAAGTTTCTTAAACTGTGTTGCTATAGATATTAATACTGAGTCAAAGATTACTATATAATTCTGTTGATAAATATGAATAGCTACTTTTTCCCTCATTACCCCGAACACAAAATAGAAGGATATTCATCATAAACTCAAATAGATACACACACAACCCATTTTTGTAAAAAGAAAGAAAAATGAACGTGAATATTAGAAACGAATATTGCACTATCACTAAGTGCATGCTCTACATTGTTAAGAAAGTGCAAGCCCTCAAGGGTGTGTAGAAAAAGTAGAGAGGCCGGATGCTAACCATCTTTTCAAAATGAGTGTGCAAAGCTACTCTGTCTAGGGTATATTTTGTTACTAGCACAAAGTGCCATTTGTTCAAGAACGTCTGTGCCCATATGGAGGAAAAAAAATAGTAATGAGTACAAAATTTCCCCAAAGACTCCTGTGGCCTTTATCAAGAACTCAAGAAATCCAGTGATGATGATATGAGAGCAATCTCCCTTTTACTTCCTTTAAGAACCATAGCCTTTTTTTTTTTTTTTGAAGCCAATCTGAGGGAAGACCTGGGAATGATTGTTGTCCATCCAGGATTTTCAGGCATCAAGAATCTAGTGATTAAAGAGATTTACTCTTCCTGCTCAGCATTTACATCTATTTATGTCTTGCTAAACCAAATTCATGCTTCTTTCCCAGCTGTGGCATGTGTACATCAAATTCCTGCTTCTTACCCAGTCCTGTGCATGTGTACATATGTGTTCATCTTCTGCAGTCTGCTCCCTGCTTCTGTTCTTTGTGCTCTCTAAAAGTCTTTCCAGTCTTTAAATAAAGAATTCACCTTCCTGTAAAGCTTCCCATGGCCTCTATAATTCTTGAATTTGAATTTAGAGCATTTATTATTTTGAGAGGCTGGGATATATATAAGCTTCAACTAACCTAGCCTTCACATTGGCCCATATTTTTACTGCAGAGAGATGGGAACAATTTTTTTCTTAATCTTTGCCTCAGTTTTCCATAGTAAAATCAATGAATTTGGAGATTTTTTTTTCTCTTAAGCTTTAGTACTATGTAATTTAATTCAGTGCAACACTTGGCAAGTAATTTCTATTTGTTTTGTGTGTTTTTTTACATTACACTCCTCTTTTACTATACTATTATTATTATTAGTTTATTATTGTTGTTGCTGTCACTAGCATTATTATTGAGTTAGAGTCTCAGTTTGATAGGTTTGTCAGGAACTCATTGTGTAGTCCAGGATGGCTTGGCACTTGAGATGATACTCATGACTCAGGCTCTTAAATGCTGGGGTTACATGAGTGAGTTACCATGACTGGCATTATTCTTTAAATTTCTGTAATCAGAAATTCTGTTGCTGGTATTATCTCTTGTTAAGAATTCGTGCGGAATTAGTTCATTAAGTGAATAATACATATGAGCATTAGGTGAGTAATGTAAGTAGCTGAATCGTTATACTTTCCTCTGTATTTTTTTCCCATTTAATTAAATAAAACTCAGGATGTTACACATATGACAACATAAATGAGGTCATTTGCCTGGACTCAGACACTCACAAGAAAAGAACAATGAACAGATGTGAGAAACAGTGTTACAGGAGGGATGAATATGTACTTGAGGCATGGGAGTTCAAATAAGAAACATCTGTCCTAGCCAAACCCGGAAGCAGTGTATACGTAGGGGAGCCAAACTCACAGCTGGTGTAGCATTTCCTATTACAGACATCTAATGAGACCAAGACAAAATGAGAATCTTGGATGATGGACTGTTTTCCTTGAAAACATGATCATAATTACCTTTCTAAAGTGAACACCAAGATAAAAATGTTTTTAAATTTCCTTATCCAACCCAGTCCTATATTACATTTTCTACTTACTTATATACAAACAGCAAGAACAAAGAAGTAACGAAACTTATCCTTTCATTTGTGCTTAGTATACTCATTTGTGCTTAGTATACTCAGCCATCAATGTTCCCATTGGGAGACAGCGACTGCATATGGAAGTAAATTCATGACCATATTAGCTAAGTTAATGGCTTTTATTGTTTCCCACTTAACAAAGAGCCAGGCATTAAACAAGGTATTGAGCAATTGCATCATATGAAAGAACAGCAATTTAATTGCAATTAATGGTAAATTAATTTATTTAGAATAGACTAAGATATGCATTTATATTCTATCATTCATTTACTTCCAGTCTGGTACTGTGTGCCCATTAAATTGTAAAGTACAAAGTCATCAACCTGAAATTCTCCTTGTAGTCACATCACTGAAGTGTGTTCTGTTCCTCTCTGTTTGGTATAACATCATTAAGCCCTGTTGGGTCATTTATATATGGCTATTCAGTTCCTTTGTGGTCATCTAAAGACTTTTCAGTTCTAATGGTGCAATGTGACCTGGGGAAAAAACAGGTGGATATCTTGAACTGGTGAGGAGGCAAAATTGAAGGAGACTCTTCGCTCTTCCCAGTTGTTCACACTTGACTTTCATCATTAGCAATTCAAGAAGTGCGACATATTATTTCAAGTTCTAGAACATCACGTGTGGAGGAGCTCATCAGAGATCATACTTACCACTGAATAAAGTGTGTGAAAAGTCGCAGTCAATACCCAGATTCCGAACATTAGAAACTGGTGAACCACCTGTATGTTCTAGTTCACTGGTTGAAAGAGCTCAACACGAACACCTGACTCCTGATTAAACTCTAGTACAAGAAAAGGAAAGAAATGTTACTTGATTGAGTTATTTCTGAATATACAGTAGAAAATATTGAGCTTCAGATTTCTTAGCCAAATTTCTACCAATTGTGTTTTATTTTACAGACAGATCAGCTACAATGCATAGACTTTATATGAGGCACTTCTTACCTTGAGATTTAAACACAACCTCACCAGGCCAGAGCTCCCTGAGATAGACCATTGTCCAAGCCCTGAAGCATTGCTACAGAATGACTTTATAGGATTTATTCGATGATTTGGACTTATTTTCTTGTGTGATTCTAATAATTTTGCCTTTTTTCCTCTCCTGCCTTTTAATGCTGTAGTATAACCATTTTTTATTGGTAAAATCATCCATATATAGGGTAGACTGAAGTTAAAAACATTACTGTCCTATTTCATTAACTTGAAAAATGTTCTCTCTCTCTCCTTGTGTGTATGTGAGTATGCATACAGGTAACTTATGACGCCAAAGTGTACACAACTTAATATTTTGATTTTGTCTATTTTTTCTTGTTGAATATATTTGCCACTGTTTATTTGCATAAGCGATTAGTAATAAATTAGCTAGCATAGCTTCTTTAATTTTCTTTATTTCTATTATTATTATTAGTTACAATTTATTCACTTTGTATCCTGGCTATAGCTCTCTCCCTAATCTCCTCCCAGTCCCATCCTCCTTCCCTCTTCTCCCTGTATGTCTCTCCTCTGGTCCACTTATTGGGCAGGCCTTCTTCCCTACTATCTGAACATAGCTTATCAGGTCTATTTAGGACTGCCTGGATCCTTTCTAGTTAGCCCACCTCACCAGGAGGAGATGATCAACGAGCTAGCATAGTTTTCAATAAAATCTCTTCTTGCCATGATCATTCTGTACAAGGGAATACAAATCATAAAGAAAGAAGTCAAAGTATCACAATTTGCAGATGATATGATAGTATACATGGGTGACCCAAAAAATATCAGCTAGGGAACTTCCTTAGCTGATAAACAATTTCATCAAAGTTGCTGGATACAAAATTAACTACAAAAAAAAAAAAACAAAAAACAAAACAAAACAGTAGCCCTCTTGTATACCAAAGACAAAAGGGCTGAGAAAGAAATTAAAGAAGCTACAATATTCACTATAGCACAAATAACATAAACTACCTTGGTGTAACTTTAACCAAGCAAGTGAAAGACATCTTTGAAAAAAGAAACTTCAAGTTTCTAAAGAAAGAAATTGAAAAATATACTAGAAGATGGAAAAATCTCCTGTGCTCATGGATTGGTATGATTAACAGTGAAAATGGCCATCCTGCCAAAAGCAATCCCCATTTGATTCAACGCAATTCCCACTTGAAACTTCTTAAGATTTCCATTTCATTATTGACTTGTGTCTGTATGTGTGCTTCTGTATGTGTATATAAACATGGGTGTAGGTGTACACAGAGGCCAGAAAATGGCATCAGATCACCTCGAGCTGGCTAATGTGGTGCTCAGAACTGAATACTAGCCATCTGCAAGAGTAATGTCAAGTCATGCTCCAAACTGCTGCTATGTCTCTCCATTTCCTCAGACTTTATTCTTAAAGTCTATTTATTGTACATATGTGATACACTTCAGTTTCGTAGTTATTAAGTTAACGATAGGGTTAGTATAAATTAAGCATTTGATTAGGATTTAACAAGATAGAAAATGAGGTTTATTACTCCCTGTCAAATTAGAGACAAATGATTAACTGTATTCTGTGAATGTGTAACGGAGAAGTAGTTTGATTCCAAAAACATTTAAAACATATATATGAAAACTGTTTTAAAGATACTTGGAGCCTATCTAATTAGTTTCCTAAGGATGAAGTAATCTTACTTATCCAATATGTCAGTCACAGAGACTGGTAGTTTCTTAAGTCATGACATGACTGAGCTTTTGAAAAAACACTTATAGTCTCTTATGAAGAATATTTCAAGGTGGCTTTTTCTTCTTACCCTTATCCCAGCATTCTCTTCCTATGGCTCTCGAATACTAAATTTTGTATATGTTTATGTATCTCTCTTCTACCAACCTCAGATGAGGACAGCCAAAGCTGAATTTGTGCTGTGTTTTCTTCATTTCCACCTGCTCAGGGCTTCAGGCTCTGGCACACAATAGCAGTCCACAAATACCTCCCCTCCCCACACAAAATGTGCCTTTAAGCATAGATCAGGATGACTGAAATGTCACAATAATGGTGATTGTTCATTTTCGTGAATACAGGCACCTCTAATTCCATTGTTAATGACTGACATAGTATGAAATTTAGATAGAAATCCAGAATGATTTCACTATTAAAAATTTTATGTGATTGTAGGCTTTCTAAAAGATTGAATAGTTAATTTCTGAATAAGAAACAATCACCAGAGATACATATATTTATGGCAAGAATGTGTACAGTATAAGAATAAGGTACAACATTTTAGTAGCATAAGGCACAGACCATTCAGGTTAAGGAAATAATAGCAGATGAGTTTGAAAATCCAGAGTTGAAGGAAATGTCATTTTTCAATACAAAATAAGATCACCATTCTTTTGGAATGCTCCTTAGAAAGATACAAAATATATTTGCCATATACTGTACGACATTACTTAATAATACTAACTTTCTGTTTTCACATCTGGAATATATTCTGTTTGCCCAGGGAACAATACTACATCTGTCCAGGTATTTTAAGAGAAAACTGAGCACACAATTCTGAAGAAAATTTTAAGGTAGGTTTCTCAATGTAGCTGTTCTAACAAACATGGGTCTTTGGTGATTGAAAGTATGAAGAATGTGGTCTTTGGATTGTAGCCTGGTGATCATGCATTTTATGGCATTTTATATTCACTTACAAGTGAGTACATATCATGGGCATCTTTCTGGGCCTGGGTTACCTAACTTAGGATGATCTTTTTTAGTTCCATTATTTGCCTTCAAATTACACAATGCCTTTGTTTTCAATATCTGAGTACTATTCCAATATGTAAATGTGCCACATTTTCTTTATTCATTCTTCAGTTTAGGGACATCTAGGTTGTATCTGCTTTCTGGGTTTTACAAATAAAGCTGCTATGAACATAGTTGAACAAGTAAGTGTCCTTATAGTATGGTAGAACATCTTTTGGGTAAATGCCAAGGAGTGGTATAGCTGGGTCTTGAGGTAGATCTATTGCCAGTTTTCTGAGAAACCTCTAGATTAATTTCCACAGTGGTTGTACACGTTTGTACTCCTACCAGCAATGAAAGAATGTTTCCCTTGCTCCACATCCTAGCCAGCATGTGCTGTCACTTGAATTTTTTATCTTAGCCATTCTGACAAGTATAAGATGTAATCTCAGGGTAGTTTTGATTTTCTTTATTGCCGCATCCGCCTCAACCAGCAAGGAAAGACATGACACAGGAGCTCTTCTTCAAGCAGTTTATTCAGGAGCCTTCAACAATCTTCTGCCCCGAGGAGAGCCCGTCCCAGGAATAAGTACCCCTGAGCCAGCCAACCCCGGGTAGCCACGAGGGAAGTGAGGATAGGTACAAGCAAGAGAAGGCAGATCATCAGACACAGCACAGCCAAACAAGGAGTTGTTTATCACAAGAGCATTCGTCGTTGGGGTGGCGGAAGGCGGAAACCAGCACCATCTTTAAGGCACAGCACACGCAGCTCTCCATACATTATCCTGATAACTAAGGTCATTGAAGATTTCTTTTTTATTGAATTTGTATTTTATTATATTAATTACAGTTTATTCACTTTGTGTCCCAGCTGTAGCACCACTCTCTCATTCCGTTCCAATCCCACCTTCCCTCCCTCATTTCCTCTCATAGCCCTCTCCAAGTCCACTGATAGGGGAGGACCTCCTCCCCTTCCATCTGACCCTAGGTTATCAAGTCTCATCAGGACTGGCTGCATTGTCCTCCTCTGTGGCCTGGAAAGGCTACTCCCCCAAAGGGGGAGATCATCAGGGAGCCAGCCACTGAGTTCATGTCAGAGACAGTCACTTTTCTTTTTTTTTTTTTTTCATCAGCAAACATACAATTTATAATTATGACGTATAGTGAGTAAACAAATTTTCCATTGTTTTCAAATTTCTGGCATGTAGCTTCTTAATATTCTAGGACAGTAACTCAGAATTCACAAATCTCCTCAGGGTTTTCAAAATCATGATATTCTTCTATCAAGAGCCATACCATGTAGTTCAAATAGCTAAAATTCTTACTTAAAGAATAAAATTAACTAAGTGTAATAGTTCTTACAAAGAACTAAATTCTATGAAAATACCCAGTGAAATCTGGAATTCATGTCTTGCTGCAAAATAACAGCCCTTCGTAGTCACATGTGGACACGGCCCATTTAAGTGCTTTTTTGCCATTAGATTTCGCTGTTGAGAATTCTCTGTTTAGCGCTGTGCCCTCCCCCCCTTTTGTTTACATCGGATGCTTTGGTTTATTGGTGTTTAATTTCTTGAGTTCTTTATATATTTTGACTATTATCCCTCTGTCAGATGTGGGGTTGGGAAATATCTTTTCCCATTCTATAGGCTGCCATTTAGAGGGCTCAGGGGTTAATGCTTGAATCTAACTCAGAAGAGAAAATAAAATAGACATCGGAAGTAGATGAAGAGAGGAAACTGGGTGGGGGAGTGGTAGGGAGGGTGACAGGGGTGGGGCAGGGATGGGGAGAACAGGAGTAGGGGAAATTAATGGGAGAGAGGATGGAAATTGATGGGGGCTTCCGTTTCTGGGACAGGGGAGGCTCCTGAGGGTTTATGGAGATGCGGAGCCTCAAGCCACTACCCCCTGTAGCCAGGTGGGACTTCCTGTGGAGGCAGGTGGACACCACTCCACCCACAAAACTTTCGACCCAAAGTTTGTCTTGACCCCAAGAAGTGTAGGGATAATGATGGAGCAGAGATTGAGGTGATGACAATCTAATGACTGGCCCAAATTGAAACCCAGTCCTTGGGAGAAAGCCAACCTCTGACACTATTAATGATACTCTACTATGCTTGAAGACAGGGACCTAGTATAACTGTCTTCTGAGAGGCTCCACACAGCAGCTGATTGGAACAGATGCGGAGACCTACAGCCATACATTTGGCTGAGTTCAGGGAGTTGTGTGGAAGAGTGGGAAGAAGGACTGAAGGAATCAGAGAGGTCAAAATGCTACAAGAAGACCTACAGAGTAAACTAAACTATGTCCATGGGGGCTCATAGAGAATGGACCACCAAGGAAAGAGCATGCATGCATAGGCTGGACCTAGGCCCCCTAAGCATATGTAGCAGATATGTAACTTGTTCTTCATGTTGATCCCCTAACAATTGGAGTAGGGGTTGTCTCTGACTCTGTGGCCACCTTTGTATCTGTTGCCCTAGCTGGGCTGCCTTGTCAGGCCTCAGTGGGAGAGGATGTGCTTAGTTCTTCTGTGACTTGAAGTGACAGCATGAGCTAAGCTGTTACCTCTTGGGAGCCTTCCCTTTCCTGAGAAGAAAAAGAGGGGGAAAGAGGAAGAGGGGTCATGAGGGTGAGGCTGGGAGGAGAGGAGGGATGCTCTGGGGTCAGGCTGTAAAGTGATTAAATACCTAAGTAAATGAAAAGAAATAAAAGAAAAAATGGAAAATGAAAAGGTAAGAGTCAATCACTAGCAATCAAATGGCGGTTTGAATGACAGAAGGCCTCATCCAAAACAGGGTGTAATTTCCTGTAGCCAGAAACAAGAGAAATCCGAACACAGGCAAAATATTACCAAGCATCCACGCTCAAAGGAAAGTTTGAAATTGTAGATAGCTTCTGGGCTAGGGCAGTGAAAAATAAAATAAATATATGGCTTGGTGATAGGTTGTGGGGATATTCTGATGTTTCTGAAATTTCCTAATTTTAGGGACTACTTTTTTAAAAATTGTGTTTGTCTAGGTAATAACTAGTATTTCTCAACTTCCTTCTTTGCTCTGTACATGATCCAAAGGGCACATCCTTTAAAGATTAATACTTCTTCCCTGTGTCTAGAATCTACTTAGTCCAGATTGATGTTTTCTCTTTGGTACCTATGGTAGTTCGAGTGAGATGTTCCACATAAGTCTCTAGCACTTGAATAGTTGGTAAATCTGTTTCAGCAGACTTATGAGGTGTGGTCTTGCATGAGGAGTTGTTTAAAGAGGCATTGAGGTTTCAAAAGCCATGTGTGTTTCTAGTGAGCTCTCTCTACCTCTAGCTTTTGCTTTTGTACCTGAGCTCTCAGCTGTTTCTTCCAACATGTGTTCTCCCTGTTATCAGAGACACTACCTCTCTGGAATCATAAGTCCTCTTTACCTCTTTCATAATTTGCCTTGGTCACACAGTTTTATTACTGGGATAAGAAAATAACAGATACAGGACCAGTGATATTATTTATCCAGAGAGGGTTGAGCCTAAGTTCTGAGTGTCTGTGAATGGCTGAGTGTAGAAATCAAGTTTGGATAATGGATATTTTAACGATTTAGTAAGAATGTACAATCTTACTTTCTGTAATGTAGCAGGTTAAGTAGTAGTAACCTGCTCCTAAAGGGTGCTTACAGTATTGCTGAAAGTGATGGCCTGTGCAGAGTGAAATAATGATTTGAGGGTGTCTCTGACAGGTGGCAGAAGAGTGAATGAAAGCTTTAGAAGAAAATTCTTTCCTAAAATAGTAAGGCCATAAAATTACCATATGGCCATGTTCTCCAGGAGGACTTAGAGACTGTTGCCAAGGCAATGATGAATAGGTTGGAGAGTTGGGTAGTAGCATCATCTGAAATTGCAAACTGTCCTTTCTGGTAGAAAGAAGGTGATATACTCCCGAAGTAGTAGGAAAAATGTAGCTGCATTAAAGCATAGGAAAAAGTCAAAAGAAATTTCTGAGTATTAAGATGAGCGTTATAGCCAAAGGGTTCTGAGTTGCAGACATGATGGCTAACAGGATTTGGTGATTTTCAGACAATGCAGATTGTCAGTAGCAATATATTTAATATTTTATACAACAATTAAAAACAAGATTGAATCATGATAGACTGGGAGCAACTGCCTACCCCCTCAACAGTCATAATTTATCATTTGGCTTTATATGGATGTTTACTCAGGGAACCCACACTAAGGATCCAGGGGTTTTGATACACTGAAAATCAATGTACTCCTCCCAAGTGCCACATTTATTACTTGTATGTTGAAAACTGACTATTGTTGTGGGAAATCCTAGCAATGATTCCTTCAGCTGACCCTAAATTTCATCACAACACATTTGTGGTGGTTATCCTTGCTTGTACACCTCAACATAAGTATGTGTATATGGTGTCAATTTTCAGATTGTATCTTTTCCTGTCTCAATCAGAAAGAAAACCCAGACACTATATTTTTGTACTGCAGCATTTGATTTTCTTTATATGGTGACATGTTACTGTGGCATGATATTCTCACTGAACAACAGAAAATAAAATTTGTCATTTTAAAAATGGTTAAATATAAAAAAATTGTATAAATGAAAAGGATGAGTAAATAGTGGGTATAAATTCAACTATTATTAATGGAGGTCATTTAAGAATTCACTGTTCTTAATAGGGAAAACACCAGAACTAAAAATGCTTAAACACCAGAACTAACTAATACTTAAACATTCCTACCTTGCCTGATCAGCAAAATGAAAGTGATAGCTGATTGGTGGTTCTTTGCTAGCCTTGAAAAAACCTGAAAAAAAAAAGAAAAAGAAAAAAGAAAACCTGAAACCATCATCAACACCTTTAATAGATCGTTGCGTGGTGTTCACACAGATCACCTAGCTGGGCTTTCCTTTTGTAGTGGTCTATCTTCAACTAGTAAATGATTGATTACATGGATCTAGGATTTAAATCAAGATGGGCGGAGGGGAAATTTCATTTAAACACAAGGTCAAATATCAGTAAGAAATCCAATGTTCCAGTGTTGACATCAGATTCAAACTTCAAGGACAAGTTTCTCTTCAGAGGCTTATGGTCTTATGATGGTAGCACAGATTTCCAGGACAATATGAAACTTCAGAATCAGTTCATAAAATAGATTTCTGGCAACCTGTTCAATTCTTCAGTCCATCTAGAAGCATTTGCCTGGGTGACTAAGAGACCTGACTTATCAAACTCACACTTGCAGTGCCAAATCTGAAAGTGGATGCACAGTGAAACCAAGATTGATCTGCCAGTCTAGACAGTACTTGTGCTACAGGGGAAAATGATGATTATCTTCCATTAGGGCTATGATCTCCTGCATCCTGTCAGCAATAGCTGGGTACATGGTGCCAGCAGACAGTACTATGTTGGCATACATGTTCTCACAGATGTCTACAACAGACTTCAGAAAAGAGTTGAAGATTGCCCCATGTTTGCCACAGTAAGACAGGCTTGAAGAGTGCTCAGGGACTCTTTACGAGTGGTGACCACCTGTATATTGGGAGGCTCAGAGCTCATTCTTGCTGAATGAGGAGGACTATGTAGAAGTGACAGCTCAGAATCCAGAACAACAAAGATCATCTTTCGACTTGATGCTACCTACAACCCATGCTTAGCTATGATGCTGAAGTTGAAGCATAGCTTAGTCAAGTTCTTCATTGTTAGTTTCTCCCGTTCTGGCCAATGATGTCCAGGTGTGTCATGGGTAAGAATATAACCCTTGTGGATGGGCAATGAATATACTTTGCCCACAGGGTTCATGGCAATACTAGCATTGGCCTAAGGCAGACAGGGACAGTATCACCTGAGTGGCCACATACATGGTATTGATGCTGGAGGACACAACCATTATCTGTGTCATCATCTCTCTGTTATCCTTTAGACATAAGGGGCCTTGCACAGACACACCTGGTATATGTCTGGCTCCAAGAGCGGTTCTTTACAGAAGCTTCGTCATGTCATTCCAGCTGGTGACAATGCTAAATCATATGGGCCACTTCAATGGATATCTTACTTGTTCAGGGCCATATCATTCACATAGAAGTCTTTTTAGACTCCCCATACCATGAAGTCATGGTGTGGTAGAGACTTACAGTGGATAGGAACACGGCCCTGGAGTTTCTGCCACTGGTAAAGCCAGATTTGTTCATGCAAGAGCCATTTTCAATGAAAAGAATATCAATTTCTTTTCTCATTAGGTCAATGAAGAACTGGACAACAGAACAACTAGAGGTCTTGGAATGCAGACCAGAGCAAGAATTGGGCACATTCATGTAAAATAATAATGGATTTGGTTTACAATCATCCTCCGGGGTATGTTACCCTTTTGGTTCCTTGTCATAATACACTCCAAAAGGATGTAGACTGTCTAAATCTACTGACCATTATATGATGATTGTATTGATTACATTATATTATCATATCACAGGTATATATGGTCACAGTATGTATGTATCTCAGTAATTCATCAATACATCAGGAGAAATGAAATAAACTACTGACTATGATGGGTATTCCACATCAACGACATTATAGAAGCTCAAAACTTTGGCATAGGCTAAGGCATTCCTTCCAAATAAAGAACATAATACTTCAGCTCTAACTTCCATCCATACTGCAGTAGAGAAAGTGCTTGATAAAACTCTTCAAGTTTTGAAATGAGTAAATACCCTTCCTTAAAAATCACACCTGCCCATATTCCAGAAGACCTAAAGGGCTTCTGGCTTTAAGAGAGTTCCATAATGTAAAAATCTGTTATTCTAACTTAGCTATAATAAAAACAGTCTTGACATTTGTCCTGTGTGACCGGAAAGCACCTGTGGTCACATACGAAAAAGGTTTGATGAGATAGCATTTACACTTAAGGACAAGCTCTGACGGATTCACACAATTCAGGTCCCTAGCCTTTTGGAGCAAGGACATTCTGACAATAGAATAGAAGTATATATTTTATTCAAAGATCATTTCAGAGCCTTGAATAAATTAGGTCATCATTTGATGGAGTCTGCCTACCCTCTGATGCATAAGCAAAGGAAGGCCCAAGAGAAATACACTTTCATTGAGTGTGTCACATACAAGGCTCACCTAAGGAAGCTAACAAATAAGAGACTGTCACATCTTACTGTCACCTTTCTCGTATTTTATATCTTAGGTTCCACAGGCAACAACCCTCAACACAAGTACAGATAAAGGAAATGTGACACACATACAAAATAGAACAGTACACAACCATTAAAAATAAAATTATAAAATTTGCTGGTAAATGGACAGAGCTAGAAAAACAATATGCTAAGTGAGGTAACCCAGATCCAGAAAAATACATTATGCATTTACCTATATGTGGATATTATTCATTAAGTCAATGATAACCAACCAACAATTTGTATGAGCATAAAGCTTAGATATAGAGTAAGGAAATATGTAGAATATAGATCTTTCTAGGAAGGGGAAATGAAATTGATATTTATTAATTATTTGAAGGGAACTGAAATGAAAGGATCAAGTAGGGAGGGAAGGAAAGAAAAGGCAAAGGGAGGGAATATATAGAGACACAGCTAAATTCAAGGGCGATATGAGCAATAATATGGAAACTAAATACAGTAACAGTTTCCTAAAATATGTATTTGGAATCACAAATACATATGTGACAATGATCTGAATGAATTGACCAAATAATGAGGAAGACTGAGCCCAAGATGAACATCTTTTGTCACCAAATGAATCCAGTACCAGGAATGGGCTACATCTAATTGAGCCATTGTTCAAAGAGCTCCCATGGAAATCCCCTTAACAACTCAGGATATTGCCAAGGCTATAGGTTGCTCTCCACAACATGACGGCAAGACAACAACTGCACAGTTCATTGAACGTGGAGAAGTTGAGCTGGTGCCTAGATAGAGCCTTCTCCTTACCGCTTAGCGTTCTTACCAGAAGGTCTCTGTATGTTACTAAAGGAGAAATGTATACACCAACCCAGTTACAATTTTGTGTAAACAAGCCGCCATTTGTTCTCTGTATTGCCAATAAAAACAACCAGCCAGTGCTGAATAATGGAGAGAATAAGGTGGGACAACCTGATCCAGAGGTGAGGAGAAAGGAAGAGTGGGAGGAAAGATTCTACAGGAGAGGACTGGAAAAACATCAGGGGAAATGAACCTGACCTAGGATATGACTTAAAAGCATGTATAATGTGAGACATCTGAATGGGAGGAAAGTGCACAGGCTTGGAGGTTGAGGATGGAGTAACTATTGTCCAGCATTGTGCTCTAGGCTAATTACATAAATCCTAGTCTCTGTGTGGTGATTTGGGTATACAGCTGGCTTAGGAATAACTGCTGTTTAACTAAAAAATAAATCAACATTAAATATTAACAATAATCAACACCCTGCAAAAGAGAAGAAAGAAAAAGTATAAGATCCAGAGGGGTAGAGAACCCCAAGGAAGTGAGGCATGATGAATGCACATACAAACTGCAGAGCCTGAGGCAGCATGTCCAAGGGATACCTGCATCTGTAACAGATGGGTCCTAGGGATGAAAGAAGTGGACACAGGCTCCCATCTCTAAACAGGGGCACTCAGCAATTGATAACCTCTTACAAATGAAAATTAGGCTTTCTCCAATGGAGTCTCACCTGGGAAACAAATCACTGTTAAGGGTAGGCTGCACACCAGGATTAGATGTCCATTAGATGTCTGTGAGAAAGAAAACTCACGGGCATCTTTGGAGGTCCTCTGTCTCACAATGTAATATGCAGGCTCAGTTTTCCTTTCCTTTATACACGGCCTCTGAGTATATATTATAGCTTCTGGTTTTGTGTTTTTATGGAATTAATGAGTGTGCAAATGAGTGGGTCTCTAACAGTATAGGTTTATTGTGCCACTTCCTGGGGTCCTTTTTGTCCTGCTTGTTGGCTTTGTCCTATTCTGGCTTGTATGTGTGTTTTTATAAAATGTTACCATATTTTATTATTATGCCTTAGAAGCCTGCTTGTTTTCTAATGAGAGGCAGAAAGGGGGAGGATCCAGATGGGAGTCAAGGCAGGGAAGGACTGGGAGGAGTAGAATAAAGAACTTTTCAATCAGGGTATATTATGTGAAAAATATATTTTCAATAAGAGAAAAAATGAATCACTGAGAAATGCCTACCCTTTCCAATTGAATATATATCACTGTTATGTATGTAACATAGAGACAGCAAAACAGCAAAAGTTCAATGAATGTAAACTATTAGTGGTTTTAGTGGTTAGGACAAAAATGAGTTTCCTAGACCATGTCATAGACAGATTAATGTTACAAAGTGTCTGCAGATTTATGTTACTGTAGCATCCCCCTCCACACACACACACACACACATATCCCACAACACACACAGCTCTCATGACTTCCATTGCAAAATTTTATATTCCTAGAGAATTTGCCCTTGTATTCCTTAAGCTATTTCTTTTAAAAGATGAAAGCACCCCTTAGTATGGTAATTAGTATCATATTTCCTTTTCAAAGCAATGAAATCAATTTTTGCATGAAACATGGTATCTTTATATGCTCATTTGATTTTCTTTTTTTCCTATCTTGCAACAAATGGCTTTTAATGATGTTTATACTTTCCATTGAAAGAACATAGCCTGACATTGATTCCTGTTGTGGTTTGTTCATTATTGATTGACCGTTATCAGCTTTCAGAAGACCTTTAGATTGTGTCATTGTTGATCACAATAGAGGATAGTGTGTTGAGAGATTTTCAGCATTATCATTACATTAGAAACAGTATGACAGATGCTGACCTCATGAATCCTTTTGCACTTTTCACATAAAAGCCTTCAGACTATCCAAAATTAATGGGGTAAAAGATAATTTACTTCATTTCCCAGAGAGCTGTAGCATTTGTATTTATTGGCTCACTCAGCAGTTTCATCAGTTCTTAGGCATGTGGAGATGAAAGATCAAATATACTTTCACCTCTGTGTATCTCCAAAGTAGCTACGTGAATGCAGTGGTTTCATTGACAGCAACATCAGAAACTCCCCCTGAAGTTGGAAAAGCAAGAAGATTTGGAGATTCAGAACTCAGGGAAAGAAACAATTGAACATATAGTGGTTGTACTTGTCACAGATCATTTTTCACAAGACAGAAAGTTCCTGGTGTGTGCCAGGGAAAGAGCGTCCGCAGAGAGTACTGCCAAATTCTTTGTGTCAGAAGTAAATAATTGGCACCAACACACATGTGCTGTGATACTATATCTAGAGAAATGGTTATTTCCTTCTCCATCCAAAATTCCCACTTGGTTTGTTTTATTTTGCTTTAATTTTGATACTTAATATTCTTTCTGCCTTTAGTTTCCATAGGAAATTTGTGAATTTATCAACCTGAACTACACACACATATTCGAAACACTTTTAATGAGAAACAATTAATTAATTCACGCCAAAAAATTCTTTGTAAATATCTTGACAAAATACAGAGAAACCAAAGTAAAGTACTATTTGTAATGTAAGAAGTCACTGTTCACAAATTGAACACTTAAGCAGATATTTATAGTAGAGATAAAATCTTGAGAAGCTTAACATAAAGAATATGCCTGGAAAATCTGGCAAAGCTCTCGAAGGAAATTAATTTTGGAATCACCATAAGAATTAATAAGAATTAGAGCAAACTAAACTGGGGTCCATTCCAGTGGGAGATGAGCAGAGAGAGGTAAGAGGCAATTTGACAGTGAGAAACACCAAAAAGCTTCAGGGAAATTCCTATGTTAGTGTCAGCACAAATGTAGAGAACTTGTGTTTACGAAATATGCAGAGCAGCTGACCTTGGCACTAGGGCTGTCCTTTATCATTTTGACCAACATTGCCTCTCACAGAATATCTAGAAATAATTATGGAACATTAAGAAGAATGAATCACTCATTTACCCCATTTCTTGTAAAAATAATGTCCAAAGATCAAATGCTTGGGAAAGAAGTTATTTATGCTGAATGTTCTTTAGTTTCTTTAACTTGTAAAAGAATTGATTTTTTTTTTTTATTTTCAATGTAGGATGCACAACAAGTGAAGAGCTTTGCCACCAAATCTCATTAAGGCAAGCTTTCTTCACTGCTTATTGTTGCTTTTTGTAGTGTTAAGGTAATTTTCACTTTTAACAAGCCAAAAAAAAAAAAAAGTCAACATTTAGTAAGAGGCAGAATCACAGCTAGGTGACATTAAACAGAAAAAAATGTAGGTGAGTCAGGTTTTACTGCTGTGCTTCCTATGGTTCTCAGATTTGGCTCCTTTTGGACCAATGTTGTTGCTCCTCCTGACATCCCACTACAGGCTGTGGCAGCAGCTTCTTCAGCCTCACCATACAGTACACTTACAGCTGTGGAAACTGTTGGAGCTGTCAATCAAGCAGTGACAAGTTTGGTACCACTGGATGAAACTCTCACATTCTACAAATGTCCAAGAGAAAAAGATGTTGCTGCAGACCAGGAGGTCCTGATGAGACTTCTCTACAGTCTCACGTTTGTAGCTGTTCAGAAAACTGGTGTTTCTCTTAAAAAGCCACTCCTCATATTTGGAGACTTCTCTTCATTCATGTTGTAAGATGGTTCATAGTGACTTCAAGAGACCTTGCTTCAGCTACAACAATTCTGGATTACACTCACATAGCCACATCACAGGCATATCAGAGGTCCTTAGCTCCTTGCAGATATCATCAATCTAGGAAACAGGGTCTCCTCCTTAACCAGTGAGGGTCAGAGGCAACCAGCCCAGGCATTTTGGGAACACTGATATGGGTATATAGAAAATCTTAGCTTAATAAAAAATAACTCTTATGCATGTGTAGCTCCACCCTTCTTTGGCTATGCAATTTGTCTCTGTGTTTGCCATCCAGGCAGCCAGAAACTTGCCACGGTGTGCCCAGTGTTTGTGCTGTGGCACAGGTCCCAATAGCATATCCTCTTTCATATGGACTATCACCATGTAGGGTAGTTCTCTTGCATGGAGATGGCTAAGCTGATTGTACTAAGGGCAGATAATATGAACTGAAGCTATCCCTGTGCACACTTAGCAATTTAAATGTTATGAAAACATTCCAAGCAATGGTAGGGAGAAACAAAACAGTAACACAACAACCTGTTGTATGTGGATAGCTACAGAACTGGTGTAGGACAGCCTTGAAAGCTGCTAGCTCCAGTTAGTTGAAGAGATTCAGACAGTTGCCTAGAGATATTTTTTACAGCTGCTAATATGTTGCCAACAGTATCCAGGAGAACTGATAAATGCATCAGGCAAACAGGAGATGTGCTGCACTCAGGATGCAGGTTTGAGCTGTGACAAAAGCTGAAAGTTGCTAGAACCACCACCTGCTGCTGGTAAGACTCAGGGGGTTTCAATCTGTCTCTTCATGGTTTCTATTCGAATTGAGAAAATGAAGCATCAGCTAATTGATTAAATATGTACATAAACAATACCATTCAAACAATAGTTAAAGTGCGCAGGGTCCATCTCCTGTCAAAGTGAAAAGGCCGCCAGTTGCTCCACCCCTAACCTTTCTTACTATGAAGAGCCTTCCAACCCAAAAAGAAGGAATTAGGATTAACTTCAGGATCACAAAATGTTGTAGGACTAAGGTACATATTCTGTTGTCACATTTTAATACCATATGGATATGACCTGGGGTATCTAAGCTATGTATATCAAAACTTAAATTTATTAAATGCACATGAAAATAGCAAGAAAAAAATCTTATGCAAAGTCCCAAGATACAGGGTACAATAGAAAAAAGAGGATCTCTAACATTTTGAATGGATGGTTAATGCTCCTGAGGCCTATATATTTAGAATTAACCAGATAGAATAAACTTTAGTTTATAAAAAATAACATATGCAAAAGAGACATTGACACATGATATATGTATATGTTGTATGTTTCAGGACATTAGTTCTTTAATAGTCACCCAGAAAATGTTTGTCTCCCTAAAAAGAAAAAGTCCACGATGGGTTTAGAATGGCCTTATAACAATTAGTTATTAGAAATATAAATAAGAAACCCATAAATTGTAGCCACAAAAAAACTGTGATGGGATCTTCTCATTCTACATAAAACATACTCTTCATGAAGAGGAATTGTATAAGATGTCATGACCACATATTTCATAATATTCTTCTGAGACTTATCTTTTATTTTATTCCATGTGACCAAAAAAAAAAAGTTAAGAAATCCTTTCTACATGAGGATATCACATATCAAAGCCCAAATAATTATTTTTGTCTTTAGCAAGCACAACACACATACAACTTAGGAAATGAATGCAATATCACCTCTGATTTGAGTCTGACTGACACAAGAAAGGCCAGGAGAGGAGAGTGGGCGCTGGGTGCTTTCCCTCCTCAACTTCAGCTTCCTCCCCACACAAATGTTGATCAAGCATACAAGCCTGGCCACACAAAAGCAATCCCTGGATCAACCCTTTCTCCAAGCTATTCTTAATTAAGTCTCTCAAATCTTTAGACCCTCATTAGCTTTTTGCCAAAAATGTTGCTTTTCACTCCTTCGGTAATAGCTAACTTCTCACAAGATAGATCTGGAATTTCACTCTGTGTTGTTAAAGATGTCTGAAAGAGGAGAGCGAAGAGTCAGGAGTACAGTGAAAACACAGGGTATATACCTTTCCCAAGCAAATGGGAAGAAAAGGGGAAGTTGTGAAAATAGATTAAAAAATGGCTAACCAGAATGATACTTTACATACAAAATAGTATAGTGAACAGTTTTTTTTTTTTCAGCTTTGAGGTTCAAATGCTTAGTCAATATTTGTCTGCTCTACTAAAAATTTATTTGCTATTACAATTGTTTTTAAAATTCAGTTTCTTATGAAGTAACTCTATTAATCAATGGCTCATATTTGAGATCCACTATAATAACAGGACTCTACAAATGATGGCATGTTTTTCTATTGTTATGAAAATTGATGTGTTAAATTTAGTATAGCTGTTATAAAAATAATCATAACTTTTGATACAATGCTGCTTTGCTGAGGTAAGTTAAATTACCTTGAACTATGAGGTGACTGGGGAATGGTCTGGGACAAAATAAATCTGTTCAAAAAGGTAGCAGACACTTATCCAATCAATGATATATCTAATCAATTCTGTCTGCTGTCCAAGAGAAAATGGATGATTTCTCCAAGAAATATGTAATATTGTCTGGTATCAAGCACCCAGCTCTATTCAAGGCTATGTGGGTGCTTGTACATAAGATGTGGGAATGTTATTATTATATAGGGATTTTAGTAACAGAAACAGTGTTATTACTAACTACAGGCGATATTACTCCACAGTTCTCATCTTCCTTCAGGAAAAAATATTAAAGTGATTCAGTTTGTGTAAAGTATATTTAGCAAAACAGATTATATTCCAGGGGGATATTGTAGTGGGATTACATAGATAGATAGATAGATAGATAGATAGATAGATAGATAGATAGATAGATAGATAGATAGACAGAGAAACAGAAACAAACAAAGAAAAGGGTAAATTACTATTGGGTACTACACTATTAGTTTTTTAAATGTAATTTATTTATTTTTATATCAATCACAGGTTAGGTACTTTGCATTCCAGGCGTAGCCCCCTCCCTCATTCCCTTCCACTCTCCCCGTCCCTCCCTCCTCTCCTCCCTGCCCCCCTCCAAGTACACCAACGGGGCAGGACCTCCTCCCCTTCCATCCGACCCCAGTTCATTTTTTTCTCCTCAGGGCTGGCTGCAATGTCCTCCCCTGGGATCTAGCCAGGCTGTTACTCCCTGGTTGTGTATGGGAGAGTCAAAGAGCCAGCCATCGAGTTCATGACAGAAACAGTCCCTGTTCCCCTCACTAGGGTCTTCAGTTGGACACCAAGCTACCATGGGCCACATCTGAGCAGGGATTCTAGGCCATATCCATACATGGTCCTTGGTTGGAGAAACTGTCTTGTATAAGACCCCTGTGCCCTGCTCAGTTTGGTCTTTGTGGAGCTCTTGTTCTCCCCAAGTCTTCCAAACGTCCCCTATTTTTATTAGTTTTAAAGAAATTTATAATTATATTTATGAAGTGAGTATATATTCAAAGTGAGAAGGTGATTTTTTTTCCCTCCAAATCTTCGTGGACCAGATGTTTTTTCTTAAGATATCTCCTCCCATGATCTTCTCGAAAAACCCACAGAATTAAAAGTATAATACAAAGAATACAAAGTTAGGATCGTCTCAGGATTAAGGCCCTTCTTTATTACACATGTGTATAAACTGAGAAAGGCCTCAGAGAAACTGTGCTTCTGGTACAATCTGGAAAATAATCTGACTTCAAAGATATTTTACCAAAAAGGGCCATTAAATGGTACAGTCCCTAAGATACTGCTGCAGTATTTCTTGATAAATTTTGTCTAACTCTAAGTCTAAGCATAACACATGGCTACCAAGATGATGCAGAAACTTTCCTTCACTAAGACACATGTAAATTTTTTCTTATCCTGTCTTAGCGGTACTAAGAGACACAGAAGCAGAAATAGCAGTAATGTCATTTCAGTTTCAGTTAGATGCCAGTTCCTACAGTAAACACTTTATTTTTATAAACTTCTTATTTATTATCTATCTATCTATTTATTTATTATAATTTATTGTAATATTATTATAATTTATTCACTTTAAAATTTTATTTTATTTTTATTATTAGTTACATTTTATTAACTCTGTATCCCAGGTGAATCCTGCTCCCTCATTTCCTCCCAATGCCCTCCCTCGTCTACTCCCTGCCCCTTTCCAAGTCCACTGATAAGGGAGGACCTCCTTTCCTTCCATTTGACCCTGGTTTATCTGGTATCTTCAGGACGGGCTGCAAAGTCCTTCTCTGTGGCCTAGGAGGGCTGCTTCTCCCTTGCAGGTTGGGGAGGTCAAAGAGCCCGCCATTGAGTTCCTATCAGAAATAGTCCCTATTCCCCTTACTAGGGTACCCACTTGGATACTGAGCTACCTTGGGCTATATCTGAGCAGGGGTTCTAGGTTATATCCATACATGGTCCTTGGTTGGAGAAACAGTCTCTTATAAGAACCCTGTGCCCAGATATATTTGGTCCTTGTGAAGCTCCTGTCCTTTCCAGATCATACTAACTCCCCCTTCTTTCATATGTTTCCCCGCATTCTGCTGAGATTTGGTTATGAGTCTCAGTTTCTGCTTTGATACATTGTTAGGTAGAGACTTTCAGAGGCCCTCTGTGGTAGGACCCTGTCCTGTTACTTGTTTTCTCCTACGTCCCATTTGTCTTTATAAGTGAGGATTGATCACCTTACCTGGGGTCCTCTTTTTTGTTTATCTTTTTAGGTGTATAGATTTCAGTATGTTTATCACATCTTATAGGTCTAAATAAGTGAGTATATACCATGTGTTTCTTTTTCCTTCTGGGATACCTCACTCAGAATGATATATACTAGAGTCCACCATTTGCCTACAAATTTCATGATTTCCTTGTTTTTAATTGCTGAGTAATATTCCATTGTGCAAAAACACCACAATTTCTCTATCCATTCCTCAGTTGATGGACATCATGATTGTTTCCAGGTTCTGGCTATTACAAGTAAAGCTGCTACAAACATGGTTGAGCAAATGTCCTTGTGTACTTGAGCATCTTTTGGATATATGCCTAGGAGTGGTATAGCTGGGTCTTGAGGAAGCACTATTTCCAGTTGTCTGATAAAGCACCAGATTGATTTCACAGGAGACAACTTCCTAAACAGAACATCAACAGCACAGGCTCTGAGAGAAACAATCAATAAATGGGACCTCATGAAACTGAAAAGCTTCTGTAAAGCAAAAACACTGTTGTCAGAACAAAACGACAGCCTACAGACTGTGAAAGAATCTTCACTAACCCTATATCTAACAGAGGGCTAATATCCAGAATATATAAAGAACTAAAGAAGTTAAAAAGCAATAAATCAAGCAATCCAATTAAAAAAAGGGTTAGAGAGCTAAACAGAGAATTCTTTATAGAGGAATATAGAATGGCAGAGAAACACTTAAGGAGATGCTCAATGTCTTTAACCATCAGAGAGATGCAAATCTAAAGGATCTTGAGATTTCACCTTACACCCATCAAAATGGCAAGGATCAAAAACTCAGGTGGCAACACATGCTAGAGAGGTTGTGGAGAAAGGCGAACCCTCCTCCATTGCTGGTGGGAATATACACTGGTACAGACACTTTGAAAATTTATTCACTTTTTATATAGGCTGTAGGCCTCTCCCACACCTCCTCTCAATCTAACCCTCCCTCCCTCTTCTCCCAGTATGCTCCTAGCCTTGTCCACTGATAAGGGAGGTCCTGCTCCCCTATATCTGACTCTACTCTTTATGTAAATGATACAATAACATTATTATTATTAAATGAAACCCATTTATTTGAATGGAGATAAACATTCAGATTATATCTAAACACAGAGAGTATCTCAAAATTTTACAGCTACGTGGAATTCTCAGGGTCATTAAACATGTCTGCCTTTATTTCCTACTTGATTCTGTAACATGTTTGCAATCATGGTTTTTAATGAAATAAAATTTTATAAATTTCATTTTAATGGAATAATGCTGATTTTGAGCAATGGAGAATGGAATGAGCTACATTAATACTGTTATGATTTATGGTTCCAGCTCACTATCCTCTCTGTAATCATCTGTGTCTATTACTTTTAATTTTGTCTTCTAGTTTGTGAGCAATTAACTTCCATCCACTTTGGTTCACAAACCCATAATTTACATAGGACCCATAATCCAGCTTTTAACTTTGAGTCTTAGAGAGCTCTAAGAACCAGTGAATTGACATCACACGAGGTAGCAGAATTTTTTTTAACAACTTAAAATAATCTGAAATTGATGGGTGTTTCCTGGACATACCCTTCTCAATTATCTTGGATGACTCATGCTTTGCTAATCTTCAGAATAAGGATCAATATGAATTTTTTAGTACCAATATAATACTAAGACAAATTTTAATAATTTTCACACACGCACACCCCACAAATAATTCTCATTCAGAAATTTTGACACTATGGTCTTTGATTAAGATAGTCTCACATGAAAGGAGTAAACTAAGACCCAGCTTTTGCATCCTGAATTACAATAATCAATGCTTGAGTTTCCTGCATCTTTAGCTATTTTTTGTTGAACATTAGAGAAACACATCCATGAGTTTGGAGATTTTTTTTGATGTGATGATACAAACATACTTATATAGGCAAAGACTTCTTCTAGTGCTTCTTCTTCTAACCTTTGCAGCCCTGAGGAGCATATTCTATGTACTTGTAAATTGTAATATCTGTTTTCTTCTTTTTTAATAAAAGGGAATATAGATATTTCAGGTAACTTTGAAATACTTGTATTATAAACTTCACTTTATTATACTTAGGATTTTGATATGCCAGGATTTTTGGCAAATATATTGCATTTTACTTTTAAAATATAGCTATAGTACTTTACGTTTTAATACATTTATAATAGTTACCTTAATGAATACACCCTTCTCAAATAGTTTATGTTGCATTTTAACAATGGAACTTAGAAAATAAACTGATAATCTTTCAAGTTCAGAAATATTTAGATAAAAGAATCCTTTTACAGGTTCATATTTCTTAGTTTTGTTCAAATACAAAATGTTATATACATCTCAAATACTAAAGTATTGAATTATTTTAGTAATTTTGGTAAATTTTTATAAATAAATCCATTAAAATCCTTAAAAGTAATAGCTTAAAGTATTTAATAATGACTTGACTACATTTGAAATTAATAAAAATGCAAGGGTACACCCGTGGGATTTTTTTTCTTAATTAAACCCTTTGAAGTGGAAGACCCACATTAAATCTGGATCTTTCGAGGTGAAAATATCCACTTTTAATCTGGACTACTCCTTTTGTTGACAGCCTATATAAAGGATATGGAAGAAAGAAGTTTCCTCTCTTTTCCTGCTTGCTCTCACTTTTTATGGCAAATCCATTCCTTCCCTGGGATTAGAGCCTACTTCTTTAAGATTTCAGCATATAATGAAGACTAGCTAAGACATCCAGCCTCTTCGACTGAACTACTACTGGATTCTTAGACCTTGTATTGGTGGACAGCCATTTTTGGACTAGATAGAACTCAACCTATACGCCACTCTAATAAATCCCATATGTGAATATATAAAAATAATATATATGATATATATCCATAATATATCATGTGATATATATATTATTATTATTACAGTTCCATTTCTCTAGGGAATCCTGACTAATGCAGAATCTATAAAGTCTTAAATTTGGTAAGTCAAATAGGTCAAATCTTTGTTTTAATTGGCTTGCATCCTGAAAAATTTCTTTCTAGTTTTGTTTTGTTGTTCATGTGTAGACATGCATGCATTGTTTAGACATATTCATGGAATATTCTGATTGAACAAGATGAATGGGTGATAATATTTTCATACTATATACAAGCTACGAAAATAGATGGTTATTTTATAGGGTGTAGTAAGTCTTGCTCCATAGTTCCTGGACAAATGTGTTTACTTACGTGATATTAAGGGCTCCACTCCCCCAACTGTGGGTCTCCCCTTGCTCACTGTAGGACTTCTTCACTACTTTTCCTCTTGTGTCTTCTCTGGTTGAAAGCAGGCAAGGGGAAGACATGGCCTCCAAATTAGACATCTCTGAGCAGCAGCCTGTAGTAGAAAATCTTCTGAATGGGGATTCAGGAGGACAGGATCAATGTTCTGCCCAGCTGCTACACCAAAGCAAGAGGAACAGGTACTGTCTCTGACATGAACTCAGTCACTTACACTTTGATCACCTCCCCCAGTGGGGTGCAGCCTTGCCAGGCTACAGAGGAAGATGATGCAGCCAGCCCTGAGGAGATGTGATAGGCTAGGGTCAGAGGGAAGGGGAGGAGGACCTCCCCTATCAGTGGAGTGGAAGGGGCATAGGGGGAGAAGAAGGAGGGAGCATGGGACTGAGAGGAGACAAGGGAAGGGGCTACAGCTGGGTGCAAAGTGAATAAATTGTAATAAACAAACAAACAAATAAATAAATAAGTCAGTAGCTTCCAACAGAAAGAAAAAGAGCTAAAACATGTATTTTCCTGAGATGGAAAATATACATTTTTATTTTGAAGAAAAATTTCTCTCCATTTAACTATATACATTACCTCCATTGAAAAAGTCTTCCTCTAGTTCTTCCATTAAAATAAACTATTAAGCTCCTGGTATTTGACTGTCAAAGGCCTCAGTTTTATCTTCCCTGTAACATACTTTCTTCTTTTCTTATGGTAATTCAATCATCTACTTTAAAAAAGACCACTATTTTTGTCAACCATTGTGTAACAACAGATGTCGTGACTCCATGTCCTAGAACATTTTCTGTATCATTTGACATAAAGAGTAAAGAAAACCTCTTCTAAGCATGCATCTTTCAGATGCACAACACAGGAAACCTTGTGATATATTTAGGATTTGAATAACTCAGGTTTTGTGGAAAATGTTTTAATAGTAAAAGCTAACTTATGTTTACATTTAAATAAAAATACAATGAATTAATGTTTCAAGGAATAGACTAAAGTAGAACTAAATTAAAGATTAATAACAGATATCTGCCTTATTTTTCATTGTTGTTGTTTGTTTCTCTTTTGAAATATAGGAACTTTAAACAAATGAGTAATAATTCAATTTTCTCCATTGTAAAATAATGGAGGTGGATATAAACCCTTTTGTAGCTTTGACATACAATGAATTTATGATTCTCAAATGTCATTTCCAAATCCTTGATGTAGATTGCAATTAATTCCTGGGTCAGTACAGTCTTGAATGTAAATCATCTTGAATTATTGACCTGTGGCCCAGTTTTTACTTGTTTATTACATCAGCTAGTGACCACCTTTTCAGGACTGTTCAAAGAATCCCAGAATAGGCACATTGTACACCAGAATCTAGAAACCAGCGTTTTCATTGGTTGCTTTTTCCACCCCTCAGGGAAAGATATTTTTCCTTTTCTGTCAATTTCACCTAAATGTTTGGATATTCATTGGACACTAGTGATCAGTGATAATGTATAAACACAGATACAACCATAAAATTGATGACAGAGTTTATTCTAGAGTGAATTATAGGTTATTATGACCCAGAAACACTGGTTTAGGTTACCTCTTTTTCTGTGTTCCAGTACAGTGACAGGAAAGTTTTTATAGTTACAAGAGAAAAAGCACTTTTCTTTTTTTTAATTTTAATTTTATGTTTTTAATATTAGTTACAGTTTATTAATTTTGTATCCCAGCTGTATCCCGCTCCCTCATTTCCTCCCAATCCCACCTCCCTTCCTCATCTCCTCCCTGACTCTTTCCATGTCCACTGATAGGGGAGGACCTCCTCCCCTTTCATCTGACCATGGTTTATCAGGTCTCTTCAGGACTGGCTGCAGAGTCCTCCTCTGTGGCCTAATAGGGCTGCTCCTCCCTCAGGGGTGGGGTGGTGTGGGGTTAAAGAGCCAGCCATTTCAAACACATGGTTTGTTACGCTAGTTAGGTCTTTTACAGCAATGCAGGCACATCCGTTCATGACATTCTTAGCTTTAGGCTTAGTGGAAGCTCGTGATTAGCTAAATGATGATCTAAACATTCCATGTCATAGTGATAGGTGTTCGGTGTGATGCAAAAGTGAGCAATGGAAAACTACTGAGGGAAATACAAGGGCTCAAGAAAAATTGTTATTGGCTCTGGACCTGCAATGGTTCAAGCTTCCATCATTAATTATGTTTTATTCAATTAATCAGGTATTTACAGATGAAAAATTTAAGGTGCTCATACACATTACTTTCCAGAACTTTAGTTTATGTCAGCAAGATTCAAAAGTAAAACTACATGACCAAAGCCAATGGCTAGCAGAAACAAACAAATAAAACCATTCTTTTTTTAAAATGTAATTTATTCATTTTTATATTAGTCACAGGTTAGGTACTTTGTATCCCAGGCGTAGCCCCTCCCTCATTCCCTCACACTTTCCCCATCCCTCCCTCATCTCCTTCCTGCCCCCCTCCAAGTCCACTGATGGGGGAGGACCTCCCCCCCCCCTTCCATCTGACCCTAGTTAATCTTGTCTCTTCAGGGCTGGCTGCAATGTCCTCTTCTGGGATCTAGCTAGTCTGTTACTCCCAGGTATATGTGGGGGAGGGTCGAAGAGCCGGCCATTGAGTTCATGACAGAAATAGTCCCTGTTCCCCTTATTAGGCTCTCCAGTTGGATACTGAGCTACCATGGGCCACATCTGAGCAGGGGTTCTAGGTTATATCCATACATGGACCTTGGTTGGAGAAACCGTCTCATAAAAGACCCCTGTGCCCTGCTCAGTTTGTTCTTTGTGGAGCTCTTGTTCTCCCCAAGTCTTACTAACTCCCCCTATTTTCATTATTATTTCCTGCTCTCTGCCGAAGGCTTGGTTGTGAGTCCTAATTTCTGCTTTGATACATTGCTATATAGGTTCTTTCAGAAGCCATTCTTCTTATATCAAGAATTTTAGATTGGATTCAGCCTGTAGAATGTTTAGTTCTCTGGAGTACAGAATCTGTATTCTGAAAAAGAGAACAAAGGGATCTCAAAATACATGAACATAATATTTAAAAATATTTCACAATATTTAAAAGTATTTGGCAATTTAGCCAGGTGGTGGTGACATACACCTTAAATCTCAGAAATCAGAAAAAACAGACAAAAGGCATTTAGCAAACTGCTCAGAGGTAGAAATGGGTCATCTTTCTTCTAGAGTGAAGGTCTAGTGGCCTAATGGAAGGAAAGAGATGGGAACCATTGTACTAGGCAGAAAAATCTGAAGTTGAGAAATCTACCACTTCAATGGATTACCGCAGCTGTGTTTTCCCTTTCCACTCTTACCTCTGTTGACACGTGGAAGAAGAAGAACTGTCCAGAGAGAACTGGCTAAGAGTGCAATGAGGAGCTGCAAGGCTCACAGTTAAGGCACAAAGTTAATTCTGTGACTATAGAAAGGTGGAAAGTCAGAAAGGATCCTCAAGTCCCAGTGCACCCATAGCCTGAATGTCTGTAGCACGGGGCCTGAACTATGGAGATAATAAGCTAATTAGAACGGAATTTCTGTCACCTGTAAAAACAAATAAAAAGTAACCCTAAAATAACCACTCATTACTATGAATCCTTTCTGAAAGTAGGACTCAAAATGCAAATATATTCAGTTCCTTTACTGACCAAGATGGCCTCAAAGTCTTCCTTGGCTTAACAAAATATTAGAATTCTTCCTAACCTCTTTTCTTGGAACACTTACTTCTGGTAACTTATAATTGTAAATTTTCTTGATCCTTTGAGATGTAAATCTTCTATCACCCAAGACTGACTCTTTTTGAAGGACCTGGGAGGCATTCTTTTGAAATATAATTATGAAGAAAAAGAGCATCCCTGTCCCCCAGTTTTCAGAGGGTAGAAGAGCCCAAGTTGATAAACGACAATTACTCAATAAAGATGACCTCATCACTTTGACCAGTCTCCCAGTTCTAGCCAACAGGCATTTTTCCACTGGCTCACTTACTTGCTTAGCTGGGCCCCACATAAATGCGTAATTAAAAAGATTCTAAATAAAAAGAAAAAAATCCAAACTTTGTACCAGTGGAGGTGAATACACAGACTCTTACATCTTATACTAGTCTTGAAAAAAGTCTTTCTTGGGCATTTAGCTGCCCAGGCACAATTTTTTTTAGAATAGTACTTGACCTCCTTGGCTAAAATAGTCAAGTAAGAGAAAAGAATTTAACCAAGAGACTTGGATTGCTGTCCATACACTGGGAATTGATTCTTGAAACAGCTCAATTAGCTTCACTGTTCATTTTCTCACCATAAAACAATATCTGTGAGGATCCTTGAGAAGATTATAAAAGAATAAAAATGAAGAAGCTTTGTAACTATTGAAGAACTACATTTAAATACAAACTCCAAAGAAAGAGGCTACAGAGGTGGTTGTGTGGTTAAGAACAATTGTTGCTCTTACAGAGGACCTGAGTTTGGTTCCGCTGTACTTGAACCACCTGTAACTCGAGTTCCAACGCCTGTAATACCCTTTATTGACACGCACAGACAACTATAGCTCCATGGCACTCCCTGCCCTGAATACACATAAACAAAAACAAATATATGAACAAAAATCAGGGAAATATTTCAGCATAGGGATAGGAACAAAAATGTATATTTCAAAAGTACTGCTTTAATTTGCTTTCTCTTGCTTTGGTGAAGTGTCATGGCCAGAAACAAATTATGGAAGAAAGTTTACGGTTATACAAAGTTCGTGGTTATAGATGGAGAGTCCTTAATAGCAAGGGAGCATTGGAAGCAAGTGACCTTACCTGAAAACAGAGATCAGATATTCCTTTTTAATTTTTATTTTATTTTTATTAATTACAGTTTATTCACTTTGTATCCCAGCTGTAGTCCCCTCCCTCATCCCTTCCTAATCCCACCCTCCCTCCTTCTTCTCCTATGCCCCTTTCCTAGTCCAATGATATGAGAGGTCCTCCTCCTCTTCCATCTGACCCCACCCTATCAGGTCTCATCAAGAATGGCTTCATTGTCTTCCTCTGTAGACAGGTAAGGTTTCTCCTCCCTCTTTAGCTAGCCCATTAGTTCATGTCTGAGACAGGCTCTGTTCCTATTAGATCTTTAATCACCACAGGAAGTATATAGAGAAAAAATGTTTACCAGTGGTTCTCAGCCTGAGTCTTGAGCCCTTTGGGGAGTTTGCATATCATATTTGCATTACAATTCATCAGAGTAGCAAAATTACAATTGTAAAGTAGCAACTAAATAATTTTATGGTTTATCACAGGAGAAACTGTATTAAAGGGTTGAAGCATTAAGAAGGTTGAAATCCACTCATTTAGAGGGATATGACTGAAACTATTAAAACCAGTCTACACTGGCATATTTCCCTAGGAAGGTTCAACTTCCTAAAGGTTCCACAAATTCCTAAAGCAGGGCCATCAGTTGGGGAGCAAGTTTTCAAACCTGTGGGCCTAGGGGGACAGCTCATTCTAACCACCACAGGCACTGCAAAACAAACAGTTATTGTTTACTCTAGAATACCTAGTAAATTACTATACACCAATGCAAGTTAACTGCAAGTTGGTATAGACAATAAAGTATATAGGTATAGAAATGGTAAAGAATAATGCACAAACAAAATGTGTTCTCCGTTTCATAAGGAATGAGGATACCTGTCAATAATATAAAAATAAATTATTGTTTACACTGTGATGGAAACTTATGGAAATTTAACAATCCTAAATTTATTATTTAGCATAAAAATATCCATTCATCTCCGTTTATCTTACAATGTTGTATTAAAGGTCTTGAAATCAATTTGAAAATATGTACATGATATAGCAATGGAAAATGCTGAATTTAAAAAACAATGATGCCCTTTGTCTTTCTAAGTGAGGATTGATCATCTTATCCAGTTCCTCTTTCTTGTTTATCTTCTTTAGGTGCACAGATTTTAGTATGTTTACCCTATCTTACACTTATTAGATACACACTTATAAGTGAGTATATACTGTGTGTGTCTTTCTCCTGGGATACCTCACTCAGGATGATCTTTTCTAGATCCCACCATTTGCCTGCAAATTTCATGATTTCCTTATTTTTAATTGCTGAGTAGTATTCCATTGGCTAAAAGTACCACAATTTCTATATCCATTTTTCCATTTATGGACGTCTGGGTTTTTTCCAGGTTTTGGCTATTACAAATAAAGCTGCTACAAACATGGTTGAGCAAATGTCCTTGTTGTGTACTTGAGGTTCTTTTGGATATATGCCTAGGAGTGGTATAGCTGGATCTTGAGGAAGCAGTATTTCTAATTGTCTGAAAAAGTGCCAGATTGATTTCTAAAGTGGTTGTACAAGTTTACATTGGCACCAGCAATGGAGGAGCATTGGATGGAGGAGAAAACAAGTGACAGGACAGGAGCCTACCACACAGGGCCTCTGAAAGTCTCTACCTAGCAATCTATCAAGGCAGATACTGAGACTCATAACCAAACCTTTGGCAGACTACAGAGGAAATCTTACAAAGAAGGTGGAGTTAGTATGACCTGGAGAGGACAGGAGCTCCACAAGGACCAAATATATCTGGGCACAGGGGACTTTTATGAGACTGTATCTCCAACCAAGGACCATATATGGATATAACCTAGAACCCTTGCTTGGATGTAGCCCATCCAAGCAGCTCAGTATCCAAGTGGGTACCCTAGTAAGAGGAACAGGGACTATTTCGGACATGAACTAAATGCCTGGCTCTTTGACTTCCCTCCCACCCGCCCCAAGGGAGAAGCAGCCTTGCTAGTCCACAGGGAAGGATATTGCAGTCAGTCCTGAAGATACCTGATAAGCTAGGGTCAGATGGAAGGGGAAGAAGACCTCCCCTATCAGTGGACTTGGAAAGGGGCAGGGAAGAGATGAGGAATTGGGGGTGAAAGAGGGAGAGGTCTACAGCTATGATACAAAGTTAAGAAACTGTAACTAGTATTTAAAAGAATAAAAATTTAAGTAAAAAAAAGATGGCTCCGAAAAAAACAATAGTACCAACAACAGAAATAAAAAACTGAAAATGTGAGTATTGAAAGATAATGTTTATTTTGAATGTTTTGTTTGTATTTCAAGTATATATATGTACTCAATATGTACTTTTTAATTACTATAAAATGATTGAGCCTTACTAGAAAGACAAAACGATGATGTCCTGCTAATAATGAATATATTATTGATCACATCTCTAGCTAACTACTATACACATGTGTAATCAAAATGTAATAGTATATTAAGGATCTAATACGTTCATTATAGACGCATTTCAAAAATCCAAAATATTCAAATGAGCTAAGCATCCATACACGGCGTAGTGGTTAACAACATGTGCTCACATATACACATATGCATAGACATGCATATACCCAATTGACTTCCATTCTAATAAAAAAGCAGAAAAAGCATCATTTGCTACATTATTAATGATTCTGGGGAATAATGTGCTTAAATATAAAAACAGCATATACACAGAGATTGTGTGTTTGTATTTGCATTTGGAATCTGAAAATGTTTGACCCATGTAAGAAGAGAGAGAAGTTTAAGAAATTGAGAAACAATTAGTAACAGTTATAAACTTTTAATTATATGATGAGTATATTCTGGATATATAAGGCACAGCATGAGAGGTGATGGATGGGTTAATTTGATATTGAAAATCATTCACGATGGACATGTATATAAAATCATTACACTGCACACCTTTACTATATGTAATATATTTTAATTTATAATGAAAAGGTAATAGAAAATAGAAATGTGCCATCTCCTATAATAAATGAGGAACTGCATATTGTTTCTTCATATAAAGCACAGCAATCATTCTTCCAATTTTCTCCATGACTTCTCATTGTAGACTGCACTGGCATTTAGATACATTTCTTTAATTTTAAATAAGTTTTAAAAAAGGAATATTTTATCAAATCCACTCTAATTGCTTCCTAAAATAATTCAATGACCCCATTTCACTTGTATTGTTAGAGGAGTTAATTAGACCTGCAAAGTCACCAGCTAAATATATTGGTTTATGCAAACAGTGAATCCAATTTCCTCTGTAAACATACTTCTCCAGGTTGAGTACAGACGGGAAAAAAAGAGAATGCTAAATGCAACCTCAACGTATCAATTATGCCTAATTATCTCCTTTCATTTAAAGAAGAAAGATGATATTTTTACCTAAATAAGTCTAAATAATGGTCTATACATGATAAAAACTGAATCACCACGTTGTATTTATATTTGATAAAGGTAGAATACTTACATTCACAAGTTCTATATGCATATGAGTCTACCTATAGACAGGATTAATCATATAATACTAAATTTTTCAAAATCATCAAAATGTACTTTAGCCTATGCCTCATATACTTTGCTCTTAAATGGATGGGTTAGTCTAAGAAAAACTTTGTCTGATGTCCTCTACTCCAAGATAGTACAGATAAAATAATTTATAAACAACAGACTTTTGCTTGATTCATCGTTTTAGAGGCAGGAATCTCTACACCCAGATTCTCCATACAGTGAGGGTGTTCTTGCTGCAGGCTGGCTCAAGGTATCTCATGAAAAAAAGACACAAAGTTGAACTAAAGAATAACATTGTGTTAAGCTCCCTATTAAAATAACTATGGAGCAACATCAATCCATCGATGAAGGCAGAAATATAAATACCTATTCATGTAAGGTGTGTGCAGCAGTGATGGAGACCTGGCCTAGCAGTGTCATGTCAAGAAGGAAAAATGAGAGAGAAAGACAGTACAAAAACAAAACAAAACAAAACAAAACAAAACCTACTTTTTAACACTGTAACTTTTGAAAGTAAGCTTCTATAATATTAATTTTGGGGAAGAAGCACATTGCAAATCCAAATCCAAACCACAGTAAAGAGAAAGAAAAAAAAGTGGAAATTGCTGCCTTCTGTTTTTTGTTTGTTTGTTTTGTTTTATTTTTTAACTATTACACTTTTCTTACATGTGTACCTGCAGGAAAAACAGCAAAACACATTTGGAACTCATGAAGTGTGACCCACAGGTTAGCACAACCATGGTGGATGAGTCTTGGAGAGGGAGAAGCCCACGGACTATGTGTCCTGAAGACTTTGTGCTGTTATGGAGTATAGCTCAGCTTGTTGCCCCTGTGGTCAACACATCCCTCGTAATATATGCTTTGTATGAAAATTCTATGGGGGCTTCCAGTCCCACACTGGTCCGTATCACTGGCTCTAACAATAATAGTGCTTGATCTCTTTCAGTCATTGCTGCTGGAGAAGATTAATGATTCAGTCACCACCTTTGGTAAGAGCTTAGAGATGGAGATTGTTAGCAATGACCACTACCCTTAGAAAGAATTTGGAAAAAAACAGATTGTTTAATAAGGTTAGGTTAAGATGTTTTTGCTAGTGGCTCTGATGTAAAAAGTCTTAAGGAACTATTTGAAATTCAGGAAAGTACACTTTTAATGCTTGAGCTAGGGACTTTTGAGGGTTGATGAACAAGAACAATAGCTTGAGAGCACTAGCAGACATGATTCGCTTGCTGAAGCTGGGCTTCACTGTGATTGATTTCTTGTACCCATTTTTGCCCTCAGCTTCTGGGTATGATTTAATAAAAAATGTTAGTGAGTGGATGTGCACCTTGAGGTTTTAAAGCAGAAGTAGTTGGTTGCTTTTATATAAAAGTTTAGATTTGTGATCCTTTTAAATTTTTATAAGACTGCTTTTAAAGATAATTGATTCTTTCTTTGTAACCCCAAATTGCAGCCTGCCAGTAGAGAGAAACTGAGAAAATTACTTGCTTACTCTTTGTTAATCTATAACAAGTTGCTTAGCTACAAATGTATATGGGTTCTTATTTGATGTTTCTCACCTAAAACATAAAACAGTGGATCATGTGAGGGTATTTGGGAACACGTTTTTCTTACAAATACTCATTGTAATTGTTCCATTAAAGAAAAATAGAATGCAATCACCTTGTGATTTTTGTACTGCTTGAAATTTTTTACTGTGGTGTATAAAACTGTGGGAGAAAAAAAAACCCCACAATTTTTGGAGGCCAGTTCTTTGAAGATTGCTCCACCCATTCAATAAATGATTGAAGCTTGGTGGAACTGGTTCCTTGGAACTTGTCTTGGCTGCTACCAGTAACAGCCCACAAAAGGAGCCATCACCTCTGGACCTTTGCCTTGCCATCAGTTCCGCCCTGCGCCGGCTACAATGAGTGGAAGCCCCAGGAAATAACAGAACACTTTTGGCAACAATCAGTTCCGGCCTAGAGAATGAAGTGTCTTACCCTCAAGAGAAAGTTTGATGGGTGATCAGTCAGTTGCCTATCTGCAGCTCTCCTCAGTTTACCTTGCGGTGTCGAAGTTGGTCTCTAACATGATTTGATTCTAAACCATCTGTCAAACGCCCCCATATTAAAGGTTGTATTCTCAGATGAGACTATCGGGAGGTGGTGAGAATATTAGAAGAGCGAATCCGGTGAACACAGTATATCACTGAAGTTTGTCCTGAAGGGTGTATTAGCTCCCGGGCTTACTCTGCTCTCTCTTTCCTTCTTTCAGATACCATGAGGTTCAGAGCTTTCCTTCAGGGTGACTTTTCTGCGATGATGCTGCCAGAAACAAAATAATCCCTTCTCATCTGTCAACATCTCCTCACCCGTTAACCAACCATGATAGGTCTTTGCTCCACTAAGGTGATTTCTCAGGAATTTCAGAGCAGCAACGGGAGGGTAAGGTCACAGTACTATACAAGAAAAAGCCTGAGTCTTTTGTGACCTGATTCCTGATGACCACTCAGTAATTTTAGATCTTGAAAAAGTTATGAGAGGTTATATTTGTTAGAGGCCGACAACTGTGCTGTATTCATGCTTTAAACAAGAAGTTAGTTTTGAATTGTGAATTATTATCAACAGAAAATGTATCATTTTGAGTTAAGGTTACATATAATTAATACAATGAAATGAAAGAAATCATTATTTTTACTTAGAGGAAAAACTATTTTCCAGCAATCGGGAAACATATTTTACTCCTTAAAATAAATATGCTAATGACAAATCATGAAGTGTTCACAAAACAAGATGCTCTCTGTAAGAGATAGTAGATCTTAACATATCATTTTGTTAATCGGATTCCAGTTACTGTGCTTTTTAAATATGCTCCCCAAATTTGTGTTTTCTCCAATTAAAAATGATTGTCAGTTTAATTATTCCAAACAGGCAAGCTCATATCTAATAATTTTCACAGCCTGACTTAACAAGAGTTACCTCTGGAACTCTGTGCTGCAGAAAAGACTTCTCTGATTTCTGGAACAACCCCCCTCTCCGAACCCTCTACCCTCATCCCACATTCCGATCCCCTGCCCTTACCCCTACCCCCCAATTACTTATTCTTTGAGATTTCTTAGCTTCATGATTCTCTGAAATGTTACTTTATGCAGAAAATTGGACAAATAGAAACATGGGCTTTTACTTCAATGATTTACAATCATCTAAGTTTGGCACAAAGCCTAGGCATGGATACTGCCCACAGTCTTGTATCTAATCCACATTGAGGTAATTGTCCATCATGAATTTAAGTGAGTGAGCCTATGAAATGAATAAGATTTTTGGTTAGTTTTAGGGTCACTTTGACTGAATCAAGGAAGATATAGATAGCTAATGTGATGGCTGCTCTTGATTGTCAACTTGACCTAATGTGGAATCAACTTGACCTCAAGCTGCTGTGCACTCCCACGATGAATGTTCTTGAGCTGACAATTTGAAGCAGGAAGACATAACCGACAAGTGAGTGGCACCTTCTGGTGGCATCATAGATAAAGGAAGAAGAAATTTTATTTTGTATTCATTTATCCTCACTCTAATTGGCAGGTTTGTCTATACTATTGCTTAGGAATCCCTCCATCAATACAAGAGCTAGTTTCTTTGGGCTTAAAATGTAATACCAAACACCACTAGCTCTCTGGGACTCTTCCAGGCCTTTCGCACCAGTTGGGCTGCTGAGAAATCAGGCTTGTAGAGCACACGATTCTTGTAGACAATCTAATCTAATCTAATCTATCTATCTATCTATCTATCTATCTATCTATCTATCTATCTATCTATCTATCTATCTCTATCAATGATATCAGTTTTGACATACACATTATATTAGTTTTTTTTTTTTTTTACTTTAGAGAACTCTGCATAATACATTCACTTTTGAGTATGAATGAAGCTAATGAAAAAAAGCTGCCACTGTTAAGATTCTTGTAGGTGAGTTCCAGGTACAAAACTGTTCTCAGAGTCTATTGTTCTCTTAGGCAATGCCAATGTAATCCTGTGGCTCTCTCTCTCTCTCTCTCTCTCTCTCTCTCTCTCTCTCTCTCTCTCTCTCTCTCCTCTCTTTCTCTCTCTCTCTCTCTCGCCTCTCTTTCTCTCTCTCTCGCCTCTCTCTCTCTCTCTCTCTCTCTCTCACCTCTCTTTCTCACTCCCTCTGTGTGTGTTTGTGTGTGTATATGTGTGTGTATGTTCAGCATAGTCTCACAATTCAGATTCTAGTTCCTGTAACCTGTTCAGCATTAGGCAGTAATAGAGCAGAAATTGTAATCTTTACTGCCATTTAAAGCTACTCTTGGTTTTCAACATGCTGCATCCTGTGTTGTACTGACATAAAGTTCCCTTGAATGCTTACAAAATCTCTTATGTTGATGACTTCCATAAACATCCACACACCATGCCATCCACCGTGGAACTGTGAGCATGAGAAAAGGGCACAGCCTTACAAAGATAGCAAGAAGCTATAAGTCTTTTGTGTTGGTATTTGAACCACTTGAATATTAAACATCCTGGCTCATTACACTTTTCTTAAGTTTCTATTGGATTGGGGAAGAATATAATGGTACCAGGGAAATGCTAATTGTTCTGTACCAATCATATTACTGAAGTCATGAAGCCAAAATGCAAAACACTCACAGCAGAAGTTGTCCTCCAGCAAGCTGGCCTTGTTTCATTCTACCTATGGAGAGCACTCTGCCTTTGACCAGGTATGAGTTTCAAGGACTACAAATACGAAGACTAAAGTTCAATGTAAGTTGTCCACAATTTTTTCTAAAAGCAAGAATTCATACCATTTTACTGTTAAGAATCTTGACAATTAAGGATGTTTGACATTGATATATAATGACCTTTGCAAATGATCCTTAGAGAAAAATGCAAATTAGGTTATTCATTAAGAGAAGGAAAAATGATTTAACTGTCTGAGGACACCACTGCTCAGTCTTACGTGAGAACTGAGAATAGTGGTAGATCTTTTACTTTAAGGACCTGTGAATTACTGGACTTGTGTATGAGACAATACTGGATTGGTAATTAATATCTTTAAGTATCGTGGTGATACCCAGTGTTAATAAATAACTTAGAAGTTCTCTAAAGAAGTACATAAGTAAGTCTGGGCTTACTTCCTTTCCAAAAAGGAGATGGTTCAGTAAAGCCAGAGCTTTGATGTTGAGAAAACAAGTAAAAGCTGGATGATCTGCATGATGGAACAGGGTATCCAGAAATAGCCATGATCACAGGTCTGGCTGAGTTCAGCTGAGGACTCAGCCTCAGCACATTAGGTAGAGAATAATAAAGAAGGATAGTCAACATTAACCTTGGATTTGTGTGCGAACTGGAACCCACACATGGAACCCCATACCTGAGAGCACACATATATACGTGCACACCAGCAACACTGACATATGCATACAAAACCAGAATAGCAAGAAAACTTCAGTGATTTACATATTTAAATAGGTTCTTTTTACTTTTTCATATTGTTATCATGCTTCACTCTTTTTCCTCAAAGCACACACATTTACACATGCATTCATATACACACATCTACTTGTACTCAAAACATGTGTGTATGAGTTTATATGTGTGTGTGTGTATATATATATATATGTTTTGAAAACAAGTACAGATATATACCTATATATACATATATGTATGTATGTATTTGGAAAGACCTATTCATGAAGCATATTTCCCAATTACACATGTAGTTTAAAAGGTGACAGTAACTGCTTCCTCTTTAAAGCTCTGACTTTCTAATGGTGCCAACTTATATGATCTCCTTATTCTTCTCAAAGCTCAGTTCATCTTGTTAGATGCTGAGTGCCAGAGGAAGAAGCACTTAGCACTGTGAATTTACTCTTGATGTCGAAATCAGCCTTTGGAGGACAACTGAAAATATTTCGTGCTGATTTTATTTGTTGAACCTAAGAGGCTTTTGTCACTCTTCTATGTCCTTAAACTGGGCAGTGATCAATCTTTGTGTCAGCCAAGGCCAAAGATTCTGCAAAGCTTGTCCAATCAGTGGTTTCTTTTCATTTTGTTGAGATTTACTGCAAGCAAATTTTGCTGAAATCTGCTTAATGTTTTAGGTAAAACATCTGTGGACCTGTGCTAGATTTATACCCATGTTGAAAGTGGCTTTCCTCCTCTCTGACCTGGCTGACGGTAAAACTAATGTGATGACTAGGGAAGTAAGTCTTATAGAAGTCTCTCAGGACTTTCATGGTGCCAGTAATTCAGTTTGTTTATGTATATTCGTAGTTTCTGGCTCTTTTTTTCTGTGTGTTCTTTCTTCTTGGTGACTAGGCCTAGGACAGCAGTAAAGCTGCAAAGTTGCAAAGCTGCGGGAAATAAAACCAAGTCTGAGCAGTAACTGGGACATCCTCTCGTGCACTAATCAAATAACTCTTCTGGGTAAATGCTATTACCTTGAAAATATTATATTGGAAGATAGATTTTGAAAAATGAGTCTGCTATAAGAATATGAGCACTGAAATGAACTTTAGGTAATACAGGAAAATTAGAGGCGAGAGCAACCACCCCAGGGATGAGGAGCCTATATTGGTAACTGTCAAGAGGCAGTGCTATCCATCTTAGTATATTATGCAGAAGTGTAAATACAGAGACATTCTTGAAGGCCAGGAAGCAGAATTACAACCTAGGGCTCTTGTTTGCATGTACACTACTCTAATCAGATAAAGGAGAAGCATTGATGGATAAACACAAAGACAATTTTCTCTGCTTATTTTTTTGTATTGGTAAAATTTCACTTGTAATATGAATACTAGAAAACAATTGAATATTTTGCATATGTGCAGTCTATTGAGAAAGTTTGAGACCAGGCACATTCTTTATCTGAGTTTACTGGAGCTTCCATATTTCATAAATGAAACTGTATGGACTCTTTCTGCACATCACTGAGTGGCTTAGTTCTTGTTTAATCCTGAAAGGATTTAAGTCATCCAGAGTTTCAGTAAATCCCACAGGCATATGAATGTTGCTTCCTCTCTTGTAGCCTAAAACCGTAGAATATAGTTAGAATGACATGTCAATAACAGTACCTAGTTTGGAATGAAGACAGATGAGACACGTTGCTCACAAAAAGAGTATCACCAATAGCAGTGAGGCAAGCCTGGTGATGGAGGCCACCTTCAGGTTTCTCAGAAACAAGATAGTTCATGTAACTGGATCTTTGCAGTCTTCTGCACTGTATTACTGTTAGGATTGAACTGAAGTAATTTGCATATATTTACATAACAAATAATTTTGGTACAAACCAAACCATTGTAACAAAAGAATGTGTGGAATACACATGAAGATGCTGATCAAATCCAACAATGAGATTGTTGGGACTGTCCTCCTGCTGGTGTAGGAGAGAAGGAAAGGGTTATGCTTGAAGGTAAACATTCCTTGGGCTGTTAAACACTCTTACAATATTTGTTTACTAACACAGTGGTACCAACTGCTTTCTTTCTTTTGCATTTCATTACTGGAGAATTCTAACCACCATCAATTACTTGAGTTAAAGGAGATATGCTCAGGATCAAGTTAATCATTAAAATGGTCATCTTAATCTCCAGGGTATTTTTGAGCTAATAGTTTGACTCGGGACTATGGGAGAAAAGAACAGTTAATAACTTTCTAAGTTAAGGGTCAAAGGTATCAGCCTGCATAAATATGGGATGAATTTCCTATGTGTTGTGAACTTGTTTAAACTAACTTTCAAATTAAATATGGAAAAATTGGCTAAGTAGATTTCCAAAGTATAATAGTAAAGTGCAGAAGTTAAAAATAAAAATATTTTACATCACTTGTGGCACTTAGTAACCTTGATTAAAGAAGACTCCTTGACTAAGAAAAATGTTTAGGTTTGATTTACAGAAGCCTCATTCCTTGTGGACTTATTATTTCTTTGCCCAAATATGAGGTGGATCTATGTTGCTTTGTCAGTGTTCTGTGCATTTAAGAAATGTGTTGTTGGTTGATGCCTGTAAGGTTGGTAAAAGAGCCAATCAGCATTCTGCTTTTCCGCAATGTCATCTTTGATTGCAACTCAATCTGTGGTCAAAGCTTCTATTTTGGAGATTATAGCTGCATGCAATTTTGACACTGTTTGCACTTGCTTAGACCTAGAAACATGTATTTTCTGGTCAGGCTATTTCCATGATTTTTCCCGGTATCTTTGCCTCCCGTATTAGCATATTGCATCAGGTTATAGTAAAGATCTCGGTAATATTTGACCTATAGTCAAGTCAAAGCATTTTAGGCTTGGATATAATGAACCTGGTAAGCTTATCCCAGCATGTTGCTATAAATTCTACCAAAGACAAATTTTTTTCCCCTTTGTACTTATTATAAAGCAATCTGAGAACAGAAATTGTAAGCCAGATATCCCAAGGGAATCACCCTATGTGATTTTTTTTTAAGTTTATGGTAGAGTAATAAATGATACAAACTCGGGAGTGTCCAATTGTGTAGTTATACAACTTACACAGGAATTTAATGCTTAAGAGCTGCAGTCTTTGCATCGTTTATGACTTTCAGGTGGAGGCATCATTGAGAAAATTACTAACAATGCTCCTTTCTCTCACATTCAGCATTACTGTCATCTAACAAGGCATGGGTGAGTGTTATTGTAAGGTGTCTATCCTGCTGATTGAGTGAGCGCGTGGCTGTTTGTGCTGTACTGACAGCCTGTAGTCCAAACCACAAAGGGCTTAAAGCCTTGATGGTGTGGTAAAAATTCTTGTTAGTGTTTATTTTTCTCCTAATCATCTTAATGTATTGATACTTGCTTCCAACATTCAACTTAACCGTAACAACAGCCAATTATATGAAAAATGACTAGTTTTATTACACTAGCTTTTTAACTCTGGCTCTCTTTCATAATTTTTTTCTTAGTAACACAGACCACAAAAAGATATGTCTGTATAAAGCCTTCAGGGTGATATTGGCAAAGATAGTTGGATTCTTGTGAAAATTTTTATACTGACAAAGGACATGCATTAAATGAGGGAACAAGCATTCGGGGCGTAGATACAATGGTCCCTGAAAGAGTGGTGATATTTATGTGTCATAGGTTTTCATAGCAACATACAGTATATGCAGGAAATTTATTCCATGCACCTATGTCATGGGTAATATGACGGAATTGAGAATTGGAGGATTGCTTGGAATGGTCTAGAATGGTCAAAACCTGTCATTTAAAAGACCTCAATGTAACACCAAATACATTAAATCTATTAGAACAAAAAGTGGGGAAGAGCTTTGAACTCAATGGCACAGGACAAAACATCAACAGCTCAGACTCTAAGATCAACAATTAATAAATAGGACCTCTTAAAATTGAAAAGTTTCTGTAAGGCAAAGGACACTGTTAATAGAATGAAGCAACAGTCTACAGACTGGGAAAAGATCTTCACCAAGCCAACATTTGACAGAAGGCAAATAGCAAAAATATATAATGAACTTAAGAAAATAAACACCAATAAACAAAGCCCAATTAAAAACTGGGGCCCACAAGGTAGCTTGGTGTCCAAGTGAATACCCTAGTTAGGGGAACAGGGACTGTTTCTGTCATGAACTCAATGGCTGGCTCTTTGACCCTCTCCCATACACGCAAGGGAGTAACAGCCTGGCTAGATCCCAGGGGAGGCCATTGCAGCCAGCCCTGAGGAGACAAGATGAACTGGGGTCAGATGGAAGGGGAGGAGAT
>CM053762.1:61530089-61547034 GCA_028658305.1 Pachyuromys duprasi | reverse complement strand
GCTTTCTTAGACAATTAGGAATAGATAATGAATTTCTTACATCACTAAATGAACTAAACAAGAAAGAATACTGAAAGCTACAAGAAAGAAATAACTATTGAATAAAAGAGAATCGTATAGAGGGGACGAAGATAAAGAGAAGGAAAATGAAAGAAAGATTTACTACAATGGAAGTACTAGCTGTCGACCAGCCATGAGAGTTATGAAAATAAATTACAGAGACACAGAAACAAGGAATTTGATTTTACATTTTACAATCTTATCCCTTTACTTTTGCTTATTGTATATATTTATGTATGTATATATGTGTATATATATGTATGTATGTATATATATGTATGTATGTATGTATGTATGTATGTATGTATGTATGTATGTATGTGTTGTTATAGGAGTAGGTGTGATGCACAAGTTCCTCTGCTCACATGGAGTTCAAAGGAAACTGTAGGATTTGGTTCTCTCAGTCTATCATCATATGAGTCTTGGGGAACAAATTCAGGTTGTCCAGCCTGGGAACATTCGCCTTTACCTGTTGATCCATCCCACTGGCCCCAGAACTATGTTTTCGAAATAGCACAGCAATCGTTGGAATGGAAAGAGGGTTGGATATGTTGAGAGTTTGCTAAGAATGAAAGTCTATTTCATTCCCCAAGTTCTGGCATTAAGATTGTAGAAAGAGTTCCAGAGCTTGGAACTGATTAACCTTCCAGCTCCTATGACAATGCTAATTTTAGACAGACTCGGCAATTCAAGTGATAAACATGGCTATACATTTCTATATGAAAGAATACTTTTATTATTCATTGTATATAATGAGATTATAATTAGAACGTCCCTTTGCTTTTCTCCTCCAAAGCCTTTATATAACCCTAATTGTTCTCTTTATTAACTTTTGATATGGTACATGTATGTGTGTTTATGTTCAATTTGTGATACACACATTGTTGGGAAACATGGAATACTAAATGTTTCACTATTAATAGTAGAAGGTCTAAGAAGAGCTCTGCCCCCAGATTAATGGAAACAATGCTGCTCTCCTTTTGACTGGATCTTGTTGCTTACAGCCTCCAAGCATGCACGCAAATCTCAAGCTGCACAGGGCTGGTTTCCACTGACCGCACACAGACTGCAAGTGGTTTTCATTTCTTTTCTATTGTTTTCTCTTGTGAAAGTATCCCTCAATTATTAATTAAGTTGACAGTAAGAACTGTTGATAAGTGTTCATAATAAGGGATTTTCAAATTTCTGTAGGTTAATGATATTATTACTATTAAACACAATGAGAGAACTTTCTGTTCTTTGTTACATTCACTGTCTTTGTTGATGTTTATAAATTGGAAACAGAAGACATTAAAAGCACTATTTACTCATTAACAAACATTTCACCATGACAGGCCTTCTAATACATGCTATAACACATACTGGTGAGCTTTCTGCCTTCATTAACAGTTTTAATTTTCTCTTGCTTATGGTATTGTGGTTCAGTTTTATTAGCGTTTGACAGACATTCATTACCAAAATATTACATGTTTTAAGATTAGGAGCAATGTTAGATTGTCACTATTTATAAAGAATGGAAAAATAAACACAGGTACATCCCAGATAAAAATCTCTGTCCCAGTGTTATTCAGAGATAAACTATGAAATAGACAATATCCTTTAAAACTAATTAAGCATAATTGTACAAAATTTCCCTCATGACTAGTTATAATTATCTCACATTGTGACAACATATGGCACTACAATAAAAGCTAGCGATAATTATTTTCCATATTTCAAAGATTTTATTTTAATCTCTGTTCAAGAATTTTTTTGTAAATTATCCAATAGTAAAGTTTGAGAGAATTATGTAAAATTCAAGTCATGTTATTGGCACATGGATCGTTTTGATGCCACTTGTAATCCACAGTAACTTTATTTAGGAAACTTCCTCTGAGGCTCTTCATATCTCCTCCACAATTCTGTGAACAGTCCACAAAAGACTAATGAAAAAAATAAAAAAGGAATGAGATGTTTCACTTCAAGTTAGAAACACTGCTTGAATATTTCCTTTGTATTCTATTAATTCTTGTGACTGGAAATCCCTTTAATTTAGTATTATTTGCACAATCACCTGACGTAGAAAATGATACTCAGAATACCTTGCTCAAGCTACAAAGTTTATAAATGATTAAAGTCAATAGGAAAATCTACTAAGCTTCCCTTTTATTAGTATTTGACTGTTCACCACACAGCTGAAGAGAAAACCTCTAATGGCTTAGCTTGATTATGTATATATCACATGTGTCCCTGTAATGAATCTTGTCAGGTTTTAGTTTTGTGTTCTCACGGCTCTTATGAACACAGGGCCTTTTATATATGCATATTTAGCATCTAAATTTAATATAGAAAACAGATATGTCTTAAATATCTCCATATGCCTTAAATATCTCAAAATTAATTTGTAGAATTTATGGCATTGTTCTTTTGCTTAAAATAGAGATTAAATAAGAAACAGAGGCTAGATAAGGAATTAAACTGAAGACAAAACCAAGGTAAGAACATTTAAGGTATACAGTTAAGTTTATAATTTTATGATTTCAAAAGAATTAAAAACCACTATTTAATACTAGAGAATAGACAGACAAAATACTAGCAAATTGCCATCTTCTCCCACTGCCTAGAGTATATTTTTAAATTCAGCAAGCGAATAAATACAAACCTTCAGTAAAATAATAAAATATTCATTTAATGAAAAATATCTGGACAGGCATTTCCATGTTGGGCAGTATGGTCTGTGTTTCATTTAAAAGTGAGCATACACTGCTTTCAGAAGGTTTATGAAAAGTAAATAGTATCCAAGAGTCATTAAATATTGATATAAAAATAAAATATGAGTGGATAACTCAATTTTTAGTTTTTATAAACTCTGCTGGGCTCCTGATGATACTAAATTAGGTATTAACCTACTATAGAGACACAAAACTGTATGATTTCCAACAGACATTTTGACAGAGGCTGAAACCTGGTTAATGACATTAAAGTCTATATAATTTTTGGAGAAATTTTACTGATGGAACAATGGAGAAGATGTCCATGGCATATAGAGCACACACTTGGTTCAGGGACTAGAAATGCTAGGGTAAAGCACCATGGCTTAGGGCAGAGATCACCACCCCCAAAATAATGTCTAAACATACAATATCCACTCCAAAAAAGAATATTGATAAAGTGTGTGTGAGGGTACTTATTGTTAATGCCAGCACTTTGGAAGCAGAACAGGAAGATCTCTGTGAATTCCAGGCCAACATGATCTACATAGTGAGCTCCAGACCAGTGAAGGGTGTATAATGAAAATATGCTTATAGACAGATGATACATAGATGATAGCCTGATTAGATAGATAATAGTACAAAATATGAGATCATTGAAAGAAAGACTAGATAATACAACATACCTGTTCATATTTTTCAAAGGACACCACAAGAAAACTTGCAGAATCAAATAACTGGGCCCATAAGGGCTCATAGAGAATGAACTGCCAATCAGAGAACCTGCATGAGACAGACCTAGGCCTTCTGCACACATGTAATAGTTGTGCAGCCAAGTTTTCATGTCTGACTCCTAACAGGGGCAATTATCCTTTCTCTTAACTGGACTGCCTTCTTTACCCTCAATAGAAGACACACTTAATCTTACTGCAACTTGATATGCCAAGGCTGGTTGATATCCAGGGGAGGCCTCCCCTTTCTGAGGAGAAGGAGAGAATGGGTGAATGGGGGGAAGGGTATTGAGAGGAAAAGCCTGGGAGTAAAGGAAGAAGGGGAAGCTGTGATCTGTAAAGCTAATAAATAACTTAATCAATTAAAACAATAAACTCAGAGAAGCTAGTTCCTTAGCTACAGATCTTCAGCTAGCCCAATCCCCAAGACTCATCCATAGCACTGCAGCAGACCACCTGCTGCTGTCCCTCCCTCCAAGCCCCCACTCATGCTTTGTGGATTACAAGGAAAATCCCTCCTAACTTGCCTTCCCCCAACATCTCTGTATCCCAGCCTCCAACTCCAGTAGGTACTCCTTGGGAGTCTGGTAACTCTGGCCCCAAAGCAGATCTTTTTGAAGATCTTCACCTTTCCTTCCATTTCTTCAAATTCAGTGTCTTGTTTCCTTTGGAGCTTTGTAGCATACATGTTACAGCATCCCCCCACTCTCTGCCCCCATTTCCAAGGCACTAAGAAAGCAGATCTTGTTGGAACCCTCTGCTCTCTTCCTTCCTGTTGATACCTGCAAAACCTTTTTCACCTTATCCCATTCCTTAGAGTCACCTAGAAACACGTTTACCAAAAGTCTCCAGCAGCCACAAGTATCAATCAAGAACCTCAAATTTCCTACCAGAAAACACAACCACTACACTCTTCTAAGAACCAGAGAAAGAAACAGAAACCAAGGTCCAAGCCACACACCCAACAGAGACAATCCCAGATATCAACGCTAGAATTATGATATACCTCAAGATCCAGCTATAACACTGTTCGGCTTATCCCAAAGGATGATTCATCTTATAAGAGAGACACTTGATCAACCATGTTCATTGCTGCTCCATTCATAATATCTACAAATTGGAAACAACCTACATGTCATTCAACAGAATGGATAAAGAAAATGTAGTACAACTGTACAACAGAGCATTACTCAGTATTTGAAATAAATTAAATCTTCAGTCTTCATGACCCCTGCTACTAGAATTTACAGCTACATTCACCCCTATATCTTCTGAGGTACCTACCCTGTCTTAGATCTCCAGCTTGTCACAGAGATGGTCCCACTCACACTTTCTCTTCCGCAAGCCCTCAGTCATCTGGCCTCCTCTCTACCCAGTTCTGATCTCGCCTCAATTCTCTCCTCACTCCCTCTCCTACCCACTTTCCTCTCTTCAATTGCTTCTGCTGTCATCTGTTCTATTTCTCCTTCTGAGTGAGATTTAAGCATCCTGGCATGGGTTCTCCTTGTTACTTATTGGCTTTGGGTATGTGAATTTTAGTATGTTTATTCTGTACTATATGGCTAAAAACCTCTTAAAGTAAGTATATACCATTCATGTAGAGTCCACACTCTAATTAGACAGGACTCCTAATGAAGGGAGGGGAACATCAACCCATCCACAAAAACTTCAACTCATAATTTACCCTGCCTAAAAAGTGCAGAGAAAAAAGCAAAGATTGAGGAAATGTCCAACCAATGACTGGCCCAACCCAAGACCCACCCTATGGGAGAGAGTCACACTATGACACTATTAATAATACTCTGCTATGCTTGTAGATGGGAGAATAGCATAGCTGTCCACTGAGAGGCTCTAACCAGCAGAGATTGAAGCAGATGTTGATACTCACAGCCAAACACTGGGCAGAGCACAGGAAGATTTGTAGGGGCAAAGTTAGAAGGGAGGGGAAAGGAGCTCCATAAGAAGACCAGCAGTGCAAATTAACCAGGGCCAAGGAGGGCTTATAGAGACTGAAGCATTAACCAAGGACCATGCATGGACTGGACTTAGACCCCTGCACAGATGAAGCTAATGGGCAGCTTTGGCTTCCTTTTCGTTCCCTAGTAAAGGGAACAGAGAGTGTCTCTGACATGAACTCTGTTTCTTGCTTTTTGATCAGTCCTTCCAGCCAGGGCTGCCATGACAGGCAATAGAAGAAGAGGACATGCTCAGTTCTGATACAACTTGATGAGCTTGGGTGGGTTGTGTGTGTGCGGGGCTCTCTTTTTCTGAGGAGTAAGGTTGGTATGACAGGGATGTAAAGTGGATACAAACAAACCAACCAACAAATAAATAAATAAATAAATGAAATTCTGAAATTCACAGGCAAATGGGGGGAACTAGGAAAAAAAAATATCCTGAATAAGGTAAACCAGAATGGCCACTAGGGTTAATTTCCTTAATGCAGGTATTAGCTATTAAATCAGTAATAAGCAATCTACAATCCCTAGAAATTAGAGGTTAGATATAGAATAAGGTAATAGACAGATAGTTCTCCCTAGATAAAATAAATAGAATACATCTGCATAGATAGAGAGAAGTCTTAATAGGACAGGAGGGCAGGGGGACAAGAAAGGTCATACAAGGAAAGCCTGCTAAAATTAAGATCCACTTAAGAGGTTGTATGGAAATCCAACACATTAGCAGCTTCTTAAAATAATATACATAGATCAAGGTGATCTAAATGTAAGCACCAAAATAACAAAGGAATGTGAACTAGACATCTCTTGTCTCCAAATAAAGCTCCTAGTGCTAGCAACGGGTTGCATATAATTGAGTTGTTGATCAAAGGCATCCCATGGGAACAAACAACCCAGCAAAGGCTAAAGGTTACTTTTCACAGACTGGTAGAAAAACCATACTTTGAAGATAAGACATTCGCAACTCATTGAATATGGAGGAGTACAGCTTGTGCCTACCAAATGCTGCAAGACATTTGATCCCATTGTGAATGTAAAACACTGTTTCTTGTTTGGTGTGGTTGAGCCCTGTCACACACCTTTAATCCAAGAACTTTCTGTTTTTTTTTTTTTTTTTTGTAAACAGGTGATTATGGTGTTGTTCACACCTCTAGCACATACCTGTAGTCCAAGGGTTTTCTGTATATAGGATTTCATAATGTTCTAGGTCAAGAGGCAGAACAAGAAACCATCTGACAGTATTTGAAGAGATATGGGAAGAGAGGAAAGAGGAGGAAGCCAGGATGGGTTAGCCTGGAAAAGGAACGGCATGGGTCAGGAGGAAGGACTCCAAAAGCAGTGTGGAAAGGATTGATCCAGATGAAGGATAAGCAAATATTTTTAAGATTATGGATTGAAGGTATCCCAGATAAAAATGGTTAAGGCAGATGGTAATGGATGGGGGCTGGCAGGTGAATAGTGAGGTTATTGAAATAGGAGAGTTGCAATTATTTGCCCAGCCCAAAATAAATAAGATAATTATAAAGTCTTATGATAGTGGGTGAAATAATACTGCCATGATAATCATAGGGATAAAAATAAACATATTTAGCATGATACCATTTATTTTCAACAACCTAGGGTCCTCATCACTATGTTCTAGTATCTTTGGTTCTAGAAGGTACCATGAACACTACCAAAAGTAAAGCATAAATGCCACCAAACCACAAAAGGCTTTGATTTACGATGATTTCCTGCCTGCAAGATATGCTCCTGCAATGGAGTTACAAAGCTTGTATGAGTAACCAACCAATATGTGATTTGACTTTAGGCCCATTCCACATGATGGAACCCTACTTGATACTTCTCAGGTCACCAAGAACCAGAGACTAAAAAGCCCAGACAACTAAATAAAACTAAATTCTACTGTTCTAAAAACAAAACAACAACAACAAATCACAGCAATTAATGTGACTCGTAATGATATTCTGCTGTAATCATAGACTGATGCCTTATTTAACCATCAAAAGGAAAGCTCCTGCAGCCTACTAGAAAAAAAATACAAAGACCCACAGCCAAACATTACATAAAGTTTGAGAGATCTTGGAACACTGTCAACACCCAGACCCCAGGAGTTCAGTGAACACCTCGAAAGTGAAGTCAGAAAGAGTGTAAAAGCCAAAGAGTAAGGGAGGACCCCCCCCCCAAGACAACAGGGCCCTCTAAATCAACAGGATTAATTCATATATGAACTCACAGAGACTGAGTCAGCATGCACAGGGCCTGCAGATGTCTGCATGAGATCCTTTGTGTATCTATTGTGGCTTCCAGTTTAGTATTTATTTTTCTGGGATTACTCAGTGAATGAACGAGTGGGTTTCTGTTTCTTGTGCCCTTCTCTTGGTATATATATTTCTGTTTTTGTCCAAATAACATGTGTTAGCATTAATTTTTCTTTTCTCTTTTTGTTTTTCTTTCTATTATTATACCTGAGAAACCTGTTTTCTAATGATAGGAAAAAAAAGGTGAATCTAAATTAGAGTGGGGTTTGGGAGGACCTTGGAGAAGAATATGGGGAACAGACCTTAATCAGGATATATTATGTAAGAAAATATATTTTAATTTAAAGTAGTTTCTTCTCTCATAGAATACATCCAGTCCAGAGTTTCCCTTTCACATTTCACAGTTTGCTCCTACTCCTCTCTCCTAGATTTACTGTTACCCTTCAGAAAAGCACAGGCCACCAAGAGGCTACAACCAAATAGGACAATAAAAGATACAATAGGACAAGGCAACCAAATAGGGGGAAAAGAGTCCGAAGAACATGCAGAAGAGTCAGAGATACACATGTTCCTATTGTTAGAAGTCCTCCCCCTTCCAAAAACTGAGCTAACAGCCATAAAATATACACCAAACACCTGGTAGAGACCCTTGCAGGACAGGGGGTTACCATTTCAGTCTCTCTGAGCCCACATGAGCCCTGCTCAGCTGATTCATTAGGCCATGTTATCCTGGTGTCCTCCATCCCCTCTGCCCTTACAATCTTCCCTACCTCTCTTCCACAGGCTTCCTCAGCTTTAGAAGCTGGAGAGATGGTTCAAAACTCTTGTGGGATCTGGGTTAGATTCCCAGTATCCACTTCCTGACTTTCAATCATTTGTCACCCTAGCTCTAAGAGACCAGGGCTCTTTAGGTACCAGATGCACATGTCTATGACTGTAGGCAAAACACTCATAGAATTAAATAAAAATAAATATTTTAAAATATCATTAAATGCAAAATTAAGATACATTATTGGAAATTTCTTATAATACATGTACCCTTTTAAAAGCTTACACATGGAATTTGTGAAATTCTTATAGAATGAAAATTAAACACCAAACCCAATTAATGATACTCCACAAATTCAAGAGAAATGATTTCACGTGAGGATATTAACTTGACCAAAGCACAAGTTCAGGAGTACATGGAGCTACTGAGACTGTGATAATGGGCATGTATATAAAATGTTAAAATCGCTTCAGATTATTCTTCATCATTTTCCTTATTTTAATTATGACCTTTTTGTGACCTTTATGAGTTTAGTAAAGATAAATGACAGTTTATCGTGTTTGAAAGATGTACATGACAGCTTTTAATTAAAAAAATCACCACACATTTGAATATCCAAATACCTCAACAGCAAACAAATAAACAAGCTTATTTTATACACACAAATTTATGTATGGCAAATCACTTTGGTGAATAAAAAAAGGAAGTCTCAAAAGTATTCATAAAGAAATCGTCAATTTGTGTGTGAAGGAATTTGAAGAACTAACAAAATTAATGTAAAGTGAGTGAAGCTAACAATGCTTGCCTCTGGGAACATGGAAATAAATATTAAATGGGCACAATAAAATTTTGTAAGTTGACAGAAATATTCATTTTGTGGAATATGATTTTTATGCAAGTGTACACTTTCAATACTCACCAAATTACATATATATTATTTGTATACTTTGTAGTATATGACTTAAAAAGGACAGAAACCAATATTATTACTGTGTTCACTTGTAAATATAGTTTTTCCTTCCTCAGATGAGGGAATTAGATGGGAACCTTACCCAAGCTTTACCAATATATGTCTTAGGCTGAGCCTAGAGTGTTTCTGTCTAACATATCCCTAGGCCTAGGCATCTGTACTCCTCTACAATGCCAGGCATTGAAGGTCTCAGCTCCCAGCCTCCAACTGTTATTGTAGCCCTAGATTATTTTTAGCCTCGTAGACTAAGCAGCTGAATAAGATCATCCTTTCTAGTTCTTTCTGAACTTTGGCTGGCTGGTTCAACTCAATTGTTAGGTCTGAAAATTGCTCTCCAAGCTGCCTGCTGCAAACTTCTTCTGACTGAATCATTCTTCTTGGAAAATCTGCCTCTGAAGGCTAAAAACTGAATTGCATGAACTTAATTGCACTCAGCTGAACATCATAAATTGTACCAAACTATACTGTATTCCCAAACTTTACTGCACTGTCTCCATAAACTCCGTTTTTCTGAGCTGCTCTTTAGCAGTTTATCTTTCCTGTCTGTTCTTGTAAAAGTTGGGCATATCATCTCTGACTCATTCTGTCAAATCTTTCTCTGATTCATCACTTTGTCTATCGCTCAATTAGACATTGTTTTGAATTAAGGTTGTGTCTTAAAGGTGTGTCTATATCCCAGCCAGAGGAATTAGAGGTGTCTAGTAATGGCATGTTTGGATTACTCACACTTAGGTCTTTGAATGTGATCCCTTGCCAGAGTAGCCATGTTGCTGGATTAACATTATTTGTATGTACTGATAATGACTCTCTTCATTCACATCTTATTTTCAAAAGTGAAAGTTGAATGGGCTATGTAGGTATAAAAAGGAGAAACTGCTTGGTCCCACTGGGCAATAAAGATGACATAATTTTGTCTCATAGGCAAATCCACCGGTATGAGCATTAGCCTTCTCCCTCTACTTATGCACTTCACCACTAACCATGGTGCTACACTCAATAATAAGCATTTCTACCTCAGTAAATGCATCTAAGACAATACCCTACAAACATACCCACAGACCAAACTTATCCAGACAATTTTTCATTGGGGTATTCTTTCCATAAGATTCAAAGATGTATAAGGTTGACAACTAAACCAACCATAGCATTGCTTCCATATTAACTTAAGTTCTATTGATTAATGTACTGTGCCTTCTGACATGCTATCTAAATAGTTTATAATGTTTATAATCCAGTAGATACATCTCATTGATCTGTCTTTCTACAGGGAAGGTATCTTACCACAGACAATGAGAAATTGCAGCTTTAAATCAAGTGAATATAGGGGAAAGTCAAGAGAAGTCTAATTTTGAAAACTGAATATACAATACCTCAGATTTTAGAAATCCTAGTTTCTTATTCTGATTATAGGAACACGGCATTATTCACAAAGACAAGAATATTTATTTCAGAATTCCATACAGATTTCAACAGAAAGATCTTCTTTATAGCTATGCAAAGATGCATTACTGCATAGAGCAAACTATATCAAATATAATGGGTTCCTTGAAGATTTGCATTCATGTGCAACCTGCTGAAGATAGTAAATTATTATTCAGTAAATAAGTACTCATTTCTTCATTTTGCACAGAAGGAAAAGTTTGTTTATGTCTTCTATTGATCTACAACATAAAGAGCTAAGAAGCTAATAATTAATAATACTAAGCAACAACAACACTAAAATACTCATCCTTATTTTCACATTTATTGCTTATGATTTCTAAACACTTTTTCTGTTTCATTCCATAGTTATTCACATCCCAAATTTAATTGGTATTCCAGAGAATAAAATTTATATATTTGACACATTCATCTATTGTTGAGGTCTCATTTCTTCATATAAAAAGCACCAAGTTCATCCATTCCTTAATTTACTTACTATGTAAATTTGAGCATCCTTTTTTGTCCTACATTTTATTGAAACAACTCACCAGAGTAACTGCTTCTACAAAGCCTAAAGATTTCTTTCATTATATCAGATAGTGCAAATCTTTGAAAGATTGTATGCAAATATCTTCGTTTGCTACTTGAAACAAAAATTAATATAATGCAATGAATTTATTTACCGGAAATAGTATATTGTATGATTCCAACCATCAATGGCTTAATGGATTGATTGTTAAATCGATAGTATCAGGTTTCAAGAAGTTCATATGTCCAGAAATGACAGACATAGCCTAGCTCAAGCTGAATTTGAACAGGTGGTGGAGAAACATTTGTAGAGACAGACTCTAAAATTTGGAGGCTAATAACATGGGTAGCAGAAGCCATCAGAAACAACTAATACATATTTCGGAGGGCCAGATCATCAGTTTGGTTAGGTCAGGAGAGGCTGGACCCCTTGGATAGCTGGCCCATTTGTGCTCTTCCTAGGTTCTCAGCACCAGATACATGCAAGGCACCAGTACAGAAATTACCAAAACAATTGTTCCACAATTGGAGAGGTAGGCCTTTTATTGTGTATTAGAGAGAAAGCAGCCACAGGCATCTAGAAGAGTCAAGCACAGAAAGAAAAAGAAGTAGAGCAGACATGGCTAGGTCTATCTGTGAAAGAAGAACAGCAGGGCTAGGGTACCAACCCTGGTTTTATAATGGGCAACATTCTGGGAGTGAGCATAATAGGGAGGAACGAACGGGGCCAGTGAAAAGGGCCAGGGTGCTGCCAGCTTTCTCTGATCATCTCATTTTAAAACACACCCCTACCTGTAATATGTGAAGAGACTATTATTCAATATCTATAAATTATTAGAATTTAGCAATTATATTAAACCAGAAAATACTTCAGCATTAAAATAGCATATAACTCAATCATTCTGGGCAAATAGCTAATCCTCAAAGTGCACTGTTTTTGTACTTCACATGCTTTCTGAAAATAATTGAGAGCAATTTTATACTCATTTACATACTCGATTTAGTTGGCCATCATCTCATGTTATTTTCTTTCTGATGATATGAAGTTGAGTAATCTGTGTTTATTCTTTCTTGTATGTGTGGGTATGTATTAAGTTCTAGGCAGGAGGCATAAGTAAGGACATAGAAAATTGTTTGAGCCATTTGCCACACATTAATTTCAAATTATAAGTAAATCCAAACTTTAATATTTAATCATTGTATCTCATTTCAAATTTAGTGTTACTAATCTTCCTTTTAATGTATATTGGACATGTCAGGCAATACTAAAGCTATTCTAAGAGTCAAGAGACAAATCTTTACTCTTTAAATATATAATAATTCAGACTGGCTAGATCCCAGGGGAGGACGTTGCAGCCAGCCTTGAGGAGACATGATAAGTTGGGGTTGGATGGAAGGGAAGGAGGTCCTCCCCTGTTTGTGGACTTGGAGGGGGCGGGGAAGAAGGAGATGAGGGAGGGAGTGGGAGGGTGGGAGGGAGTGGGGGAGGGGGCTACGCCTGGGATTCAAAGTACCCAACCTGTGATTGAGATAAAAATAAATAAATTAAAAAAATATATATATATATAATAATTATACTGAAATTCTATAAGGGCTTTTAAATTTTTCTGTTCAGTAAATATCATAATAGCAACTTAGGGCTGGATTAACAAATCTTTGTTTCTAGTTTCATTTTATTCTATTAGAGATTTTTTGGTAAATATTTCTTAGAGCATTATCTTTCTTTTACATTATCTAGTGTTGTAGTGATCAAACATAATAAAATGTGTTGCCTCATATATTGCTGTGTCCAAAATTCAAATTACAAATAGCACTATGTAAATGAAAGCTATCTCATAAGTCCATTGAAAATTAAGATATTTATATTCAACAAAAAGTTAAAATGAATAAGTGCACATACTGTGCCATTTTGAATATCTTAACTCATGGTTAGTATTAGGTTACCTATCCCCTAATTCTTCCTAAAGTAGCACATTTCAGAAAAGATTTGCAAGAGCTAACAGCTGGAAAGTTAGTCTGTACCTTTTTTTACGTGAAGCACCTGGAGTATTTATTCAGTTTGATTGCTTAGGTTTTATATTAGTAGGTTAGATATTTTCCTGTGGTAAGTTACTGAAAGGCAAACACAGAGCTAGGACCCAGACAGAAGACAGAAGTGGGGAATAGAAAATTTTAAATGGGTTTTTATAAAAGATACAGAAACGCTGTAAAAGAAAAAAATGAACTTAAATCTTACCTAAATTTACTATGAGAAAATCTACTCCTATATCTTCATTTTAAATGAACTCAGTCATGAGTCAATAACACTATATGATGTAATCCCACTTTTAAGATATACACAATCAAAACTAGGTTGATTTTCAGGAATGTAGTTATTTTAAACATTATGTGAAGTGGCCTTATTAAGTGATCTTTCTGATTTGTGGAAATGGCTGTCTCTATACATCTTACAATCAATTTGGAGAGATTAAATTTTTAGGTACATGCTCATGAAAATCACTTTTCTCTTCTTATGGATATCACAGTTAATTAAATTGTTTTCTTAAATGACCCAAAACTTTCTTATTAATAGAAATGACATTTTAAAATCATTCATATTTCACTCAAAGATCTTTAGATTGAAATTAAGAGAAAGCATTGAAAATATTTTTCTCTCTTTTTTGCATTTTTTCAGAAGAGGTTCAAGTATTATAATTTACATTAAATATTCAGAAATAGGTGTAAAGATTAATATTTCATCATACTTTAAAATGCCTTTATATTATCTCAAGCCAATTAAAATACCATTAATGTGTTTTTCAAGTATAATTCCTGACCGAAAAATATCTATTTTGTGTTAAGCCTTCCTTTACCTATTTCCTAAGGGGAAGAGTTTAGTGGCTTTTAAATAAATTACCATACATTCAATATTGTTTCTTAAATTACTGTTTTAAGTTTCCTAAGGAATGGCCAAACACGTGTCAAATGGGAAACTCATAATGAGAAAGAATATGTCTCTAAAAATGTAGGCAAAACTGGAAGAATAGATTATATAAAAGGAAATTGAATGGTTTTGCCTTTAAAGTAAACAAGGAAGCAAGTACACTCCTGATGAAGAAGAGAACAATTCCACATCTTTCGGTGAGCAGAAATATTGGCTTCCAGAATTCACAGATATTTTTTCCAGGTTTGAAATTGCTCCCAGATAGAAAAACCTAAATAACATAAACAAGTTTATTGCATATATGTCTTTGTCATACAAAATGCATTTCTGTTTTACCCTACTTGAGGCTTATGTTTCATTATTATTAAATATGTCAGTAATGTTTTGCCTACTGGGAACATAGGCTTTCCTCCAAATTTTTCAATCTTATTCAAAACTTACTGTTGAATATCTAGCAAGGTACACCTTTTCTGTCCATTCCTTTTAAAATTTATAAATTTATAAGTATATGTTGGCATTTTATTAAATGGTTTTTCACATATAGACTTGTCAAGTAGTTGTACAAGAAAATACAAAGTCAAAATTAGTTACTCAATAATTTTGGTAGTTTGATTGAGAATGGTCTCCATGGATTTAAATGTTTGAATATTGGTTCCCATTTGGTGGAACCATGTGGGAAATATTAGGAAGTGTGGCCTTATTGTGGAATATGTGTCACCAGGGGTGGACTTGGAGGTACAAACGTATATACACAGACATATATGTGAGAATGGTCTACTGATATGAAGCCTGACCTGCTGTTTTCCTGAGGAATGTGGAAGATATTAGTACTTTGCACTATGAAAGAGATTCAACACTATAAAGGGACTTAACAGAACACTCAGCAGTGGTAGACAGCAGTGGTGGATGCCACATAAGCCACGAAGTATGCATTTACCTGTCAGTATATACATTCTCATGCAGCAGCCTCGAGACTCATGCTTGTCCTACATCAAGAGCACAGTATTTCATTTTGTCATCATGTCTTTTATTACCTCTTTCAGTCTGTGGCGTTTTCTAATTCATTTCTTATAAGTCAGGACCTGTCTATTGAATTGGACATGTGCTTTATAAAATGTGCCTTACACTGTATCAGTTTGATGTTTTCTCATTATTAGGGCATATGTTTCTCCTAGTGTCATGGTGCATGATGTGTTATTACTAGAAAGGTGCTCTTTGTATTTTCTTTTTGAGCATGTTTTCTGTTATCAAGTTGCTATAATTTCATTATTCTTAGAGATATTTACTGTGGTGACAATACAGCTATATCAGATAAGTATCCTATTCATCATTACATTTTCAAACAAATTTTACATTTTTAAAAAAAAAATATTTATTTTTATATCAATCACAGGTTAGATACTTTGCATCCCAGGCGTAGCCCCCTCTTTCCTTCCCTCCCACCCTCCTTCTCCCTCTCTCAACTCCCTCCTCTCCACCCCCTCCAAGTCCAAGAACAGGGGAGGACCTCCTCCCCTTCCATCCAACCCCAGTTCATCCTGTCTCCTCAGGGCTGGCTGCAATGTCCTCCCCTGGGATCTAGCCAGTCTGTCACTCCCCAGCTTGTATGGGGAGGGGTCAAAGAGTCAGCCATCAAGTTCATGACTGAAACAGTTCCTGTTTCCCTTGCTAGGGTCTTCAGTCTGACCTCACCGAGCTATCATGGGTCCCATCTGAGTGAGGGTTCCAGGCCACATCCACACATGGTCCTTGATTGTAGAAACCATCTACTACAAGACCCCTGTGCCTTGCTCAGTTTGGTCTTTGTGGAGCTCTTGTTCTCCCCAAGTCTCACCAACCTCCCCCATTTCTATCATCACTTCTCGTCCTCTGCCAAAGTCTTGATCACGAATCTTAATATCTGCTGTGATACATTGCTACATTGACCCTCCCAGAGGTCCTCCTTGGCATGCTCCTGTCCTGTTGCTTGTTTTCTCCTCCACTCAATGTCCATCCCATTTGTTCATCCAATGAGCATTGATCATAACAACTTGGGTCATCCTTCCTGTATATCCTCCCTAGGTGTGCAGATTTCAGCTTGACCTTCCTATCCTATAGGTCTATATAAATGAGTATATACCAATTGTTTCTTTCTGCTTTTGGGATACCTCACTCAGGATGATAGTTTCCAGGTGCCACCATTTGCCTACAAATTTCATGATTTCCTCCTTTTTAATTGCTGAGTAGTATTCCATTGTGTAAAAGTACCACAATTTCTGTATCCATTCCTCAACTGAGGGACATCTGGGTTGTTTCCAGGTTCTGGCTATTACGAATAAAGCAGCCACGAACATAGTTGAGCAAATGTCCTTGTTGTGTACTTGAGCATCTTTTGGATATATGCCTAAGAGTGATAGAGCTGGGTCTTGAGGAATCACTATTCCTAATTGTCTAAGAAAGCGCCAAATTGATTTCCAGAGTGGTTGTACACGTTTGCATTCCCACCAGCAATGGAGGAGGGTTCCTCTTTCTCCACAACCTTCCAGCATGCATTGTCACTAGAGATTTTGATCTTAGCCATTCTGGTGGGTGTAAGATGAAATCTCAGAGTCCTTTTGATTTATATCTCCCTGATGGCTAAGGATATTGAACAT
>CM053762.1:61488006-61529589 GCA_028658305.1 Pachyuromys duprasi | reverse complement strand
AGTTTTTCCTGGGAGTATCTGGGTGTCCCTTGGACTTTTCCACTTGATTTCCCCACCGTAGGAATTCTGCTCACCTGGCAGTCGCAAACGCTGGTGTTTTAGGTCCCAGATCTCAGTCTCCGGGTCGCTGTGCCTACACTATTGTCCTGCTCTTCAGACACAGTGTCCTCCTGGGGCAGCCATCTTGGATCTCCCTCAAGCTTGAATATTTATATTATCATCTTAGTAAAGGGAAAATATTGATGACACTTAGACATTTTCTTACAGTCATGACTAAAAACTGTTACATTTTACAAATGACAGAAATTTCCTTCAAAATGATGGAAAAAACATTCCAAAATTTTCTGATTTTTTTCTGACTAATGCTTTTTAGGTCCCTAAGGATTTAGTTGAAGGGCCAGGCTAAAACAGTTTCTAGTTGTACAGTTCTTTTCTTCTTTTAAGGAACATGCATAGAATCCTTTGATGAGACATGTGTTACTAACCATTGTTTTATATATGGCTGGCTGTAATACAATGCAAGGGTAATAGGTAAAGAAAATCACTCTACTCATAGTAATAGTTATGTTCCTCTTAGTGGCTGCAATCTGGTGTGCCTGCTCTAAGGACTGAACAACTGCTTACATGTCTGTAGTTTAACACCATGCTAAGGATACAATTTTTATTTTCAACCTTGGAAGATTGCTTTCTTTCAGCTTGTTTATAATCATATTCTATACCCAAAGAAAAAGAAGGATCATAGAGAATGGGGACATGCACATCCAGAAATAATCATATAATAACAAATTATATAGTGTTGAAAATTGGCCATTACTGCCCAAATAAAACTAACAGGAAGACACATTCTGCATAAGCAATAAATACTACCTAGCTGGATTTTCTTGACATGCTTATTATAAACTCCATGCTAATGGGCTCTGCTAAGAAGAAGATTTAATTCATGAAACAATAAGCATTCATCCACATCTATTTATCTATTCTTCCAGCAAACATGAATTGGATAGATGGAACAGGGGATATGCAGGGCAGAGTAAGATTGCACTATCTTTGACTATGCTATGGTTAAGTAAAGGTAAATGACTGGTTAGTTAACAATGAGAAATGGGCTATGAGAGGGGCTAAGCTGCTGATAAGGGGCATGGAGGAGAGTCAACAATAGGGAAGGCTTTCTGGAGAAGCTGACACTCTAGAAAGGTAACTTTAAAGGTCATGTCTGTCCAATTTATACTAGAAAATTACAGAGCAATAGGTGATTTGAGGCTATTCATTCACTGCATAACCATAAGCAAACTGCTTTTTGTTTCCAAGCCTTGTCTCTTCTCATTTGTAAAATGCTAATAAATTAACAATGCTGTTGTGATGCTAAATGTCTAATAGAAATAAGGCTGCTAGACAATGTGCAGCATGTAACGGCAAATAATGGGTACTTTATCAATGTTGTTTTACTGATTTGTTGAATGCAGGACACATATGCTATTATCATTAATTTATGAGTGTACAAATTGAAGCACAAAGATCTCATAGCACGTGTGTGACAGATACAGGTTTCTTATTGTAAGCTTCTGAATATAAACCCAGAAAGCATGATCCCTTTTTCTGCTTTGAGCATTTGAAATATTAAAATACCTGAGCACAGGGTATCCTACACTGTCTCCATGCCAAGGAACATGTTCTTTATCCTCTAGCTTTCTCATATGAAGAGTATATTCCTCTGTGTAGCAAAGTAATTAGACACTGTTTGGAAGACATCATAGTAGACAGTAGGAAATACATAACCAGTTAAACAGTATTGTGTTTTAGTCATGAACTACATGATATGTAGTTCACATACGACTTCTATAATGTGTGATTCTTTCTATAGATATATAGGCATCTGTTAAAAATATTTATATATTGTGAATTTTTACAAAGAATTTGAAGGAATATAAATAAAATAAGCAGATAACAAAACAGAGTTTTGCAAATTAAAACTATATAAAAAAACCTGAACTAAGAGCTGGTTAGAAGGCTCAATAAATAAACTGATTGCTGTACAGCCATGAGGACCTGACATGGTACAAAGAACACCATGTAAAGCCATGGGCATACTGGTACCTGATCACAGGCCACTGATTGCAAAAGACATACACACATGCCTAGGACTCACTGGCCAGCCAACCACATAAGACTAGAAAGCTCCAGGCCAGTAACAGACTTTGTCCACAAAACAAGAAACACAGCTCCAAGAAATGACACCGAAACTTTATTTCTTGTCCCCAAATACATAAATGTAGACCTATACCCACAACTGCTCTTATGCATGGCACCTATACAGACATGAACATGTATACAAGCAAGTGAACAAAAATAAACCAATGATACTATAGAAACTAAGAAAAAGAAAATAAAAAAATCATGAGTTACTGCAGTCTTATATCATTTTTATCTGGTGCAAACGTGTCACTTTGGATTGGATTTGACATGAAACCCATACCTGATACTACTAAAGCTGTTAATAATCTAAGAAATGAATTTTAATCTTGCAGCATGGCTCCTCTGGCAAGAGATCACATCCAAATACGTTTTAGGTCTATGTGATCTGGCTAGGATACAGACACTTAGTACACTCCTTTAATACTAAACAATGAAACTCTAGCTAGAATACAGACATACTTTTGTACACCCCTTTAATCCCAAACTATGATATGATTAGTTTACAGAAGGAAGCATCAATGTTTGAAAGTGAGATCTAACTGAGGGGCAGACAAAATGATGAATCAGATAAAGTTTTGACATAATGAGTCAGAGATAAGATACTCCAACTCTAATGAGAACAGCACAAGAAAGAGAGGCTACTTAAGAGCAGCACAAAGAGAGAAGGTAATAGTAGTAATAGTACTACTACTACAAGTAATAGTAGAATATGTGAAGTGTGAGTAGTGTGTGTGTCTGTGTGTATTTGTTTTTGTATATGTATATTGCACATGTGCAGCATTTTACCAGGACAATTTTTCAGAGACAAGCTAGACATAGGTGAAGATAGAATGAGCCAGAGAGTGAGAAGGAACCAGAAGATGAGAATGTATTGCCAAAGTTAGTAAGGTCAAGAAGAGCAATTCAATCAGAAGCTGAGAGAAGCTGGTTTGAATCAGTTAGCTTGGAGAGGAGTCTGGGCCAGAACAGCTGAGTTGAACTAATCAGCCTAAGTTCAGAACGAACTAGAAATGGTGAGCAAATTGAGCAGCAAGTCTCAGAGGCTGAAACATTCTAGGCCTAGTTTAGCAGAAAGAGGCTGGAGGCTGAACCCTTCAAGGTTCATGTTACAAAAGTTTAGATTTTTTAATTAAATTTTTATTTTTAAATATTAATTATAGTTTACTTACTTTGTATCACAGCTGTAGCCCCCTCCCTCATTCCCTCCCAATCTCATCTCTTCTCCCTCATCTCTTCCCTGCCCTTCTCTAAGTCCACTGATAGGGAACATTCTCCTCCCCTTCCATCTGACCCATGCTTATCAGTTCTCATCTGGACTGGTTGCATTGTCCTCCTCTGTGGCCTAGCAAGGCTGCTCCTCCCTCAAGGGGTGGGGTGTGTCAAAGAGCCAGCCACTGAGTTCAGGTTCCCCTTACTAGAACACCCACTTGTACACTGAGCTGCCATGGGCTACAAGGACATGAGCTCCATAAGGACCAAATATATCTGGGCACAGGGGTCTTTTCTGAGACTGATTCTCCAACCAAGGACCATGCATAGACATAACCTAGAACCTCTTCTCAGACACAGAAGTTTAGATTTTATGGAGGCTAGAAGCTTGTAGGCTTAGGCCTAGTAATAGCTAGAACAGAGAAAGAGAGAAAAAAAAAAAAAACACTCTGGGCTCAGCCAAAGCCTTATATTGGTACAGCTTGGGTAGAGCTCTCATCTTATTCCCTCCTCTAAAGAAGTGAAAGTAACATTTACATTTGGCCACCAACTTTTACAAAATTCTACTATAATTATTTTGTCAAAGGAAGATACCAACCAAAACATTTCTTATGCCAAATTGTTGTACCCATAGATCAGTGCATATTTCAACCCCTATCAGAGCAGCTTCTTGCAATAGATTATTATTAACACAGAGATCCACAAATGGACAATGTGGAAAGAGTAAGAGACTTTGGAGTAATCAGCCCTAAATGAGATGTCCTTATCAAAGTCTGTCCTTCAAGGTTCAGAGATACATGAAGGAGATAAAACAGAAAGATTGTCAAGACTAGTGTTGAGGTATGACACCAAGGAAATAGCATCTTTAGGACACAATAAGACTGAGGTACATAGGAGCTCATGGACTATGGCATCATGCACAAGTTCAAACCAGAAAAAAATCTTAGCACTGAGAAGAGTAAGTGGATACCAGGTCTCACTCCTAACCAAGATGATATTTGCAATTGATAACCTGCTTAGAAAGAGAAAGTCAGTCAGGGCAGAGTAACCATACTCTACAGCAGACCCCATGGCCAGCAACACATGGCAAACAGAAAACAGATTGTTTTAAAACAGTTCTGGGTGGTTTTGATGTGTTTCTTAGTTATGTAGATGCATATTCCCGCCTAAAGTTTTGAATAGGGTCACAAAACTGCCACATCCATATTTGGAAAGGGCTGGTGTGTTTTAGAAGCAATCTCATTTGAGAACCAATTACTAAGAAAAGTCAGAGGAAGTATATTTACATCAAAACACAGAACAACAACAAAATTTTTAGGTGCTGTATAGATTTTAGCTTCCATTTACTTATTTTGACCTAGGGACCTTATTTTAAGATCACTTCCCTCTGACAGGGCTGTTTTGCCAGGCCAGAGGGAAAGAATATGCACTCAGTCCTTATGAGACTTGATGTGCTGGGACAGGTTGGTGTTGATGGTGCTCCCCTCTTCTGAGGAATAGGGAGAGGGAGGGGCAAGAAAGGAGGAAGGTAGAACTGGGAGGAGAGAGGGAAGAGAGCTAGGGTCCAGATGTAAAGTGAATGAATAGATAAACACACAAATGACATTGACAGTTTCCTAGCAGACAGTGGCCTGGTGATTTGCATGTGAATGACAGTCAACCTGGTTTAGGAAGAGAAAAATGGCAGGAGAAGTTCTTAGTGAAACTTTGTGGGTACCCAGAGTGAGTGATGTGGAAACTAGAAACAGTCTTTAAATTGAAGAGGGAGTGAGGAGAACTTGTCATTCATCTACAGGGTTGGGTCCCATTGCCCTCCTTCACTCCATTCCAGCCTTTATTTTTTCTACCCACCATTTTTTGGATCTCTATTCCCTCACTTAAATTTCCTAAGTGCCTTTGGTTTATTGTAGTTTTCCAAGTAGGTAAATCTTTTCATTCCTTCTCTGAGACAGCCCTGACAATCCCATCACAGCAAGCCTCTGAATATTCAAAGAAGCACATCAATAGTGAAGTTTTTGTTGTTGTTGTTGTTGTTGTTTTTTGTGGGTGGCTCCTCAAATGCAGGTAGCTTCCTCCCTATCCAAGATTCACTCTTCCCTCTCTGCACAGCATCCATATATTCTGGTGGGCCACCATTTTGATGTAGACCTCAGTACTGTGAATCAGTGATTATTTCCTCAAATTACAGCAGAGACAATAGTGCTATTTTGGTAAACCTCATTAACTTATTTGTATATTTGTGACTTTATAAATGCCTAGCTGTTCTATTTAGATACATATAAATTGGAATACTCCCAAATTAACATCCATGAAGACAAAAGACCTTCTCTCAACTGACAAATATGTCTCCATAATGTTTTAACGTTCAATATGTACCTTAATGAATAATTTCTGAGTCAGGGATGTACCAAAAGAGACAATGACATTAATAATCACTTTTCTATCATGTTTTTTCTATACTTTTCAGTTACCATATTTTAGTTAAATGCAGGAATGATATCATATGGAGGCTCTCTAACACTCATGGTTGTATAGCTAGATACAGGAAAAAATTATGTTTAGCAGTGGTTTCACTGCTTCCTGGAATAGTAGAAAATAGAATAAAATCTCCTGTCTTGAACATGCTGTAGCCTGTTGGAATCATACAGAGAATCTAGCCCTAGCATGATACAGCACATCACAAAACACTTATTCTAAGTAGTACTGTATTCATAAAGTATAACCAAGTTGTTCTGGTGTAGATGTGAATGTGAAGATTAATTATTGCCAAGAGTGTGAACTGCAACATTACCGGGTAGATCCCATTTTCCGAAAACTGCAGGATGAGTTGGTATTTGCTGGGTGAACAAACAGGAGCAGACAGCACAGTCAAAGGAACAGTAAGTTCAGAAAGACAGGGAGTCATAAAAAGGTAATATTACATGCTCTGAGAAAGGTGAAAATTACAGATTGCCTGAAGCCCAGAGGCCTATGGGAAATTACAATATAAGGAAATGAAGCTAGAGAAGTAGTTCTGGGCCAAGTGGTAAAAAGATTTATGCCTCAAATAAAGGCGATGATCTTGTACAAGTCAGTTTGTGTTACCAGGGGAGCCACATAACCATTTTTTTTAAGGTAATGGAAGCAGAGTTGCCAGTCATTGAGTGCTTCCTAAAGCCCCCATCCTTTCTTCATAGGCACTTCACTCTTGTAATCCCATAAAATTAATTCTCCAGAACAGCACTATGAAGTAGAGAACATGAATCTCATTTTACAAGTGACCAATCTAAGCCCAATAGAAGTTAGGAAAGTTACTCCTGTTCCCAGGTCTCACAGGCACAGAGGTATCCTCTGGGTAAGACTGCTAAATTTTCATCAGGGACAGAAGCAAGTCTTCAGAAACAGAGTGACTGGGGTATAAAATTTGAAGATTTAAAGAAATACTCAATGTCAAGGTCTTTAAAGCATAAACTCTAAACTCAGACTACCTCATATACCTAGTTCTCTCTATGCCCTCTTATCAGCTAACGACAAACTTGAGTCATAATATTTTTACTTTTTAAAAGTTTCATCAACTGATTTTTCTCTAATCCCAGATATTTTCAATTTTCACCCCTTGACTCTCAGATCTTTATAGTCTTAGAAAGGTGCTTCTAGTTTTCTACCAAAAAAGTAATGGTTTTCACATCTTAATGGGTTTGTCTATCTTAAAATCCAAGTCCCAATTTAATCCCTGTGAAGAAGTCTTAAGTAGGTGGAAATTTTATGTTGTCTGAAAAGGGGCTTTTGAAGTATGATCAAGATTAGATAAGGTCACATAGAGTCAGAAAAAATGAATATTGATGCTTTTAAGACTAGAGAAAGACTAGAGGTTTCACATGTTCTCCCTATGTCTTGTCCTATGTTGCTCTTCACTTACTCGGACCTTCACTGCCTGGAGTTTCGTGACTTTAGACCAGATTCAGAGCCAAAATACGCCCGTGTTATTCAGCACTCACACAGCTGTGACACTGTATTATTAGCAATGGAAAGTGAGATAATTGAGTGGGACTACATTGAAAATAAAATTTTGTTAAACTGATCAACTCCACATATTAAATAAAGAAGAAATATTGTGTTTGATAGGAAAGATTTTAAAACTAGCATACTATCTCAGGTCTGCCTGTGAGGCTGAGACTAAAAATTAAATAAGCAGTATCTGTAGCAAACTATTTCAAGTATGTGGAAAAATTATGAAGTACAATTATATAATCTTAGATATATAAATGTTTTTAAATTTTAATTATATATATATTTATTTATTACAATTTATTTGCTTTGTATCCCTGCTGCAGCCCCCTTTGTCATCTTCTCCCAGTCCCAACTAACCCTCCTTCTTCTTCCCCTATGCCCTTTCCCTAGTACCCTGATAAAAGAGGACTTCCTCCCCTTCTATCTGACTCGAGCTTATCAGGTCTCATCAAGGCTGGATGCATCATCTTCCTCTGTGGCCTGGCAAGGCTGGCCCTCACCAGGGGAAGTGATCAAGAGCTGGCCAATGAGTTTATGTCAGAGAGAGCCCCTGTACCTCTTACTCCCGGGAACTCACTTGGAAAGTGAGCAGCCAAAGGGCTTCCATTGAACAGGGGGTCTAGCTCCTCTCCATGCATGCACATTAGTTGATTCATCAGTCTCTGAAGGACCCTTGGGGCCCAGATGTTTGTCTCTATTGGTCTCCTTGTGGAGTACCTGTACTCTCCAGGTCTTTCTATCTCCCCTTTCTTCCATAAGATTCTCTGGACTCTGCCTGAAGTTTGGCTATCAGTCTCAGCATCTGGTTCCATACCCTGATGGGTAGAGTCTTTCAGAGACTGTCTGTGGTAGGCTGCTGTCCTGTTCCCTGTCTTCTTCTGCTTCTGATATCTATCCTGTTTGCCCTTCTGAATGAGGATTAAGCCTCTTCTCTAGGGTCCTCCTTGCTGTTTAGCTTCTTTAGGACTAGTTTTTAGTATGTTCATCCTATTCTATATGGCTAATATCCACTTACAAGTGACTATAAACCACGTATGTCTTTCTGCTTCTGTGTTACCTCACTCAGGATGGTCTTTCCTACTTCCATCCATTTGCCTACAAATTTCAAGATTTCCTTGTTTTTAATTGCTGAGTAGCATTCCATTGTGTAAATGAAGCAATATTTCTGTATCCATTCCTCTGTTGAGGAACATCTGGCTTATTTCCAGATTCTGGCAATTACAAGTAAAGCTGCTATGAATATAGTTGAGCAAATGTCCTTATTGAATGGTGGGACATCTTTGGGAACATGCCTAGAAATGGTATAGCTGGATCTTGAGGTAGCACTATTCACATTTTCTGAGAAAGCACCTGATTTATTTCCAAAGTGGTAGTACAAGGTTACATTCCTACCACGAATGAAGGAAGGTTCCCTTTCTCCACATCTTCTCCAGCATGCATCATCTCTTGAGTTTTTGATCTTAGCCATTCAGAGAGGTGTGAGGTAAAGTCAGGGTCATTTGATTTTCATTTCCCAAATGACTAAGGATGCTGAGCTTTTCTTTATGTGTTCTTCTGCCATTCAATATTCCTTTGTTGAGAATTCTCTGTTTAACTCTGGTACCTCATTTTTCAGTTGGATTTCTTGGTTTGTTGGTGTTTAATGGCTTCAGTTTTTTTTTTTTCTAAATGTGTTCTACGTATTACCTTTCTGTCAGATGTAAGGTTGGTGAAGATCCTTTCCCAGATATCCAGTTAAACCAGCACCATTTGTTGAACATACTGTCTTTTTTCCATTGTATGCTTTTAGCATCTTCGTAAAAAATTAAGTTTCTATAAGTGTATGGGTTTATTTCTGAGTCTTGTATTTGATTCCATTGATCCATCATTCTATTTCTATGCCAGTACCATGTCATTTTTATTACTTTTTCTCTGTACTACAGCTTGAGATCAGGATGGAGATACCTCTAGAAGATCTTTTGTTGTACAAGATTGTTTTAGCGATTGTTTTTTTTTTTTCATATGAAATTGAGAATTGTTCTTTCAATGTCTGTAAAAAATTGTGTTGTTGTTTTGATTGGAATTGCATTGAATCTGTAGATTGCTTTTGGTAGGATAGCTATTTTCACTATTTTAATCCTACCGATCCATGAGCACGGGAGATCTTTCCATCTTCTGATATCTTCTTCAATTTCTTTCTGCAGAGATTTGAATTTTTTTTTTCAAACAGGTCTTTCACTTGCTTGGTTAGAGTCACACCAAGGTACTTTATGTTATTAGTGGCTATTGTGAAGGGTGTTGTTTCCCTTGTTTCTTTCCTTCCCCCAGGTAACTTCCAAGGGAAAAAAAGCCCTCAGGTGTTTAAATTCTCCTTCAGATTACACATTTTCATGTTAATTTAGAAATTATATATTTCCAATTTTCTGTTAGGGTATATAGCTAAAGGACGGAAGTCAGCACAGAAGGTATCAATTAAATTTTGGAAGTTAAAGTGGTATATGATCCAGGGTATAGACGTAAGTCAAAGGGATAAAGTACTATAATAATGAGATTTTAGTGAAGACTTTCCATAAATTTGAAGGTGAGCAGGGAATGGGATATGGATGGACTTAAAATGAAGCAATGGAGTAATTGTTCTACAATATAAAAAATGTCAACAATCTGAATAAAAACACTGCAAGAGGGCTATCAGCCTGAGAGTGGGGCCTTGGTGAGTGTAGGGTTTAAGGAGTTTATATGGGATTGGCTAGGGGAGAGACGGGAGGAAGAAAGTGAAATCATTCTAATTCAATTAAAAATAAAATACTTTTAAATCAAAGAGTCTGGCTCTTCACAATCCTAAATTATGTGTAGAAGAATAAATTCTAAGCAGTATATTATCAGATCACTTTGCTATCATCTGATCCATCAGCTGGGATCCAGGAAGATACACAAACAGTAATTTATCTGCCAAGTACAGTTGCCTCTTTATGGCTCTTTATTTTTATTTATTTTTATTTTTTAAGTAACTTACTTATTTTTATATTAATCACAGGTTATGTACTTTGTATCCCAGGCTCTTAATATAAAGTTGCAAAGGGGCTATCTTCCACTGTTCTACTCAATGTAACGAAAATGTCAGTGACACATAAGGATAAAAATAAAGTTAATTGACATCCCCAGAAGATTATATATTGCTGGAACTATCAAAATGATTTTAAGAACAATGTCATTTTAATTATGTCAACAGAATTCATAAAACACGAGTTTTGGAGACAGGACTATGCTTGTCTGTATCAGGGTCCTGGAAAATATTGTCAGATTTGCAGTTTACTATGACTCATGGTTATTGTATATAACATAAGAATCAAGTCAGAAAAATGAGAAGAAAATAAGGCCCAGAGGGATGGTGTAGTGGGAAAGCACTGGTCACCCAAGCATGAGGACTGGAATAGGATTTGTCAAAACCTACAGAAAGCCCTGTGTTGTATCTGCAACCCAGTGCTCTCATCAGGAGACAGGAAGTGAGACAACAAAGTTTCCTGGGAAGCTTATGGGCCAGCTAGCCTGACGTACACAGAGTTGAACAGCTAAAGACCCAGAAGATGCCTCCTGCAAAATACCTGGCTTCTATTCTTCATATACTTGCAGGAAAATTACTTTCTTTGCCTAATGATATTTTGACACCTGTGTAAACCATCCCAGAGCAGTGTAGTTCACCTGATTTTTGCTGTCTAGATTTTTTAATAATATCTATTGGGTAGGTATGCTCTACTACTTTTCCAGACTTGATGCCCAAAGGAAAGCCCATGCCTTCCACATAACTAACATTTTTTAATATAAATTGACTTCTGAAAGTGGTACAGTATTCCTCCAGGCCACAGGTACAGCTTAACTCCAGGCAGAGCATCATGGTTCCCAGAGCTCAACTGTGAGAAAGGAGAGTGTGGAAGACAGATGCCACCAGGAATCATGACTGGCCTAGGATGCTAATCTAGGGATGCGGGAAGAACTAGGAGCAGGGATAGCTGCTGTATTGAATGGTGTTCTTAGTATGCAGAGCTGGGGAGGCTTGACTGATTCCCCCTGGGGGGAATGCGCTAAATTGCTTTCTTCTGAGACAACTCAGAGCTCAGCAGTAGTTTATAAGATGGCCAAATTTTATTCATGAATTATAGTCCACCCTTTCTGAGAAAATTTCAAAGAAGGTTGTTGCAAAAGAACATGAAAAAAGATGAAATCAAAATGTTCCTTGGAGAAGGTCAGATAAGTGCTTGTAAATCTCCCTGAACTTCCTACATGAAAGAATATTTCAAACAATCTTTCTCCAAGTTTTCTTGTTCAAGGAAATATTGTTCTTTGTGAAAGAAAGGCATGTGGGGATACAGAAGTTGGTTTTGCAATATCTAGTTTTCAAGCCCCATACAAAACCTGCCAGTGAGTTTATTCAGACTTGCTCTTTCTGTGCACCAGAATTCATAAGGAAGGAAAGTGATGCATGTGAGATAATATATTATTGTGTAGTAGGTACTCATGTACCTGGGGTAAAAACATAATTTGAGAATTTTAGCACATGTAAGTGGCAATCTCTATTCCTGGAGCTTTTTTGCAAAGAAATGTCGTTATTCTTTGGGACACCCAGGACACTTCAATTACCTCTGCCTGATGAAAGAAAGAAGGAAAGAAAGAAAAGGAAGGAAGGAAGGAAGGAAGGAAGGAAGGAAGGAACAGGAAAAGAAAGAAAGAAACGAAGAAAGGAAGGATGAGTAAAAAAAAGGAAAAGAAAAAAATTGCCTCCAAACAGTCTTTTGAATTACTTTCACTATCTTTTTCATCATTTCGTTTTATAAATTTTATATTAGGAATTGTATGCTTTGGAGTGACCAAGTCCTTGAATCTGGCAGGCCTTTTGATGGTGTCCCTTTATAGAAAGAAATGAGAACTTTCATTTACTGTTCACACTCATTACTCATGCAGACTGGATGTTTGTAGTTCAGCAAAATGTCACTTCCCCGACTCCAAGCATGAGCACTGAGGGTTAGGTTCATTTTTAATTCTAGAATGTGGCTCTATTAAAGAATTCACTAAAACTGTTTTATTCATTTCTTTAGAAAGTGGAAAATATTCTTCAGAATTTCAGACAAAAAGTATTGTCAAGGCCCAGTGAAATGTAACCCTTGGAAGCGGTAAAATGGCCTTACTTTCAGGGTGGCAATGAAGCTTTCAAAATATGACTTCCTTAATCCTGACAGATAAGAAGAGCTAAAATCTGTCAACAGTGCAGGGCAGCCTTTCCTTCAGCAATCTCCTGCACATATCATGCTTGTACTCACCTAGCTGGGAGCCCCAACCTGTATCTTATAATATCATTTGTCAGCTTTTAACATGGTATAATTTCAGCTTTTAAAAATATCTTCCAGGAGAAGGAAAATAGCAGTAAACTTTTTGAGCCTTTACTTTGTACGAAGTATTGTGATAGCTAGAATATATGTGTTATCTAATTAAACTTTATAGCAACCTTATGGCGTGGGCATTGTATGTGTTTTGTATTTAATAATATATTGTACATAAGTATACTAGTTTGTCAAGACTCATATGAATTAATTTTGTTACAATCATCCATATATTTGAATGCATATATTAGAAGTCATTTTTTTGAAAAATTTCAATAACTCCTCAGCTTCCTCAGACTCCTCAGACTCATGGCAAGTCAGCTAACAGTAAAATATATATATATATTTTTTATATATATTTTATATATATATAATTTATATAGTATATATATAAATATATATATTATATATATAAATATATAAATATATATATTATATATATAAATATATAAATATATATATTTATATATATATTATATATATATATATTTTTTTTTGTAGATTTGGAATTAGGGAGACTGAAAGCAAATCCCCAATGTAATTTTCTGATGCTGAGTCTGTTAATTATCTAAGTAGGAACCTCTGTTTTTTTGAGAATAAGGAGTGCATCAGATTACAATAACTTTAAACTCTAGAGATACCTGAGCTGTCCAACAGCAAGCTATGCTTGCTAAAATGTATCAGGTCATTTGGCAACAATGGAACTGATTTTATGAGGTACTTAAACCCCTTCTAATTAACTGTACCACTCTGCTCACTGCTGGAGAGAGAGCGCTCTTCCAGCACCTGAGGTATGTGGGAAACTTGAGCATCTAAGATATTAATCATAAGGACCAACATGGAAAGTTCATAGAGGGCTGGACTGAAAATACTTGAATTTGTAGCAGAGAGACAGGTATGAACATAACAAAATATAATAGTCACTTTGTTTCTTTTACTACTTAAATAATTTATTTTTAAGTCACAGTCATAAAATAAAATATGGGATGTTACAACATTTGGTTCGACTCCAGTTATTTCATGAAGAAACCCATCCATGTTCCCAGACAGTTGTCTTCCTCTGTGTCATTACGTCTGGAGGCACAATGAGTTCTCCCTCTGGATCATGAGAGGACAAGTTGTGTACAGCCACACCATTTTCTTCACATCACAAAAAAAATATTTCAGAACGAAAGATACTGAAACCCTGCAAGAGTCTGGCAACCCAGTTCTATTTTAATCACAGATTCCCAATGCCTAAGACCTATGTATAGACCAGTTCCTTTATTCATTAGGAGGTATTAAAAATTCAAGCTGCTACAGCTAAAGACTTAAGAGCTTCTCTGGCTTCAAGGTTAAACATTGAGGTTAATTAAATTTGGATGAAAAACTGGTTAGAGGGCATCCCTAGAGATACCAGCCGACCCCACGCCAGCATCAATTCCTAATATATTTACAGTCACTCAGGTTTACCAGGTACCATACCCTGTGTTTGGAGATGCACATTGTTATTTAAAATTGTGAGTAATATAATGCAATACGATTTAAATGAGCTGCCCAAGGCACAGAGCTGGTATGTGGCCTAGACAAACTTTATGTTACACTTATTGTCAGATCATCTCACATTTAATAGCATATTTGTAGTATCTGTAATTAACCATCCAATTATGAGATACAATCTCCATAAAATAACTAGTGGAGGTTAAGGAACTCTCTGTGCAGTAAAGATAAAGCCATTGACACATAGTGTAAAAACCTGAGGTCCAAATCCCAGCAGCCAATTAAACACCAGGCACAGTGAGTGGCATATATCTATCACACAGCACAGAAGAAATGCATGAAATTCTAAATCCATATTATCTACCAAAATCAAATCCAGAAGATATAGATAACTTAGGTAAACCCATTATCATCAATGAGAGTGAAAGTGCAGTCAAAAGTCTTCACATAAACACAATCCCTGGATCAGATATATTCACAGTTGAAATCTATTAAACTTTCAAGGAAGATCCAATGAATACTTTTCAGTTTGTACCACAAAAGAGGAAGGGAATGAACATTACCAAATTCATTCTAATAAGCCAGTATTATCCTGATAAATAAATGAAAATAAAACTCACAATATGAAAGGAAAAAGTTTCCCTGATGAACGTCGATGCAAATTTTCTCAACAAAATACTTACAAACTGAATTTAGGAACATATTAAGACCATATATGGGCTTCATCCTAAATGTGGAAGGTTGGACCAACATACAAAAATCAAATTATACTATGTAAACAGACTTAAGAGCAGAAATCACATTATCAGTTTAAAGAATACGGAAAAGTTATTTAACAAAGTTCAACATCACTTCATGTTAAACATCACTCAGACATTAAGGATAGAGTATACCTCAAAAGAAGAGTAGGTTTTAGAAAACAAACCTATACAGAACATCACACTAAGCAGAGGTAAAATGAGATAATTTTCTTTAAGATCTTAAATGAGACAAATATTCTGACGATGGCCTCTATTGTTCAGGATAATTCTCATATATTAGCTATAATGATCATACAAAAGATATAAACATGTGAAAAATAGAAAGAAAGATATCAAACTTTCCTTGTTTCAGATGATACGGTTTTATGCTTAAAAGTTCATATAAACCACTAGTAAATTCTGAGATCTAACAAACACTGTCAGTAAATTTGCAGAATGCAAATATCAATTAAAAAAAAGAAGTAGATCTTTATTGTCGAGAGTCCTCTGAGTATATTTTACAAGGATTATTCTTTTCTTATTGATCTCTTCTCAACCACAAGAACCATAAAGTACCTTTCTTTAGATCATCAGCATGAGATTCTGCTATGTATTGAATATGTTCCCAGATTTCTTGTGTTTTAGAAACTTAACCTTCCATGCCACAGATGAGGTGAGAGTTTTTAAGCCTTAAAAGTTCCCTCCTCATGAATGAACTGATGGTATCATTGGAGTGGGTTCTTTCTGCAGTGATGAGTCTTTTCAAAAGTATGTTTAACTCCCAGTTATTCTTTGTGCATTCCCTGATGTCACGGGACTCCCATCATAAAAAATGCCCTCAGTAGATGTGGACTTTCAAATCTTCAGGACGGTGGATTAAACACATGAATGTTCATTTCTAAAGTTCTCCTGCTAAGGCATTTATTATAGTGCAGCAACTAGGATAAAACAGCCTTATACATGTTACATCCGCAGATGCTGGGCCCTCCTAACTATGCAGACTCTAGTCCACCTAGTCCATCCTTGTCCTATAGCATTCCTTAGTCATTGCTGAAAGCTGATGTGTCTTCATTGCCTCACTGAAATCTTTCCAAGTGAAGCAGAAAAATGGGAGGTCTGTATGTCCTGGATTCACCTGTCTTTAAGAGTAGACACTTTGTCCTTTAATTTAATTTTCTGCTAGATCAAAAAACAAACAAACAAACAAAAACAACAAAAAACCCCAAAGAACAAAAAACAAAAAACCCAAACCCACAAAAACAAAAGCAAATACAAATTACATTTTGTTAATAAAATTAACTATTGTTATAATTAATGTTTTTGGAGTACTGTCATGCAAAACTGTAAACATAGTATCTGTTGTTATTTCACAGTACAGCATCACAGTTCAGTGATCAGAACAGAGATTAGACAGTGTGCAAAGCATGAGATATGTAATACATCAAAATCATTGGTAGAGTTTACATGACTTTCATTCTGCCATAAACAGAGGATGGATTTTCCATTTTGTACACTTGTCTATTTCTTTATTTCAGACAAACTATTAGAATTGGAGTTTCTAGTTCAAAGAGCATGCATATGTCTTTCTCTAGAATATTGAAAGTGTTTTCGCTCTAATAGAAGAGGTAATTAAATAAGCTCAGTTCTTTAAAAAATACTAAGGTAAGCAAAATATGACAATTTTTGATTGCAGTTGGTAAGAAATGCTGATGTCAGTAAAACTTTTCTTTTTTCATTTTGTTTTATTTGTTTGCTTTGCATATCTGTGCCTTGACAAATGTGCCTTTGGCTTCAAGGCCAAGATTTAGATAGAGGCACTATATCTAGCAGCCTGACTGACAGCAGGTAAGGTAGGCTCTAAAAAGGAATATTAGCAAATGCCAGAGACCAGTTGCAACGGTGTTAAGACACAATGGGGACAGGAACAGCACTAGTAGGAAGGCTTGCATTAATTTTAGGGGGAGGTAGTCAATCTTCTCATCCAAAGTTTTAGGGGGGGCATTAGTAATTCTTTGGACTTTCATCCTTCCTTAGCCACTCTTGTTTGTTTTCTCTTTTTTTTCTGTTAAAAATGGCCTTTGTGTTGACTTGCATCTTACTTGTCCTAAGTAGATTGCATTTTACATGGTTTAATCATTGATTTTTTAGGAGACTAACATTTCTGGTTTTTGAAGTTCTCTTTAATATTATAAACAGGCTCCAAATATCACGGACTTTAATACAGGCTGTATTGCATGGCAGAGAGAATGTCATCGGATGTGCTATCTGCCACTCTTTATCCAGACCATTATAATTTTACCACCCTACAGACTCTAATGACAATTCAAAATGAAACTGTCACACGACGAAAACCTCTCACTTTTGGAATAACCCGCCATTTATATTCAAGATTTAAGCATATAGTCTGTTATCTATTTTCAACACTCTGATAATTACATTACCCTTGAACTCTCAGTGAGAGTTGGGTCTGGTTTTAGACCAACAATCACACTTCCTGTGATGCATCTTCATAATTCTCTACTCTCCTCTCATGCAGAATTAAGGGGCTGAATTTACTACTTCTACTTATTTTCTTCAGCTTAATCATCTATGATTCTGCAAATTCTTATGTAACCATAATCAAGACTGATAACCAATGGTGAATCATCCTCAAACTGAAATTCAGAAGAGGTCTTATAAGAATTTCTGTTTGTCCCACCTGCTATATTTTTATTTAAAAATGAAAGAAAACTGAGATTATAGAAGCACAGGTCAGAAATGTAAGATGCTTAGTTTTGGAGAAAGGGAAGACCTTTGAAGAGTTTAGAAAAAAGAGTTGAGTCAACAAAAATTCATACTCTGTCTATACTGAAAACATAAATTATATTTTATATACCCTTTAAGAAAAACAATTATGACAATAAGTTATAAAGACAAGGATATTTAAGTACTTTGGTTAATGGAAGGTGAACTACCAATTGTTTACTGAATAATTGTATTCCCAATGGCAATTCATCCTTTTCACAGCACAACAGACTCATTTTCTCTTCCTGTTCAGCACAATTTTGAGGCTGCCCAAGTGGGCTGTGCATAAGCTATTTACATCAAGATCTTGCAAGAACAGCTTTCTCCACCAATATTTACTAACAAAAAGTGATTTTGTAAATTTCACAAGTATCATATTAAAAATTTATTTAATGCTTTTTAAACATTTTAATGATATTTTATCTATTTTGTATACAATTGTGTATGTTACTTAACTACAATATAGCCATTTATTATTTTCCTCTTCTTTTCTTTGTTTTGAATGGGTATCTAAATATAAATTCACCACCACATTTAGTAATGCTTGATTTTTATTTTTTCTTTTAAATGGATTCTTGTATGATATCAAGATCTTTGGAGAATTTAATATCATAGTAAAATAATAAAACTTTCATATTCCCTTTAAGATAATTTAAAATAATTTAAGATGTTAAAATAATTTAAATTATTTTAATTGATAGTCTCATATTTTTATTAATTTGATGAAGAAAATGAAGTTTAGACACTAAACTTCATTGTTAGTTTCTTAAGACATAGTAAAACAGGTGATGTTATAAGAGGAGTTTTTGGAGACTGGCATAATGCAACTAGAAAAATTCCTCTTATTTTAAAGTTTACTTTAAAGAAAAGAATGGGACCACCTACAGTCAAATACTCCAATTAGTTTGTTACCTAGGAGAATGGTGTATATTGTGAAATACAGGATAGGTGAGCTGAAAAAAATAAATAAAAGAAAACGTAAAATGAGTGCTTTGAAAGAATTTCTAGAGTTTTTCTTTTTGCATAAGCATGATGTCTATGTTGCATATACAACGCAAGTGAAAATAAATGGGAATTAAGCATTAAATCAAGTAAACATTTTAAATGATTGTAAAAGTTTTTACCGCTAATTACATTCACTTTTATTTCTTAGAGAATAAACTATAGAGAATTACTTCTGAAAAAAATAAAGTAGGCAAGGTATATTTTCTAACACATTATTTGAAAGTTGTTTTTAAATAGACATTGATTCTCAGCATGTGTTTGGCATGCCATGATGAAAAAGAGGTATGTTTCCAGTGAACTTCCAAATATTGGCATGCATGGCTTCTGACATTGCAAATTCTAAACTTTCTACACTAACAAATGTATGCTAAGGCTTTTAATTTGTCACATTTTTAGTAGTTATTTAGTATTTTTATGTAAGTCTTGTTCCACCTAACCCACTCAAAAGCACAGATATGGACAAAACATTTAAAACTTCCCTAAGGACACTTAATTAATAGGTAAACAGGATCCTGTTTTGTTTCTTCTCTGAGTTCCTTTCTTAGAATATTTATGTTCTAATACCTTATAGATATTCCAAAAGATAATGGGATTTTAGAAGCCCAAAACTCTCTAAAATCATCATAAATTGAATTTTATAAGACACCGAGATTTTATTATCACTGTTTCAATAATGTGAAGAAATCATAAAGGAAAAGTTCTTTATAAAGATCCAGGTCCATCTTATTTCTGTGGAAGTTTTAATGAAATAAAATTACAATTCTTTTTGAAAAAAAAACTAGACTGTAGAAAATAAGATTAAGTAATACAAACAGGTTTGTTTCTGATCAGATAATACAGTGCAAGAAAATATACAGTTTCTCTGTATTAATTATTATTAACACAGCTCTTTTCCATAATAGTGTTTATATTAAAAAAGTAGTGGTTAGCATTAACCTTAACCTCTGTAGTTGGCATACTATCAAAAATTGAAATTGTTATATGTTGGAGTAAAATACATTTGCATAAGTAGCTTATAACATACATAAATTTTTTTATTTTAATTCAAGAATTCTTGGTTTTCAGAACATGGCATATGAGAATGTTTCAGTAACCCATCTATTCATATATTTTAAGTTTCTCAAATAACTAGCTTTTGTGTTTGATAAACTGAAAAGTATTTTTAAAATGAGTCCAATACACATCTATGAATTGATCTGGCTCTACTGAATAAAAACTGGAAAAATGTAGGCTTGTATTTGTAGCTGTTCAATACCATAGAACTGGGAATATTTTTTTTAATCTCAAACACACACACACACACACACACACACACACATTTAGATACTATTCAAGGAATAGCACACAATATTTAAAGCCTTTGGTCACACAGATTAAAGAACAACAGAATTCAGGATGATAACAGTTGTGCATTGTATTGGATGAGTGAACCCACTCACCCTCTAACTTAGCTGTTGGGTTCTGTACACCTGTTCACATCTCTCATAGACTAGCTATTGATTCTCTAAATTAGTATTCACAGAGGTAAAATATGAACGTGACTAGTTAGAGATTATAATTGTGCACCAGAGTTCAGATGAATTCCTCATCAGGAGAATTTGAATAACAACAAAATAATTCTCACATAGCTCGAAGAACACAAAAACCCTTTAACTAATAAGAATATAGCTTTCCAAAATATTTAAGAATATGGTGACCCACAACACCTCTTTAGATTTAAGTCTCTGAAGACATACAGGTAGTCTTGAATTTTTTTTCTGGAAAAAAGCAATTAAAAATCTATATTTGCTAATAGGGATTTAGTACTCCATACATGAGCTTATGCATAAAATAGTATCCAGATTACAAACATCAGGTACAGTTCTCATTGGTTTTACTCACATGAGAAGAAAACGGGAATGGATTTCCTAACCTATAATATGACTTTTTAAAGCAATGATATATAGAACATTTTCCTCAGTAAAAGCAAACCAATCTTTGAGATGATAATCATCAAGCACTGTGTAGAAACCCTCACATGATATCCCTTACATCAGTGGATTGCTAATACTTTAGTCACATAACTGTATCATTGTCTGTTACTTCAGGTTGTCTTTATGGACCTGATTCCAAATCACTTTTCAATCTGAAAAAAAAACAACTACAATTTTCAATTTCATAATTTTTATAATTGTATAACTTTAAAATTTTTACAGTTTTAGAATGCACTATTGTCTTGATTCATTCTTATCTTTTTGTTGTTCTCTAATTCTCACTGGGGTATTCCTAACTTCCTAAATAGAACACTTAAAAACTTCCCTTGCTAAAAATATTAATTTCTCATTAAAAATAAAATTAAAAATAAATAAAATATTAATTTCTCATGTGAGTCTACAAAATGACTGACTGTAGAGTGAAAGCCTGAATCTCTGCCTTCATTTGTGTCTGTTGCTTTTACGTTTGGTCCAATTTCTGCTAGACTATGCACAGACATAACCATTTACATACAAAGCAGTTTTCTCTGATTCAAGTCATCACTGTTTATTGAAAAAAATATAGTGCTAAATCACTGCCTTAAATCTAAAGTTATCATGTATTCCATGAACAGCAAAAGCCTCCCAGGGGACAACACATCCTATGTGATCATTCTCATCACTGAGGTCATAACCAAAGGCCTCACCTCAAAGGGGACAAGCAAGAGTTTATTCTGGAGCCAAATATGGGGCTGGGAAATATAAATTCCATTAAGGAAAACTTTTTTAAAAAATTCTTTTATTTAATGAGCAATGATATGATAGTCCCACTTACATTTCAAGGTCTTTGCATTTTCATAATGTATTTTAAATAGCAATAATAAACAAGCAGTGTTTTAAAAACAATTCTAAAATGTCAAGGGCCTCATCAACATTTTAGAATTACTATCATCTTATTATAAAACCAATGGACATTTCAAGCATTAATTAACCCATTTGATGGTAGAAATAAATCATATGGGATAATTTAGAACCAAAAACAAAAGTCTACATGGAGCTGGGTGTGGTGGAACACATCTGAAATGCCAGCAGTCAGAAGGCTAAAGAACAGCACTGCCAGCCTAGACAGCTTGTCTTAAAAGGCTCCTATTCCAAAACATATTTATATGAAAATAACTATTGTCATGTCAAGAATTAACAGGAATTTGTCCAGTTTAACATAATCTTTTACAAATATGTCACAAAAATAATGCATATAACATTAAAATGTAAAAATATTAAATTTATTTTTTTAGGTTATAGGGTTTTTATTTTTTAAATATTAATTATAGTTTATTTACTTTGTGTCTGAGCTGTAGCTCCTTCCCTCATTCCCTCTCCATCCCACCCTCCCTCCCTTATCTCCTCCTTGCCCCTCTCTAAGTCCACTTAAAGGCCAGGTCCTCATCCCCTTGCATCTGACCCTAGCTTATCAGGTCTCACCAAGACTGGCTGCAATGTCCTCTTCTGTGGCCCAGCTAGGCTGCTCCTCCCACTGGGGGCTAGGGATGAGGTCGAGGAGCTAGCCATAGAAATTTTGCCAGAGACAGTCCCTGTTCCCTTTAATAGGGAAGCCACTTGGATACTGAGCTGTCATGGGCTACATCCCAGCAGGGGTTCTAGGTTATATCCATGCATGGGCCCTGGTTGGAGAATCAGTCTCAGACAAGCCCCTGTGCCCAGATATAATTGGTCCTTTGGAGCTCCTGTTCTCTCCAGGTCTTACTGTCTTCTTTCATATGATTCCCTGCACTCTGCCCAAAGTTTGGTTAAGAGTCTCAGCATCTGCTTTGATAGACTGCTTGGTAGAGTCTTTCAGAGGCCCTCAATGGTAGGCTCCTATCCTGCTTCTCATTTTCTCCTACTTCCAGTGTCCATCCTATTTGTCTTTCTGAGTAAGGATTGATCTTCTTACCCTGGGTCCTCCTTCTTGTTTAGCTTCTTTAGGTGTGCAGATTTTAGTATGTTTATGCTGTCTTATCTTATAGGTCTATTATCCACTTATAAATGAGTATATACCATATGTGTCTTTCTGCTTCTGGTATACCTCACTCAGGATGATTGTTTTTAGGTCCCAATATTTGCCTGCAATTTTCATGATTTCCTTGTTTTTAATTGCTGAGTAGTATTCCCTTGTGTAAATGTACCACAATTTCTGTATCCATTCCTCGACTGAGAGACATCTGGGTTATTTCCACATTCTGGCTATTACGAATAAACTTGCTATAAACATAGTTGAACAAATGTTCTTGTATGCTTGAGCATCTTTTGGCAATATGCCCAGGAATGGTATAGCTGGGTCTTGAGAAAGCATTATTCCTAACTGTCTGAGAAAGCAACAAATTGACTTCCAAAGTGGTTGTACATGTTTACAGTCCCACCAGCAATGGGGGAGGGTTCCCCTTTCTCCACTACCTCTCCAGCATGTGATATCACTTGAGTTTTTGATCTTAGCCATTTTGACTAAGGTGAAATCTCATGGTCTTTTTGATTTGCATCTCCCTGATGGCTAAGGACATTGAGCATTTTTTAAGTGCTTTCCCGCCATTCTACAATCCACTACAGAGAGTTTTCTGTTTAGCTCTGTACCCCATTTTTTAATTGGATTGCTTGATTTGTTGCCTTTTAACTTCATGAGTTCTTCATGTATTCTGGATTTTAGCCCTCTGTCAGATATAGGGTTGGTGAAGATTCTTTCCCAGCCTGGAGGCTGTCGTTTTGTTTTGATGACAGTGTCTTTTGCTTTACAGAAGCTTTTCAGTTTCATGAGGTCCCATTTATTTATTGTTGATCTTAGAGCTTGTGCTGTTCGTGTTCTGTTCAAGAAGTAGTCTACTGTGCTGACGAGTTCAAGGGTCTTCCCCACTTTTTCTTCTAACTGATTTAGAGTATCTGGTTTTATGTTGAGGTCTTTGATCCACTTGGACTTTAGTTTTGTGCAGGGTGATAAATATGGATCTATTTTCATTTTTCTGCATATAGACATCCAGTTGGATCAGCACCATTTGTTGAAGATGCTGTCATTTTTCCATTCAATGGTTTTGGCTTCTTTGTCAAAAATCAAGCTTCCATAGGTGTGCGGGTTTATTTCTGGGTCTTCGATTCAGTTCCACTGATCCACTATTCTGTTTCTATGCCAATACCATGCAGTTTTTATTACTATTACTCTGTAGTACAGCTTCAGATCAGGGATGGAGATACCTCCAGATGAACTGTTGTTGCACAGGATTGTTTGGGAAATTCTGTTTTTTGTTTGTTTGTTTGGTTGGTTTTGGTTTTGTTTTCTCTATATGAAGTTGAGAATTTTCTTTCAAGGTCTGTAAAGAATTGTGCTGGTATATTAATGGGATTTCCATTGAATCTGTAGATTGCCATTTTCACTATGTTAATCCTACTGATCCATGAGCACCAGAGATCTTTCCATCTTCTGATATCTTCTTCAATTTCTTTCTTCAGAGACTTGAAGTTTTTCTCAAGCAAGTCTTTCACTTGCTTGGTTAGAGTCATACGAAGGTACTATATGTTATTAGTTGCTGTTGTGAAGGGTGTTGTTTCAATAATTTTTTTCTCAGCTCTTTTGTCTTTGGTATAGAGTAGGGCTTCTGGTTTTTAGTTATTTTGTTTTTGTTTTTTTTTTTTTTTTTTTTTAGTTGATTTTGTATCTAGCCACTTTGCTGAAGATGTTTAATCAGCTGCAGGAGATCTCTGGTTGAATTTTGGGGTCGATTATGTATACAATCATATTATCTGCGAATAGTGATTCTTTGACTTCTTCCTTTCTGATATGTATCCTCTTGATCTCCTTTAGTTGTTTTATTGCTCTAGCTGGGACTTCAAGTACTATGTTGAAAAGATATGGGGACAGTGGTCAGCCTTGCCTTGTCCCTGATTTCAGTGGGAATGATTTAATTTTTTCTCCATTGGGTTTGATGTTGTCTATAGGCTTGCTGGATATTACCTTTACTATAGTTAGGTATGTGCCTGTTATCCCTGATATCTCCAAGGTTTTTAAAAAAATTATTTATTTTTTATTAATCACTGGTTATGTACTTTGAACCCCAACCATATCCCCCTCCTTCATCCTCTCCCACTCTCCCCATCCCTCCCTCATCTCCTCCCTGCCCCCCTCCAAGTCCACTTGTACAGGAGGACCTCCTCCCCTTCCATCTGACCCTAGCTTTTCATGTCTCTTCAGGGCTGACTGCAATATCCTCTTCTGTAGTCTAGCAAGGCTGCTCCTCCCTTGGGGAGTGGGGGAGAGGGTCAGAGAGCCAGCCATTGAGTTCATGACGGAAATAGTCACTGTTCCCCTTACTAGGGTACCCAGTTGGATCATGAGCACATCTGAGCAGGGTTTCTAGGTTATAACCACACATGGTCCTTGGTTGGAGAACTAGTCTCATAAAAGGCCCCTGTGCCTTGATCTATTTGGTCTTTGTGGAGCTCTTGTCCTCACCAAGTCTTACTAACTCCCCCTTTTTTCATATGATCCCCTGCACTCTGCTGAAGGCTTGGTTGTGACTCTTAATATTTGCTTTGACACATTACTAGTCAGAGTCTTTCAGAGGCCCTCTGTGGTAGGCTCCTGTCCTGTTGCTTGTTTTCTCCTACATTTAATGTCCATTCCATTTGTCCATCTAATCGAGGATTGATCATTGCAACCTGGGTCTTCCTTCTTGCTTATCTTCCCTAGGTGTATAGATTACAACATGTTCATCCTATCCTGTAGGTCTATATAAGTGAGTATATGCCATGTATTTCTTTCTGCTTTTGGGATACCTCACTCAGTATGGTCATTTCCAGGTCCCATCATTTGCCTGTGAATATCATGATTTCCACATTTTTTATTGCTGAGTAGTAGTCCATTGTGTAAAATTACCATAATTTCTGTATCCATTCCTCGACTGAGGGACATCTGGGTTGTTTCCAGTTTCTGGCTACTACGAATAAATCTGCTAGGAACAGAGCAAATGTCCTTGTTGTGTACTTGAGCATCATTTGGATATATGCCTAAGAGTGGTATACCTGGGTCTTAAGGAATCACTATTCTTAGTTGTCTAAGAAAGCACCAAATTGATTTCCAGAATGGTTGTAACAAGTTTGCATTCCCACTAGTAATGGAGGACGGTTCCCCTTTCTCCACTACCTCTCCAACATGTGTTGTCACTTGAGTTTCTGATTTTCGCCATTCTTGTGGGTGTAAGGTAAAATCTCATGGTCATTTTGATTTGCACCTCCCTGATGGCTAAGGACATTGAGCATTTATTTTAGTGTTTTTCTGCCATTCTACAATCCTCTACAGAGAGTTCTCTGTTTAGCTCTGTACCCCATTTTTTGTTGGATTATTTGATTTGCTGCTTTTTAACTTCTTGAGTTCTTTATATATACTGGAGATTAGCCCTCTCTCAGATATAGAATTGGTAAAGATCCTTTCCCAGTCTGTAGGCTGTCGTTTTGTTTTGATGACAGTGTCTTTTGCTTTACAGAAGCATTTCAGTTGCATGAGATCCAATTTATTGACTGTTGCTCTTAGAGCCTATGCTATTGGTGTTCTGTTCAGGAAGTTGTTTCCTCTCATTTGCCAATGAGTTCCACGGTCTTCCCCAATTTTTCTTCTAACTGATTTGGAGTATCTGGTTTTATATTGAGATGATTGATCCACTTGGACTTTAGTTTAGTGCAGGGTGATAAATATAGATCTATTTTCATTTTTCTGCATATAGACATCCAGTTGGACCAGCACCATTTGTTAAAATGCTGTCTTTTTTCCATTGAATGGTTTTGGCTTCCTTGTCAAAAATCAAGTTTCCATAGGTGTGCGGGTTTATTTCTGGGTCTTCTTTTCAGTTCCATTGATCCACTATTCTGTTTCTATGCCAATACCATGAAGTTTTTATTACTATTGCTTTGTAGTACAACTTGAGGTCACAGTGGAGATACCTCTTGATGATCTGTTGTTGTACAGGATCATTTTGGAAATTCTGGGTTTTTTGTTTCTCCATATGAAGTTGAGAATTTTTCTTTCAAGGTCTGTGTAGAGTTGTTTTGGTATTTTGATGGGGATTGCATTGAATCTGTAGATGGCTTTTGGTAGAATGGCCATTTTTACTATGTTACTCCTACCAATCCATGAGCATGGGAGGTCTTTCCATCTTCTCACATCTTCTTCAATTTCTTTCTTCAGAGATTTGAAATTTTTCTGAAACGAGACTTTCACTTGCTTGGTTAGAGTCACCCCAAGGCACTTTATGTTATTAGTGGCTATTGTGAAAGGTACTGTTTCCCTAATTTCTTTCCCGGCCCTTTTGTCTTTGGTGTACAGGAGGGCTTCTGATTTTTTTTTTTTGAGCTGATTTTGTATCCAGCCCCTTTGCTGAAGGTGTTTATCAGTTGAAGGAGTTCTCTGGTTGAATTTTTGGGGTCACTCATGTATATTATCATATTGTCTGCAAATAGTGATACTTTAAATTCTTCCTTTCCAATTTGTATCCCTTAGATCTACTTTAGTTGTCTTCTTGCTTTTTTTATTTTAATTTTATATTAATCACAGGTTATGTACTTTGTATCCCAGCCATAGGCCCCTCCTACATTTCCTCCCTATCTCCTCCTTTCCTCCCTCATCTCCTCCCTTCACTTTTCCAAGTCCGCTGATAGGGGAGGACCTCCTCCCCTTCCATCTAACTCTAGCTTATCAGGTCTCTTCAGGAATGGCTAGAGCAAATATTAAGAAACAAAACCAACCCTTTGGCAGAATGCAGGGAATCATATGAAAGAAGGGGGAGGTAGTAGGACCTGGAGAGTTCAGGAGCCCCGCAAGAACATAATATCTGGGAACAGGTGTCTTTTATGAGACTGTCTGCTTCTCTTTTCTCCTATGGCTTTCAGTTGGGCCATTAAGTTGGTTGTATGAGATGTTTAAAATTTCTTCTTGAAGGCACTTAGTGCTATGAACTTTCCTCTTAGCACCGCCTTCATTGTGTACCATAAGTTTGGGTATGTTGTGCTTTCATTTTCATTGAATTCTAGGAAGTCTTTAATTTCTTTCTTAATTTCTTCCCTAACCAAGCTGTCCTTGAGTAGCAAGTTGTTCAGTTTCCATGTACGTGCAGGCTTTTTGCTGTTTCTGTTGTTGAGGTCCATCTTTAAACCATGATGGCCAGATATGATACCAGAGATTATTTCAATCTTCTTATATTTGCTGAGGCTTGACTTGTGACCAATTATAAGGTCTATTTTGGAGAAGGTTCCATGAGGTGCTGAAAAGTAGCTATTCTCTTTAGATCTAGAGTGAAAAGTTCTGTAGACATCTATTAGGTCCATTTGGTTTAGGGCTTTTGTCAGTGCCCTTGTTTCCCTGTTTTGCTTCTGACAGGATGATCTGTCCCTTGGTGAGAGTGGAGTGTTGAGGTCTCCCACTATTAGGGTGTTGGGATCAATGTGTGATTTCAGCTTAATAATGTTTCATTTACAAATGTATGTGGTCTTATGTTTGGATCATTTATGTTCAAAATTGTGAGGTCCTCCTCTTGGAATTTTCCTTTGATGAGAAGGAAGTGCCCCTCATCATCTTTCTTGATTAATTTTGGTTGAAAGTCTATTTTATTAGATACTAGGATCACTACCCCAGCTTGTTTTCTGGGTCCATTTGCTTGAAAAACATTTTTCCAGCCCTTTACTCTGAGATAGTGTTTATCTTTGTTGCGTAGGCGTGTTTGTTGAATACAGCAGAATGATAGATCCTGTTTCTGCAACCATTCTGTTAGTCTGTGTCTTTTTATTGGATAGTTGAGTCCATTGATGTTGATAGATAATTGTTATCATTGATTGTTAGTTCCTTTTATTGTGGAGTTGGTGGTCTTACTCTGATTCATTGCCTTTTTTCCCTTTTTGTTGGGGACTTATCTGTATCCTATATTCTCTTTGGTGTAGTTGTTTTCATTGGATTGAAGTTTTCCGTCTAATATCTTCTGTAGATCTGGGTTGCTGTGTAGATATTGCTTAAATTTTGTTTTGTCATGTAATATTTTGTTTTCTCTGTCTATGTTGATTGAAAGCTTTGCTGGGTATAGTAGTCTGGATTGACATCTCTCTTCCCTTAAAGACTGCATGGCCTCTGCCCAGGCCCTTCTGGCTTTCATAGTTTCTGATGAGAAGTCTGGTATGATTCTGCTCAGTCTACCTTCATATGTTATGTGAACCTTTTTCCCTTGCTGCCTCTAATATTTTTTCTTTGTTTTATAGGTTTAGCGTTTTGACTTTGATGTGACAAGAGGTATTTCTTTTCTGGTCTAGGCTATTTGGCTTTCTGTAGGCTTCTTGTATGTTTATGGACAATTCTTGTTTTAATTTGTGAAAATTTTCTTCTATGATTTCCTTAACAATATTTTCTGTTTCTTGGAGCCTAGAGTCTTCTTTTTCATCTATTCCTATTTTTCTTAGGTTTTGTCTTTTCATGGTGTCCTTGATTTCTTGGATGTTTTGCGTTTGGGACTTTTCCAACTTTATTTTTTCTTTGTTTGAGGAAGGAATGAATTTCAGCAAGTGTATCTTCAGCTCCCGAGATTCTCTCTCCCATCTCTTCTATTCTATTGGTGATGCTTACCTTTGTGATTCCTGATCTTTTTTCTAAGTTCTCCAGTTCCAGGTTTTTCTCTGTTTGTGTTTTCTTTATATTACAGATTCTAATTCTGTTTTCATGCTTTGCACCATTTCCTTCATCTGATTGAATGTGGCTCCTATTTTTGTTTCTTCTCTATGTATCTGCAATTGTTCCTCCTTGTGGGTAGTTATATTCTTCTGTATTTCTTTGAGAGCCTTGTTCATTTCCCCTTTTTGTTCCTCTAATAACTGCATAAGCATAGCTTTAACATCATTTTCCTGTGTCTCTGCTGAATTAAAATCACCATTGTTTTTGGGTGTTGAGGCCATGATGTCCTGATTTTGGTTGGTGAGTTCTTATGTCGACCTTTGGCCATTTTTTAATATATGATCAAGGAGCTGTTTGTTCCTTGGGTCAGAACCTCAGACTGGAATTCTCAATCTCTGGTGTCTGGAGTATTCTTCAGGAAGATCAGGGAGGTCCACTGCTTTGAGAGTGTGTGTTTTTGCTTCAGTTGTACCTGTGGGAGGAAAAGCCGCCTGTGCTTTTGTTGTGGGGAGTGGGGCAAGGAAGTAAGTGCCTGTGCTCTGAAGGTGTCTTGAAGAGGAGTGCTAGAGAGTGTATATGCTTGGGCTATGGGGTTTGGGAGCAAGCACAGGAGAGGATGTGGGTCCTAGCTTGTTTAGCAAGCACAGAGTGCGGGTACCAAAGTGCCTGAGCAGGTTTCCTGAATTCCCAGTGGTCTTCAATCTGTGGCGGGCTCCGCAGGCTGGACTCTGAGGTCAGTGGGTGATGCTGTAGGCGGGACATGTACTCTGTTGTGGGCTCTGTGTGCCCGGACTCTGCTCTGTGCTAGAGGCTGTGAGCACCGCAGGCTGGTCACCACTTTGGCCTGGAGGCTTGGTACCTCACTGTGTGCCAGAGGCTGGGTGTCACAGGTTGAGATGGCGGCTGGGGTGCTACTCTCTTCTGGAGGCTACAGATGCCTACCTGGGCTTGCTGCTAAGGGCTCTGGTCTGGTCTGGAGACTTGGCACCTCCTTCTGAGTCAGAGGCTGTGCACCCCAGTTTGGGATGGTATCTGGGAGTGCCTCAGTCTGGACTGGTGACTGTGTGTCCTAGTCTGGGACGGTGGCTGGCAGCATTGCAAGAGGCTGTGCATTCAGATCAAGGCTGGCAGAAGAGCACCTGTAGGTGCACTCCAGTCTGGGATGGTATCTGGGGCCACCTCAGTGGGTGTTGGATTTTTTCGAATGCTTTTTAAGGAAAACTCTTCTTTTCCAATGTGGTAAAAGTTTCATAACATTTTTAAAGGAACAGTAAAAGTCATAAAGAAATGTGTTTTCCAAATATATCCTAGAAAATACCCAGGTAGGTTTGTGAAAGAAAACCATGGATATTTCTACCAGGTGCTATCTGATGTCATTCTTTCTTTTAAATTATTTTTATTGTTATCATTTATTATAGTTTATTCAATTTGTATCCCAGCTGTGGCCTCCTCTTATATCTCCTCCCAATCCAGCCCTCACTCCCTCCCCTCACCCTATGCCCCTCCCCTATTCCACTGATAGGGGAGGTCCTCCTCTCCTTCTATTTGACCCTACCCTATCAAGACTCATCAGGACTGGTTGCCTTGTTTTCCTCTGTGGCCTGGCAAGACTGCACCCCCACCCCCCAGTGGGTGGTAATCAGAGAGCCTGCCACTGAGTTCATGCCAGAGAATTTTTTGTTTCTTTGCTTAGTTATTTTTTAAATTATTTATTAACTATAGTTTATTCATTCTGTATCACAACTGTAGCCCCCTCTCTCATCCCTTCCCAACTCCACCCTCCCTTCCTAGTCCCCACCCATGCTCTTTCCCCAGGCTACTGATAAGGGAGGTCCTCCCCCTCTTCCATCTTATCCTAATTCTTTTTATTTTATTTTATTTTATATTTTTTAATAAATTTATTTATTTTTATCTCAATTACATTATCCTAATTCTTAACCCAACAATGGTATGGCCTCTTGTTTTCTTCCTGGGAACTTCAGTTCACAGGACAATCATATATATTTAGTAGAGAAAGGACCATTTAATATCACAATTAAAGCTGGACAATGGTGGCACATCACTTGAATCCTATTACTAGGGAGGCAGAGGGAGGTGGATATCTGAATTCAAGGCAGTCTGTTCTACAGGTCTAGTTTAGGACAGCCAGGGCTACATTGAAAAATGCTTTTGCAAACAACGACAACAACAACAAAACGGTCAATCAAAGGAGAATGTAATTAAAGAAGACATGAGGTATGTTTTTGTGTGTTTTCTTTAATTTGATTCCTTAATTTTTGCACCCTCAGCTCAATCATGAAGTTCATGACAAAGGAATGAAAGGATAGGCAAGGATGCCTCTGAGTAGTGTCAGATTTTTTTTTTTTTTAAACATGTAGCTGAAACTAAATGAAGAAAGGCATTCCAGTAACACCTTTGGAAATAGTTTTCCCATGATGTTGCCTACTTCATTTAGGTGCTAACACAGCATTTTGATATAAAATTTTATTTATTTTTTATGAATATGAATGACATAAAGAAAGAACAAAAGTTTTTGTTCAAAGCTTCTCTAACCAACATAATATTCCAAAGCCACAAATGACTAATGAGTATTTAAGACATGAGATTAACTGATTTTTAGTGTGTTGTAATAGTGAAACACACAGTATCTCAAGTATTTAAATTGATTATGTGTTGATGTGGTATATATGGTTCAAAAGGAAAATACAAATAGCCAGTTTATTTGTGCTCTTCTCAATATGGCCAATAGAAAATATAAATTAATACAATGTTTATTGTATGTTTTAATGAAATTGTTTTCTAGAGTCAATCATGCATTAAGAACGTTACCGAGTTTCTGTCTGCATGATTTTAGAGGCTGAGAGAATTTCTTATGAATAACAGAAGAACATGGCTATTAAAAAAGTAGCAAGAAATAATGGAAAAAATTATTGTTTCATTAAGATGAACAACATTTTCAATTCTGACTCTACCATATCCGGCCTGTGAGAATATGGACAATAACCACGACTCAGAACTCTTCAACTTTTCTATAGTTAAAATGAGACCCACACACCAACACCTTCTACCAACTTCCTAAGAAACAATGTACTAAAGTGTTTAGCTGAGTGCTTGCTTACTAAATGGTATTGTTAAGACATTAATTTTCATCAAGAAGTGCACCTAAATTTAGGAAGATTACTACAGCTAGATCACGAGGGGGCAGTACTTAGTGGAAGGGTCTCCAACTAATCTGGAAAAAAAACAGCATTTACAGATTTTCTACAAAACTTGGCTTTGGAGAGGTAAGTATTTTAATTAATCCTTACACAGAACTTATATTGATTAATTATGCAGGATGGGTTTTAAGTGATTTTTTTCATATGAAATTTATTTGGAAAATTTAATTGTAACTTTGTAATTCTCATGTTAAGATGTTAATTAATGTCACATCAAGTTATTCACAGCATTATTCAGCATAAAACTCATCAAATTATGAGCACACATAACTGGAGGCTTGGTTACTGCAGCTGTCACCTCTCAATAATTACTTTTTAAAATGTGTGTATTATACATTTTAATACCTCAGATGTTTCATAAATTGACATAAGCCAACTACAAGTGTTTTGGAGCCCGTATCGTAGGACATATGGCCCTCTGTTCCTCAAGGCAGAATCATTAATTCTTTCTTTACAACTATTCTAGGTTGTTGGATTAGTTACAAGGTGATGCAACCAAATAGGTGACTGAAGGAACAGGGATTTATTGTGTCAGCATTCTAAATAATTTGAATGGCAAATGCAGATCCGTACTGCTATTATATGACTTTCTTCAAATCTAGTTTCTGCAGTGAAATGCGTGTGTTTATGGACTGGGAAGGCGGCTAAATGGCAGAGTGCTAATAGGTCCTAACATGACCTATCCTCAATTCCCAGCACTGCGGAAAAAGGCACATATTTATATCTACCATCTTCTAGCATGGACTTTTGCTACTCTAATATAGATAGCTTTTGTTTTTTTAAAGCAGGCTCTATGTTCTAGAAATACATTAAAGTTACATAACAGAAAATTAAATTCAATACTTTTACAGCTAGAAGTTCTAGTTTTCTGTGATTTTGAGAATATTCCCTTGCAATCTTTGGTTTTAAATTTATATCTATATTAAATTATCTAGAATTAATAATGTTGGACATGCCTTATGACATTTTTGAAAATTAACTAAATAAAAATTCAGTTTAGCCTTAGTTACTGGAAGATCAAAGAACACGTTTCTTATTCTTTTATTATTTAAAACAAACAGAACTATTCCGTTCTCATTTTATACTGAATTTCCATAGTGAACATGTAAATCTCTCTTGATAAATGTTGAATATTTTATCTCAGAACTGACTATAGAGTAAGCTATTCATGCTGCATTCTCAGAAGTGAATGTCTGGAAGAGAGAGGAAGATTCAAAGATAAAGGTCATAACTGGCTCAGCCACAAAGCTAACACAGATCATCACTGGGAAAAAAGCATGTCTGACTGCCAAAGTAAACCTCGACATGTAGATTTTTAAGAGAGCTAACATGCAAAATGTTTCTGCTATGTCTGATAGGCTGGGATCATTGGTGTTCAGCTCCATCAGCTGTCAGGAAAGCACATTGGCCAGGCATCCAATCATGTGATGACTCCTGTATCTGAACAAGAATACCATCTTCTGTTAGCTAGCCTTCTAAGGCAATAGCCAGCTTCAATGTCATTAAGATATTCCTCTCAAACACAGAAAGATATTATTAGGATCTAGTCCCCAAGAGTTGTGTTGCAAATCTCTGCAAATTTGTATGACTTACAGTAAGGGAAAGTGTTACCATTGCAGAATCAGAGTCGAGAACTTCAAAATCAATGTGTTAGTAGAGCTGAGTTCTTTCAGCTGCAAGGCTTTCCTTGGTTGTGATGTTAACATCACCATTGTCTCAGATTTTACAGGCCTCAACCACTGTCTTTGGTTTATGTTTTTATATTCTATTGAAGATACTTCTATGTAAATTTGTACAAACTCATATAGTTAAAAATGGACTCATTTTGAAATTTTAAGTTATATTTCAAAGATATCTTATGACATCTTTGTGATGTTGGAATGAAACATCGTTAATCCCTCTGGCTGGAATCCAGAGAGGTGCTCAGTACACACCATCAATTCCAAACAATGAAGGTAAGGTTAGTTTGTAGGATAAAGCAGCCATGTTTGAAAGTGACATCTTATTGAGGAGCAGACAAAGCAACAAACAAGGAAAAGATTTGACAGAATGAGTCAGGGATGGGATATGCCCACCTCTAATGAGAACATCGGGGGAAAGAGAGGCGACTTTAGAGAGCAGCACAGAGAGGGAGACTTGAATCAGTTCCGTCAGTTCTGGCAGTTCAGCTGAGCACTCAGTTCAGTTAAACTCAGTCAGCTGGGAGTCCTGTCAATTGAGTTCAGGCAATGCATCAGTGAGTTGATTTGAGGTCAGTTCATCAGTTGAGTACAGTTTGAGCAGTTCGGTGAGATGCTGAGTGAAGCCAGATTGAATCAGCCCAGTTGGAGAGACATTTGAGCCAGAAAAGCTGTGTTGAACCAGCTAGCAAGAGTTCAGAAAGAACTAGAAATGGGACAGTTATTCAGTAGTAATCCTCCAAGATGATAAGTTAATCTGGTGAATGAAAGTTACATTTATACAAATTGGACTTGGTGTTTTTTTTCATGGAGGTTTGAGGGTGGGGCTGGGAAGAATGAGGAGTGAGAGTGATCACATTGAACAAAAATCCAAACCAATAAAAATTTCATATTGGAGAGAAAAATTAAAAAGAAGTTCCATTTTAGTTATCCTTCACTTTATAAGTCTTTCTAAAATTTCACCTTTAAAATAGTTTTGTTACAGAAAGGAAATAAAATAAGCTTCTTCCATCATGCTCAATGCAGTATTCATCTAAATCACATTTTGCCCAATAGATTCCAAAATAACAACTACTCTCTGTTCCAATGTTTGATAAAATATAAGCTTTTAAATAAAAAAATGGGTCGTTTGTGTTAGTCACGCTTGTCACTATAATAGCCTTCTAAAAAGAATTTGAAGAAAATAAATTTCACTCACAGTTTCAAAAGTTTCAGTCCATGGCTTGCAGGCTCCATCCACTTCAAGACTGTTACAGACCACAGCCATCACTGGAGAGGTATGAGCAGAGGAAAGTGTCTCATGGCAGTGACCTCATGGCAGTCATGAAATAAGTAAAGAAAATGGGCCCCCAAAAGTATACCATTCAAAGTCTTATACTTGTGACCTTCTTCTTCTTCAGACTGGGCCCACTTCATCACATCCAGTTCAGCTGTGAACTTAGCAAAGCACTGATCCATTGATAATATTAATGCTCTATAAACCAACTACTTCTCCATGGTTTCACCAGCTGAAGTACTTTTATCTGAACCCAAGACAAATGATTTATATTCCCTATAATATTATATATATATATATATATACATATATATATGCAAACAAAAGAAATATTACTTTCTACTAAAAGTTTCGTTTTTACAATTGGTCAAATGTTGGTGCCTGGAATACATAAATATTGCACTTCAACAGCAAGTCACCTGGTCTTGATTCAATTGCCAGTCATTCCTGAGACAACTGTGCTACTGACAGCCTTCATTTCATGATCGTCACTTCTTTTTAACATCTTGAAATGAAGATAAATCATACCAACTATGAAGTTATCTTTTCTTTCTTACTTGTTAAAAGCTGTCATGTGACAGGCATAGCAGACAGTTTTATGGAAATGTTTCATTTTTACCTTTAAAAGTATCCTTTTTATGGTGAACAAAATTGTTCAATTCTCCAAATTTGAATAAGTGAAAATCTTCCCCAGTGAAGCAACTGTAAAAATGAAATGATGCCCACTCTTTATATTTTTGGATCCATGAGACTATGAGATCATAAATAACAGAATGGGAGAAAGGTTCGCATGTCATGAAATAAAAGATAAACGTAATACATTCTATACGATGTGACTTTAGAATCTTGGAGTATTATTATCTGGCACCACAGTCCATCTTAAATCAACACCCTGCATTCTGTGAAGCCAGCTATTTGCAGAAATGGAGGATGTCATTAGACCAACAAATCCTGTGAGTTTTAATCTGAAGCCACACATTGTCTTCTATAAAATTAGTTTCTTGGTTACAGTCAATGATATGTAGCATGTATGACTCTCGTTAAGGGATTCTCTTCATCTTCTGTCAAGGGCTCAGCAGAATCATTACTGTCAAAACAGCAAATTCACATCTAAAGAAAGTGTTTATTCCAATGAGAGAAAGGTATTGTGTCTTTTCCAACAGAAACCCATAATGTGATCAGTTCATCCCTTAGTGGTTTGTCTTTCACTTCTGCCTCTGAGAATTTAGGAGTCAATTTTAATGATACTATGCCCAGTGCAACTGGAACTTGATGTGACTGGGCAGCAAGGGAATGATAGAAGAACAGACACACTTACCAAAAAGTAGAAATCAGGTAGGCTGTGAAAACACTGATGGAGTGGCACCAAATAGCACAACCCAGAAAGCCTGAATGTTTGTTATGTACATCACCATGAATAAGTTAGCTAGTCTGTGTTGTTCCCACTCCATTGGACAAGTTTCCTTGAATTTGGAGCCCAGGAACCACACAGCGCTAGGTGGGACAGTGTTCGAGTGGAAGGGCATCTTGAGACACAGGAGCCCAATGACCACACATCTCTGAGAGGAAGCCTCAGTGGTTGCAGCCCCGAAAGGAGGGTATCCCTGACTGAGCTGGAGTGCTACAGCCTCACCCTCCTCTTCTTCAACATTGTAGTTCCCAGAGAAGGTTATCCCAAGTTGAGCAGATCTCAGTAGCCTCAGTTCCACCAGCTACTGAGCAGCAAATCTCATAGAAGAGTCCAGAATGTGGAGGGACAAATCCAGGGGTGGTGCCTCTGATGCTGGAAGAAGACAGCAGGGACCTGAACAGTAGGCAGGGATTATATAGGATTTCATAGGGGTGGAGCTTACAAGGGCATACATTTCCATGATGAGGATTGGTAGGATTTCAAGTCCTGATCTTGGGAGTGATCAGGGATTGGTAGTTCTTTGTTTTTGTTTTTCTGTTCAGGAATTGGTGGGGATTTTCTTATAGGGTGGGGTCTGTGTACTTTCCAGGCTTGGGGCAGGGATGACTGTTATCGCCATTCGAAAGTGACCATTGGGGCCATTAGGAAAGTCTAGGGGTTGGGACCTGGCTACTGGAGTGTCTCAGGTATGTGTGTGAGAGAGAGGTGAGCACTTTCCTGTCTTGAGGGTTTACAAAGTTTATACAGTATAAAAAGTTTACAAGGGGAGTACACAGCAGGGAAGGCTTTTCCTCCTGCCGGAGTCCCTGTGAATAGCCAGGAGTCTGAGTAAGGAGTGTTTGTAGGCCAGTAATCTCAAGTGATGAACATCTGGGAGGATGAAGTTGTGATTGCTTCTTTTTACACAGACTTGTTAAGAGTTCATACATACTCAGTCTTAGAAGGTCAACATTGCACTTGTACCAGAGGAAGGCTTTAGCATCCCTCTAAGACTTGAACACTTTATCATATTCCCATACATCTGAGTCATTGGTTTCTTGACTTAGCTGTGCCCATGCCAGCAATATGTATTCACTCAGGACGTCGTCTTCTCTCAACACATTCACTTCTGGTTGCCTTGAATCCACACAATCAATTCTTGGTTACAAACTAGAAAGTGATATTTCTGTGCTGATTCCACCTTGAGCAGTGAATTCTACCCTACAAAATCCCCTCAGATTGAAAAACCCATTTCAATCTCTTCCTTCAGTAGAACAACTTTTCATACCAGTTTCAGAATCTCTTGAAAATTGGTTATAGAGTAGAGTGTTATTGAATTCAGCAATTTATTTTAAATGATAGGCCCATAACTGTATCTGTGATAATAATACCTAGGAACAGAGGACAACAGGCAATATGATTAATATTAGCCTTGAAGGCACTGATTTAGTTGAGTAAATCAGAACTATAGTGAAATTTGCAAATCCCACCAGCAAGCACTGGTAAAATGGCTGAGGCCTGAAGAGATTAAAAGGACACTGTGCTGCTATGTAAAACTAGCCTAGTAGCTTTATCTGGGTGTGTGTACTAGAAGACTACTGGCGTCTAGGTGAACATCCTGGGACACAAGCTAAATACAAAGCTGGCTACATCTAAAGCACAATGGATGAGCTAACTTTTCTGACATTCAAAGCCCTCATGCTCAGCTCAACCTCCTCCTATGAAAGACAGGTTTTTTTTTCGTGTGGCCAAAACTAGGTTGAGATAATGTGGATATGGGGATAAATAAATTCTCACACTAATCAAGTTGACTTGAAAAAATTCAGCCCAGATTTTTAAAAAAATGTTTTTTTTAATATAAATAATCACTGTTTATGCTGGTGTGCTCTTGTGGGTATTATTCACAACAAAACATGGTTTTCTGTGAACTATGCCTGACCTCTCCTATTTCAATCAATATTTCTCCTTGACATTTTTGAACACTGTTTGTATCTATTGATTGTTATATATTTTTTAAAATACCTACTAGATAACTTACAATTTTGAAGCAAAAAATTGTTGGTCTTTTATATCCTTTATCCACTGACGGTACTCTTTTGTTTACTTAATGCTGATGTATTGTTCTTAGTTTCTTTCATTAGTTTATTTTATTTTATCCATTAAGTTGGATACCATTCTTGGATACATTTTTGATAGATTATTATTATTTTTCTTTTTTATTAATTATTATTTATTACAATTTATTCACTTTGTATCCCAGATGTGGCCCCCTTCCCTCCTCTCCTCCCAACCCCACCCTCCCTCCCTCATCTCCCCCTATGTTCCTCCCTTAGTTGAATAATAAGGGAGGACCTCTGCCCCTTCTATCTGACAGATTATTGAGGAAAGGGATAGAGAGGAAGAAAGAATTGAGGGAGGAGGCAATGAAGGTATAAAGAGAGGTAGAGGAGACATGTCTAAAATTTTGACTTTATGATTACCTATGGATTCAGTTCTGATTAACATATAATACTATAATTTCATAATTGTTGTTGCCTTTCCAGCTGCAATATTCATTACTCTCACAGTAGTTGGTTTTGAGGACATGCAAAAAGCTATAGAAATTGAAGATCACTGCTTGTCATAGTAGAAGAAAGTTGTACCTCGCCCACAATTTCTCTGAACTCAGTCCCAGGAATATGTTTTTTTTTTTTTTTCTCTGAAAGGAGAGTTTACCTTTGGCAGGGGTAAAGGAAGTAAAGGATCAAAGTTTATCTCACCATGTGAGAAAGGAAAAGCAGAAAGTAAGAACCACCTGCAATCTCCAGAAAGAAAGAAAAAGATAGCAGGGTAGCAGCTTGCTGACTCTAGTATTAAGACTTTTAAGTCCTGGTTCGTCATTACTCCTCCTATTGTCATCTGAGATGTTTTCTTTTCCAGAATAGGCAAAGATTTTGTTGGAAACAATCTGACCACAATTTAGTCTTTTATAATTAGATGTCTTAGATAAAAGAATTCATATAAACCTGTAACTACTCATAAATCTAAATGTACACTAGTAGAAATAGCAATGCCTACTTGTATGCATTTCTCAACCAAAGGTTTTGCTTCATGAGAGCTGGAGGCTGCCTGCCTTGCTCTGCAATTTCATTTATTTCAGAGATCACTCCTTCTTCTTTTAGAGTAACCTTGGATTTCTCATTTCCATCTGCAAGTGTCCACCTATTTACCCTCCTATGTAACTCAACATCACTTTCTTTTTATAATCTTAATTGTCACTATATCTCTAGCATTACCATTTGATTTCTCAGTTACATTCTGACTTACCAATATAGTCTGTTTCCTAAATAAACATAAGTTGCAATATCTTTGCTAAATTTTATTGCCTAAAATGCTGTCTTTTATGGTGAACATGAACAAAATGTTCAATTTGCGGATATGGCAGGGGACAACTAGAAATATCATTCTAGCTTGTGCTTTGTGACAGGGTCTTTTATTGGCATGAAGCTCACAAATCTGCTATGCTAGCTGGTTCTCCTAAAAATTTCCAGTGTTACCTTCTCCAGCATCAGGACTACAAGAACACAACTCATTCCTGGTTTTTTTTTTTTTTTTCTTTTTTGAGACAGGATTTATCTGTGTACCCTTGGCTGTCCTGGGCTCACTTTCTAGACTCGGCTGGTCTCAAACTTATAGACCTCTGCCTGACTGTGCATCCCTGAGTGTTGGGACTACAGGTGTGTGCCATAGTGCCTGGCCTATTTCTGGATTTTAAAGTGCATACTTGGGTGTTGAACAAAGGTCTGCTTATATCATTTCACTCTCTTCTTGCTTGGGTAGGTTATGAGTAATTGGATGTAATATTGAAGCTCTTTAATGATAGGGACCATTTCTCTAGTTACTTTTAATATTTATTTTTAATTTTATTCTACTGCAATTTTATTCTACTGTGCTGAAGTAAAGTGTTTTAGAGAAGCTTTAAGGAATAACAGGCTAAGTGTGGAGACTGAGACATGACTTTTATGACTGGGCATTACTCAGTGTGTAAAGCTATACTTCTGAGGTGTGACATTTTCTATTCCTTCTCAACATTTCTTTCTTTCTTCCTCCTCCTTTTCACCTCCACCCCCTTCTCTTCTCCTTTCCATCTCTGTATGTTTTGACCCACAATGGATATGATGGCTATGGAGTACTGAAGTTAAATATATTCTTTTCTTTCCTTAGAAAACAAGAATCAAAGAGCCAGCCATCAAGTTCAAGACGGAAACAGTCCCTGTTTCCCTTACTAGGGTCTTCAGTTCGACAATGAGTTATCATGGGCCACATCTGAGCAGGGGTTCTAGGCCATATCCATATATGGTCCTTGGTTGGAGAAACTGTCTCATATAAGACCCCTGTGCCCTGCACAGTTTGATCTTTGTGGAGCTCTTGTTCTCCCCAAGTCTTACTAACTTCCCCTATTTTTATTATTACTTCCCGCCCTCTGCCAGGGGCTTAATTGTGAGTCTTAATATTTGCTTTGATACATTGCTATACTGATTCTTTCATAGGTCCTCTTTGGTATGCTCCTGTCCTGTTGCCTGCCCTCTCCTACATTCAATGTCCCTCCTATTAGTTCATCTAAATGAGCATTGATCATACTAACCTGGGTC